>JAWDEX010000018.1:3666258-3704031 GCA_035221805.1 Trichilia hirta
GGAAATTGTGAGTGTCAAAATGCCATCTGTTTCTTCAGTGGAAGGTTCCCAGGACGAGGATTCTAGTAAGCCTGTTGTGAAGCACACAGAACCCAAGGAGTCTTCCAGTTTACCAAGTTTCAAGCAGCAGATCCCAGATTTAGTTACTCTGTCATTATTGCCGAAAAGCCAGTGGCAAAGCTTGATCAATTTGGATATTATAAAGGTCTTTCTTTTCACCTTTATCCATTTTCATTTTATCTCTGTTTACCTTTTCATTGTATCTGCCTTCATGCAGATTGGCATTTTTTAAAAACTTTTTAGCCTTTTCCGCAATGACAATTCTTTTCATATATTGCCATTCATTCGTTTGATGTTTCATTTTGTTTACGACTTATCAGCATTCACCATGCATTCACCGTTTCTCATAACAATACTATATCTTTCAGGCTCGCAATAAACCAATTGAACCTCCTAAGAAACCTGAGAAGACTCCTTTCTTCTTGCCTTCAGTTCCATCTCTTTCGGGAGAAATATTGTTTAAGCGTAGTGAGTCCACTAAGGAGGATACTGAAACTGATGAAGTGGAAAACAAGAGGATAGTTGATACGCCAGCACCCCAGTTTCTGCAACTTCTTCAGTCCTGTGCAGATATTAAAAATTGTGAGCATGCTTCTTCCTTTATGTTATCATCATTCAACTAAAAGTTTCTATTAAGATTATTATATATAATTTGGTGTCTTAGATTACTTTGAATGACTTGCAGTTTCTGCATTTACTGATTATATTAAAAGTTTGTCCCCATCAACTTTGGACATGGAACTCCGAATGCTTCAGATTATAGATGATGATGATCAGCAAGAACTTGATAAAAGACCTGAGTTCAAATCAATTGAACTGCTTCTGGATTATTTAATTCATGAGATTTCTTGCCGAAACAATTTTGAGTTTATACAAGCCGTTATCAGGTTGTTTCTGAAGGTATTGATTTTGCATTGCTTTCTATTCGTACTGTTAGTTTTTTAAAAGAAACAATATTATTATTATGATTTTATATTGTCATAGTGAAAATAACACGTAATGCAAATTTTGGAGATTTGATAAAAGAGTAACATTCTGCATCCCAACTTGTTTACCAATTTTGCATCCCAGTCGATAAGATAAATTATTTGGCATTTCCACGACACTTTCCGCATTAGTTGTGTAGCTTATTCAATTATGTCAAAATCAGTTGAGATACAAAAGCTAACGTACCAGTTGGCAGAATGGTATTGCTCGTGATAAAAACACTATATTAGTTCATGAGTTAGAATTTGGTACTGTCATATTGGGGTTTCGAGCCATTTTGTAGCAATGATAAAACTGATACGGTATTTTATCAAATCCACTCAAAGAGAGTGGATGCAAGGTGGTGGTGATCTCTCATTGACGTTTTTTGTTGAGATACATGGTGAATCGATAAGATGCCACAGAAAATTACAGGACAAGGCAAATAAGCTTCTAGAAATTCAAAGCACCGTATGGCAGAGAATGGATAAATTGTTCCAAAGTGCTAGATGTATGGTCGCTTTCCTCAGCAATTCACAAGTGTCATGAGGTAATATCAGCTTTGGTCCTATAATTTATGTTGCCTAAACTTATTTCGTTTTCAGATAGAGACATGTTAAAAGATGGTTTTGCTGTTACAATCACTTGTCTTGCGTCCAAGTATAGCAGCATAGCTTAGGTTCCATAGGAACTATCAAAAGAGTTGAGTCCTCCTGACAGATATTTGTATTTGTTGCTTTGATATTGGAAGTTTTTGGTTCCCCGAGATGAGGAAGTTCTTTTAACGTTAACGATGGGAGCTACTTATCAAATTGAAGTGTGATTGTTAATTGGTTTTAACTCGGTAAACATTTTTTGTACGAGTACAAAGATTCATGAAGAGGGACTAGAATAGAGTAGACTTGTATTCATGTAATAATTTTTGAAAAATAAATTGTTTTATCCCCTCGTTAGCACAAAAATTCGATGCCTGGTAGATGTACCTGAACAGAAATTAGCTTCATTTTGAAAAGGTGAAATAGCCATGTATTTGTATTTCAACAACAGGGTAGCCCCGCAGGTGAACACGGCTGAGATTTGATTAAATATATATTAATAGTTCAGCTACTATTAAAATTACACACCAATACTCCGTAGTTTAATTTGTGAATTTGGATAAAATAAAATAATGTAATATATTTAATTTTTAAGATATTATTATAAAAAAAAAAATAAAAAAAAATTATTGGAATTAACAATTTTTTTAGGAAGATTTGGGGTCTTGATTGAGATTTTCAAAATTATTAATACTAGAACATATATTGGATGAAATTTTAAAGATATGTATTTTTATTTCCCTATTGTTATTATTTAAAATTATTACAGACTTTTTAATAAGGACGTTCAAACTAACTTTTTTTTTTTTTTTTTTATAATATGTTAATCACAATTATTTTACAGAGAAGGAGGTAACTATATTTAATTTTAAAAAAAATTTACATATGCTTTTAAGTCATTCGTTATAATTTTATTTCTTTTATTATTTAATTATTAAATTTTTAATTGTAATTTTTATTTAAGTCTATATTTTTCTAAATTTTAACTCAGCAATGACAATAAAAGATGTTAACTAATTAACTGAAAAAGGTAAGAGAATTGTAGGGTATAATACTAAAATTAATATATGGTAAAAAAGGACTATTCATTTTGAGAGTAATAATGTACATCTGAAATGAAATATATTCTAAGTTTTTGTCAAGGAAATTTGGGGAGTGAATGTGTTTGACCATCTCAGTAAAAGATGTTCTCCAAATATTTTAAGTACACCCCATAATATACATTTCTTGGATTATAGGGTGGAGATAGTAAATATCCTCCTGCAAAACATGAATTATTTCATTTTGTTTTGAAGTTTTCATGATCATATAATATCAGATAATATTTGATAAAATACTAAAGTGTTTGCTCCAAAATTTTGTGCAAAATATAAATATAAAATAAAAATTTCCCCATTATCAACCGGATTTTCAATCTTCAATCAACATCCATTTTCATATGAAAACAAAAATCGTATTAAAATTATTAATTGACCTTGTTTGATTAAGATATTAATTAGAGTATGATTCAGCTTGTCTTATTTCTTGTATTTGTGTGTAATGTAAAATCCAAATCCAATTAATATTTAATTACTAATTAATTATAAAAATAGATTGATAATTAAGACATTTAATTTACCTTTGCACACAAATTTCTTGCTTCATCCCAATCCGTGTAGTAATAAGGAATTGATCGGAGAGATGCAACAGCACAATTGATTGGACTCTTCCCATATAAATGGGACATAGGCAAATATACCATGCCACAATAAATTAAACGTCAAAATTCAGTTAAGTCAATAAATTAAAATAAGGATAGATAAATTATTTTTCCTTTTTTATTATCTAACATCATCATTTTTTTTTTTATTTTTTGAAAGTATTAATAAGTCTTTAATATCATAAACTTAGTCGAACAAAATTTTTCATCATTAACGTTTATTCTATTATCCTAATATTATAATAAAAAGTAAGACAAAAAATGTTATTATATACTCTTGCTATAATATGATATAAAGTTTTATAATTTTTAAAATTATAACAAAAAAATTAAAGATTATAATGTACGAGTGGAAAAAAATATATATATGATATTTTCATATGTACTATAATATTTTATTATAATAATATCATAATTTAAAATTTAGGATTAACTTACGAAACAATAATTTTTAAACTATAGCTAGAAAGTGTAAATGTTAAATATTAATGTAAAAATATGTAAATTTTATTAAAAAAATAATATTATTATTATATATTTTTTAATTTTATTTTTAAAATAAAGTAAAATTATTATCATATCTAGCAAAATTCTTAAATATTTTTTAAAATAATTTATAAATGTTTTAAACATTCTTTTTTCTGAATCGGAAGAAAAGAAATTTAACCTGGATGAATGGGAAAAAAATAAGGGAGAAGCCAAATTTCTAGGATTGGTCCACTCGATTAGTATACCCCAACTACCTATAGTTTATTTTTTATAATAAAAATCAAATAATAATAATAATAATAATTACTATAATTATAATTATAAAAGATAATAAAATAAAAATGATTAATCATATTGAAAGGCATATTAACTAAATTACTATTCATTTAAAAATCAAATTTTACGCAATTATATTTAAGTGATTTATTACAATCTCCAAACATATTTTACAGATAATATAATTAACACAAACAAAAGTACGTCGCGAGCAAGTATTAAATTTTAGCCCCTTCTTAAAAATAATTTATGTCATTTAAATTCATTGGTTTTTCTATTTCTGTTTTTTTTTTTTTATAAAAAATAATTAAAATTAATACCTCATGATTATGTAAATATCGTATTATTTTCTTTCGATGTTCCGGTGGTAGGAACACATTCAAGGCACTCTTTACAATACATATAAGTCAATTATCTGTCACGTTATATTAAAAATAATTAAAGAATAAATGTATTTTTTTAATAAAATTATTGTTTAATATAATAAGAAGAAAATGAATTATTGATTTGTACCATAAAAATAATATTAATTAATAATCAAAGAAAATGACCGTACATGAATATGACATTGAAGGGACTATAACCCAATAATGGCGATCGTATGCATGAGTAATTTCAATTTCAATAGCAATATATTCTAATAAAATAAATTAAGAACAATATTAACTAGAGATTTCAATTTTTATTTTAATATTAGAGGAATGATAAATACTAATCATTTATTATTCCTCTATTTTATGTTTCATGATAAAAATAAAAATTTCTTTTGAAATTTAAGTATTGTTGCAAATATTATTGGCAAGCTAATTTTTTTAATTTTTTATCTTGTTTTTATGTTGTAATGACTATTACACCTCTAACATTTATAAAAGTATAAAAATTTGAAATATAATTTATAAATTTTATGTTTTTTCAAAATATAAATTTTGTTGATTAAATTTCATATATTTTATATAATTTTTTAATAATAATTTTATGTATTTTAAATAATTTTTTTAATTTTTATACTTTCATAAAAGTTAGGGGTATAATAATCATTGCATAACAGAAAAGACAAAAATTTAAAAAAAAAATAATTTGATAGAAAATATTTATTGTAATTTTTAAATTTTATAAAGTTTTTGTCACAAAACATAAAGAAATTGATATTTACCGTTTAAGAAATATAGCACTTAGTTTAATATTTATTAACGATATTGTCCAACTCATGAAATCTCACAATTTTATTTTTGATAATTGACCCAAATTTATCTCAAAAAACTTTGTTAATATATTAGTTCTAACTTGCGTATATAGAATAAAAATCTCATTTCTCATTTTGAAATAGAATGACTCGTTCTTACCCTTCGACAATTTTTAAGTCTAACAGAAATAGTTTCTTACTCAAGCATTTTCACCTTAATGCCATTTTATCCTATTTTCGTTTTTCACCCTTTAAAACTAGATATTATAGAAAAGAGTTGACTTTTTTACCCTGGAGCCACTTTTTACCCGTTACAGAAAAGAGTCAATTTTTACCCCTTGGCCATCTTAAAGCCTGAAAAGAGTCACTTCTTACTCGAGCATTTTAACCCTAACATCAATTTCCATTCTCTAAGATTGGATATTATAAAAAAGAGTTTACTGTCTCACCTTGGCTCAGCTTTTCACTCTTTAGGACTGACCAAATACGTATCAACAATATTGTTCTTTTTGATCTAATTTAACACTGGTCAATCATATTATTCGTTTTGATATAATTTTAAGAGTTTTATAATTTTGCTTTTAATAATAAGTTCAAACTCATTTTAAAAGACCTTATTAATATATTAATTTCAACTCCATATATATAAACTAAATTTTTCTCTATTATTCTGACGTGGGATTCACTTTCACTTCTTTAACCATCTTAAAATCTATTAGAAACTATTTCTTATTTAAGCATTCTTATTCCAATATAATTTTTTACCACATAAGATCAAGATGGTACAAAAAATTATTAGAAAGTATTTTTCCCTCTCATAATATAAAAATTGATGTGTTATTGTCGCCGTACCTTACATTTTAATTAGTATTCTGTGACTGATTAATATTTTAGGTCACCTAAATCAATATATAAAATAATATGAGACTAACCTGTCAACTCTTGCATCATGTAAAGTATAAAAATTTAAAAACAATAAAAAATTATAATAGCATAACAACATTAATAGATTTTAATAAATATAAATTTGAATTAACAATCTTTCATATAAATAATTAAAAAAATTACTTGACCCACATTATTTAAAATAAAAAATTTAAATATTGTTGATGTCCAAATTTTTTAGTTACGGAAGATTTAACACACTACACAGATTTATTGCTGCGATCGACGTAAAAACTTCTCGAGATTACCTGAAATCACAGAAAAACGAGTTAGGAGTGAAGCTGGCTTTCCGGCGAATAAACTCTGACGCTCAAGTCAATGAAATGGTGTAGGACCAAATAAAAAGAGAGGAATTACGAGTGTTTGAGTGTTTTACCTATCCGGGGGACTGGGTTCAAAAAAAGTTCTTGAAGGCAGTAGTTCTCTTAACTACTCAGAGAAAGTCCTCTCTAAAAGCTTCAAAATTGGGAGAGGAATAATGTCCGTTCGAAAAAAAAAAAAAAAAAAAAAATTTAAATCCTGCTACATGCATCGCCTTCACTTTTTATAGAGCTCCTGCACGTGTGAATATCGGAGAACAAGAGTTTGATTGGACAAGAGTAGGTATAATTGTTAGATCAATCGTTTTACCACTCTTTTACGTTAGGTCTGGTCTAGCAATGAGTGCCTATAACTTGTAGTGCACGGTATTACCTAACATAACGGGACACCTGAACAGTTACTTGAACAGCGCAGTAATTGATTCTATTCTCAGTTCCCGTTTTTGGAAGAGGCGTATGGATCACCTCGAAAATCAAGATGTGTGCCAAAGAATCGAGACGATCATGACAGGTTACGGTTTTTGATTAGTCGAATTAGCATTGAACTGAAATTTTAGACAAAAATCAATCTCAAATCCGTAAATATCATCAACAAATATTTAACATTATTATAAGATTTTGTCTTCTAATAATTAATTCTATGTTTTCTATGAATCTCTTGATGCTTTAAAATATAAATGTGAGGAATATAAATTTGAGGAAGTCCCGTATTATTTTAGAGCACCAACACTCGAAATAGTTAAGACATCTCTCTCTATATATAATTATTTTTACACTTCAACATCAACTCCTGACATCGAAACTTTAATGAAAGATACGATTTTGTGAAAAGGAATATTTGCAATCCAATTAAATCAATTTTTTCTCCAATAATATAATATATTATTCGAAGGAGAATGTCATCATTTTTCTTTTTTAATTGTTTCGAAAGCTAAGCTTCAATGTTATTTGTCATTAGAGGTTAGCATATAAGTTCAGTTCATCTCTCTCAATTGATATCAATTAATTATTCATCAATTATAGATCTCATATTTAACCTTAATTGTCGACAATAAAATTATCCAACGAGAGTATAATTATTAGATGGGTTTTTCTCTCTAAAGAAAATCATCATAAAAATTAAATTAAATTAAATAAATTAAGAAACTAGTAATATACCAAACCATTTTAATTTGTTTCACATCAACAAATATTTCTGACATCAATTAATCGCAACCATTCAGACAGGCAGACCCTAAATTGATTGGCAACTATCGTCTTAAATATTGATGGAAAATGCTTTTTAGTATATATTATTCACTTATCATGTAGCCTTTATATAGACAAATAGATGAACTGAAAAAGAATTTGCAACTATGGCCTATTGATAGTTCTTATCAACCGATTCTTAAAATATTGGTCAAAGTTGATCACAAGGGCGATCAATTTCTTCAATCCTTCTTGATACTCTTCATTGTATGTTCCAAATTTGTTCTTGAGATTTTCGAATTTAGATTTTGCTTTTAGTTTCATAGTGGATGAGAGACTTATTTCACTAATTGCTTCAACTTCTGTTGGGAAATAAAATTTTATTTTTATGGTTTTTCTTTTTTTTATGTTGAACTGAATTTTGAGTTCCATTATTTTGACAAATATTTTTAAAAAATTAATTGAATAGTTTAATTAAAAATATGTATAAAAATAAAGGTTTTTTAATATATTTATTTCTCAAAATAATTGTAATAGAAAATTAAAAAAAAATATTTAAACTGATAAATACTTTCAACAAACTGGAGTAGGAACAAGTATTTTTAAAAATAATATATTTAACCATTTGATTTCCCTATAATAAAATCAACATTAATTATAGGATAAATTATTGGAAACGATTTTACTTTGAAAACGTAAATTAACAATTAGAAAACCTTAATTTGTTTAACCACATCAATTCTCAACTATAATTGACAAAATCTTGAAACTAGAGGGTTACTAGAAGAGAATAATAATAGTAATTTATAATGTAATATAATTACATAATCCTCATTAATAATTGGTAATGATTTTTATTTAAAAAGCATTAAGAACTTGAAATATGTCCACCTCATTCTCAGTCTAAGACTGACATACCAGCTAAATTTGTTCAATCATTAATTTTCATAAGATGATTCATCAAAACACGATTACGATATTCTCCAAGAGCCCATATAGGAAAGATATTTCTGTATGCAGAGTAACTTATCATGCAGTTTTTATTGAAAACTCCCATGATTTCCTAGAAAAAAAAAAAATTACACAATGAGAAATTGGTAAATATATATATATATATATTCAAGTGATGGTCATACAAATATTATATAAATGTAAATTTACCTGTTGTGGAAAATCACCATTTTTCATTTGTGAATTTATTAGCACCTTTGCTGCACGATGTAATGGAGTTGCATCTATGTTGGCCTAATCCACCATTTAAAAAATAGTACAGTTACATTAATATTTGGTATTTAATAATAGCGAGTCAGTGGAAATTAATTAAAGAAGAAGTAGAAGAATTACATACCTGGCCAGCTTCTATGAGAGCTAACATTGCCCATGCAGTGTTTACATTATGTGATTTTTTTCCTTCTAGATTTTGGTACACCTGTTCTCAAACATTTCATAGGAGTATTTAAGCAAATTACTGTGACAGGACAAGCCATAACGTTCACTTTCAGCTTAATTTTCCTGAGAAAATTCTGAATGTGGTTATGGGAGTTACCTTGTTCTGGCATGAGAGGTAGCTTTCTCCCCAACCACCAGAATATAGTTGTTTGGATAGCAAGAAATCACATGCTTTTCGAATGCTATTGCTGTTTTCATGGGTCTTCCCACTAGCTACAAGCCCTTTTATTCCAAACCATGTTCCATAAGTGAAGCAAACTCCCCATGAACCATACCTAAATTCATAATTAAATTATTATATTTTACATAATTCTTGATATGACACACTAAATTATCATTTTTGGTATATGTGAAACGTGCCTCAATTTTAAAATAATGTGAATTTAGAGGATTAAGGAATTCGAAGGCCCAGAATTGAAAAACTAAAAACACCAAGATTAAAGTCATCCATATGAGAATTCGAATACGAAACAAAGATTCAACGGATCTTGATTGGCCAAATCCTTACACTAACAATAGCATTTAAAGCTTTACAAATCTTAACCTTAAGCAGACAATTGTGTGTGAAGCTAGCTGTGGGGTTTAACCTACCATGAACCATCTCGTTGTTGTATGCTTTCGATAAATTTACTGGCTTTTGCAATGGATGCTTCTATTTCTTTCTTCCGATGTCCTGGATACAGTTTGACGAACGATTTTAGACCCTGAATTGCTGCTGATGTGCATTCCACATACCTGAATTATGAATAGAGTTTGTCATAGATACTCCTGTTGTTAATAAGATTCATGAAAGAAAAGAAAGAAAATGTCTCTCTCTCTCTCTCTCTCTCTCCCATATATACGTCTTACTGATAATCTATCATGATATCTCCAAAAGTTTCAGCTGGATTGATCATCTGAAAAAATAGAAATTAAACAATTGAAAAATGTGTCTAAAACTACTTCAATCAATTTATTGAAATCTCAATTCTTTTGCAAACTGAATCGATTGAATTCCGCACCTCCAACCATGCATAAGATCTTGTAAGTTCATAGGATGCAAAACCTCCATTCTTGTTCTATAATCAACAAAATATTGGGACAAATCATTAGTTTTTTTTCTGAAATGGTAGTTGAATTATAGTTACTTATTACCTGTAAAGATAAAATAACATTAACAGCATCATATAAACGATTTGCAGGTATTGCTTCTCCCACAACGTCAGATGGCATTTGAGATAATAAGATTGCAGTCTGCAGTAAATAAACAAAAATATAGTTTAAATCAGCTCCCAATCTTAGTCTAAATTGAAAAATAACATGACGGACTAACATTAAGTAACCTTTAATCCTTCAGCAGTACAATCTGATGGAGGCCAGCCATTGTCAGGAGTAGAGAATGGCCATCCTCCCTTCGATATATGCCGGTACCAATAATTAAGATCGTCGGAGCAATCTGCCGGAACCTTCAATTAAAAAATATATATATATATATTTTTACCGTTTTATTTTTAATATTAGATACAAATTATTCCAAAAATAAAATTAATTCACTTAGAAAGTGAAATGTACTTGAGTGTTTTTGATGAAATTGTGTGCTTTCTTAATCATCGAACCATATTCATCAACAAGGTTAGTAGACAGGATTCCTTGGACTGAAAGAGTAACATCCCATAGTTGAGAACCGTTATAACCCTGTATGCAAATTCAAGTTAATTGTCGTTAATTAATTAATAATTGAAACTAATTCAATCGTTAATTAGTTAGAATTTGAACTTAACCTGCATTTTCATTCCATCTTCAGCAACCCAAAGATAGTCTTTAACTCTTGAAAGATGACGTTTATAGGATTCAGAATTCGGGTCCTCCACCCAACAGCAAATCATGTTCAGGACCTGCATGCAAGGGTTGAGAAATAAAGGCAAAAAATGAAAATATAAATTTTGTTGACCTGCATGGTTATGTTTGACAAATCCTATTACTTTACTTTTTACTTTTACATATCTTATATAATTTTTTACATAACCCAATATTTATTTTCAGTTGGGTTTAAAGAAATGTCGACCCTATTTTATGAGTTTTAGTAGTTGTGACATTTCTTTTATACTTTTTTGTATGAGATTGGCGTCTATACAAAACCGTTATTTTTATATAAATAAATAATATAAGTAATAGAAAATAAATAAATTATCATATAAACTAATACATGTGACCATTCAGTCATTAAGTAATGATACCTTATTTACAGGCCCAAGGCATATGTATTGAGTACTTTCATCTTCAAAGTGAATTTGTTTCATCACTGTTTGAAGGGCATTCTGCCTTAACTTAGACAAAGGCCATCTCATTAGAAGTGGTTCTCCAAACATGTTAAGGACACCCCATAATATATCTTGGATCATCGGGTGGGGATAGTAAAGATCCTCCTGAAAAAAAAATAAAAAAATAAAAAAAATAGTGTAATTAAAACTGTTCTCAAATCTTCATAATAAAAAATTTAAAAATAATTTTATAAATCATTATCAAACAAATCCCTAAATCTTCCATCAACATCAATTTTGATATTGTAAGCTTTTACAATTATTATAATTTCAAAATTTGATCTCAAACATGTTTCCAATAAAAAAATATTTGAATTATTCTAAGTTTAAGCTTATATTTTTATTTTCTTTTCATTTCATCTTCAATCATTGTGTATATTTTTATTCTATATTTAATTTCAATAAAATTGTGTAATATATACGTTATTTTATGTCTTCGAAAAACTTTATTCTATTTGGGTTATTGCTTGACTTTGATCTTGTTTGATTAAGATATTAATTAGAGTATGATTCAGCTTGTCTTATTTCTTGTATTTGTGTCTAATGTAAAATCCAAATCCAATTAATATTTAATTACTAATTAATTATGAAAATAGAGAGATAATTAAGACATTTAATTTACCTTTGCACACAAATTTCTTGCTTCATCCCAATCTGTGTAGTGATAAGGAATTGTGTATAACTCTCTTCGGAGAGATGCAGTAACAGAATTGATTGGAGCCACAAATCTCTTCCCGTATAAATAGGACATAGGCAAATATACCATGCGACAATGGCACCACATACGACCTGAACCAACATCAACATGCATACGAAAACAACGACATTTAATTCAATCAACAAATTAAAACAATACCCCCCGGCTATTTTTTTTTTTTTTTTTTTTTTATAAATATTGAAGACTTTTTTTAATTTTATAAATTTATTCGTAAAACAGTGTTATCGAAATATTAAAATATAAAATTATGATAATTTTTTCGCTATAATTATTATGAATAAAAATATAAATATTAAATATTGATAAAAAAAAAAAGTAAATTTTATTAAAAATTAGTATTAGGTTTACTTTTAAATTATAGCAGATAATATACCAAATAGAATCTTAAATATTTTTTCAAATTAATTTCTTTTTTTTTAACTGAATAATAAGAAAAAATTTAACCTGGATGAATGGGAAGAAAATTAGGGAGAAGCCAAATTTCTGGGGGTAAGGGATTAGTCCCACTCCACTCGTACACACCAAGTACCTAGAAATTATTTATCATGACAAAAATTAAATAATAAATAATAATGACAACAATATTAACATTTAAAAAAAAAAATAATAATGAGGTAACAATGATTGATCATACAGCAAGCCACATTTTTCCCCATGATGGAATGGATGTGACCCCATCACGATCAAGAATCCATTTTCGAGCCTTCTCCATGGCTCCATCACCACCGTCGATTTCCTCCCCAAGCAACCTTAACGTTACATACGACAGTGCTGTACAGAACATTGTGCTACAGCCTTCTATATGTAATCCCCAACCTCCATCCATATTCTACATCGTCACAATTAAGCAATGATTAATTTTTGACCCGTTTTTAAAAAATAATTGTTCTTTGTAAAATTAATAGTGACGAAACAATAGAAATTCATAAATTTTTTAATTAAAATATCAACAAAATTTGTGTTGTTTAAATTAATTGGTTCTTCTGTTTTTATGATTTTTTATAAAAAAAATAATTAAAATTAATACCTGATGATTATATAAATATCGTTTTATTTCTTTTCGATGCTCCAATGATAGAATCACATTCAAGGCACCCGTTACAAATAAGCCAATTACCTGTCACATTGTATCAAGTTTAATTAAAAAATAAATCTTATATATAGTTTTTTTTTATATTATTGTTAATTATAATATAAAAAAAATTAACAATAAAACTAATATTAATTAATAATCAAATAAAATTACCATACACGAGTACGACATTGAAAGCATAGGCTTGATGGGAATAGAGGCATAAACTAATAATGGAGATTGTATGCTTAGGTAATTTCAATCTCAAAAGCAATATATTATAATAAAATAGATCACGAATGATATATTACTTGTATTTTAATATTTATTTTTTGAAATAATATAAAAATTAACGTATCACGACTGCATTACGTTACACTTTAATTACTATCTTAAGTGATTAATTAAAATTAATGTGTAAGATAACGTGTGACATGCTAACTTTTTCTCAATTCTATGTATTAGAAGTCATTAGTCTCCCTATTTTTTCACTTCAACAACAACTCTTGCGTCAATAATTTTACAAAGGATACGATTTTGTGAAAAGGAATATTTCAAGGTCAACTGAAACAATAGGTTCTCCCATTATATGATATATTTATTATTAGAAGAAGGACATGATCATGTTTCTTTAATTCATTTGAAAACTAAGCTTCAAGGCGCGAGGTTAGTCATTATCTGTTCGATACATCTCTCTCAATTGAAACAATTAAAATGACAACAGATGCTTAATATTATTTAAAGAAAAAAAATTTTTCATGAAAAGATAAATTTGCATAAGATTTGTGATATATATATTTTCGGCTCCGAATCATTCCAAACATTTTAAAATAGAAACTCACAAAATATTGATTGTTATGAAAAAATAGTCGCGTATTTTTTTCCGAATTCTTATTTTAAAAAGTTAAAGATATCTGAACTTGAGAAGCAACAAAACATACACGAATTTGAAAATCATCTTAAAAAGTAAATGAAATAAATTAAGAAATTAGTAATATACCAATCCAGGTAGAAGAAATAAAGGCCCCCCATAGTCCCCAGGCCAGAATCCATCCTCATTTTGAATAATTGAATAGAATCTCAAAGCTCTTCTCAATGCATTCTTCACAACTTCTTCAGTTATTTCTTCATCAATATTTACTCGAATTTCATCCTCCAACTCCATCTCACATGGGTTCTCCTTTGAAAACTAAAAAAATATGCATGCACGTGTTAAATATATATATGTATGTATACACGCTTGTGTAATGTGTATTTAAATTTTTTTACCTGCAATCTCATTATTAGATCCGAACTGTGTTTGGTTTGAAACCGATTCTTCGTGAATTCTTTGCGGAGTTTTTCTACTCGTTCTCGCTCTTCTTGAGTTCCGAGATTTGGGTTAAAATCCCAAAACTGTCTGCCAACATGATGATTCACACTTCGAACCAAACACTCATTTCCTTCCGAAAGCTTCAACTTCCACATTTTGCTTTGGCCAAGACAACGTTGAGGAGGATTATATAGCCAAAGGATAGCAGAGGAATAACAATTACGTCACAATATTTTAAATCTATAGAATAGAATGACACAATTTTTTTATTTGTATCAAATAGGTCCGCAATAAGCCTTTATAACATTGGATATATGACTTAAGAGTATCAACTACCTCTAAAATAGGGGGTTTGGGAATCTTTCATTTTAAAGTTTTGGCATTTGTGAGAATTATCTTTTTATGAGATCTTTTTTTCTAGGAGTCCTTCGACTCTTCATTTTGTGAGAAAGTGACGTCTTCTCTCAATTTATACATACATGGGTGTTTTTATTTGAAAAGGTATTTACCCTTAATTATGATGGGCAATAATTTTAGTCATTGATCCAATTGCCAGGCAAATGAATTTTGTCTTTAAGTAATCAATGTGTAAGGGTACGTAAGATTGGCTTGGATTATATTGAATTAAAAAAATATATGTATAATTTATAAATATTTTGTGTCAACACAATATTGAATTATAATGAATAATTTAATTAATTAAATATATAAATATCGATTCAAATGTTATTATTAACTATTTTAGGTCACATCATATATCAAGGTTCCCCATGACTAAATAATTTTATTTTAAAAAATTAAACTATATAATAATTATTGTATTATTTATACAATAATTGAATAAAAGAGAGAATGAATAGAGTTTTACATTTGTGATATCTTCAAGTTCTAGCCCAATCAATTAAAAAAAGTTGATACTGTAAAAAAATTTTAAAATAAATTAATAAAATAAAATAATTTACTTATACTACTATAAATTATTCGACCGAACAGTAGAATTAGGATGAAAATAACAACAACAGTATAATTTTTATTCAATTTTAATAATATATAGATACAATAACATCTAACCAAAAATCTGTAACATTAACAAAATATTTAAATTAAAAAAATTATTGGAATAGATTGATTTAAATCGATTTGTATGACACTCAAATTAAAAATTAAACTAATAATTCTACAATTGATTGAAATAAATACTATGAATTTACAAAATTAGATCAGTTTAGATCGATTCATTTATTTTTTACTCATCATATGGTATGGGTACAAGCATAAATGCATCACGAATCATGTTATGTTATGGGTACAAACATAAATACACCATAAATACGGACTATAAAACTCAATGGAGAGATTTACAAGGAGTTGACACCCTTTTAAAATGTGTAGACATTTTCATTATATTTATTTTAATAATTGAATAAATGACAAAATAAATATTTCAAATTTTGAAAAATAAGAAAAGAATTAATTAATTTCTAAACAGGGGAATCATTTGATTAAATAATAAATTTTTAAAAATTAAAATTTGGTGATAAAATCCTTTTAAAATTTAAAAATTATGACAAATATTTCTATTACATTAATTTTGTTAATATTTTATCTTTTTTTAATATAATAATTATTATACTTTTAATTTTTATAAAATATAAAAATAAAAAACAGGATATAAAATTATTATTAAAAAATTATATAAAATGCATAAAATTTAATAAAAAAATTTATAAATTACATTTTAAATTTTAATATTTTTATAAAAATTAAAAATATAATAATTATTACATCATAAAAAGATTAAAAATAATTTAAAATAATTTTTATCATAACTTTTAAATTTCAAAAAAAATTTATTACAAAACTTAAAAAAAAATAAATAAATAATTTACCAAATCAGCTATTTGTCATTCTCCATTTCTGAAAGTATGCATCTAGGAACTGGAAATGGACTTAATTTGACAAATCCACGTGGCACCAGTCAAACAGCACAAGTCTTTTCAGCAGAGGCTCCTGAAATTCGAAATCCAAAATGTAAGCGCGAAAATTCAAGTCCCAACACGCAAACGCTCCTTTAACCTGTAAAAGAAGGCAACGCTTCCTCGATTTTTGCATCATCTCTCTGAGATTCGCTCCTACTGCAATTATGTTATTTTACATTATTTTAATTTAAGCAGTTCAAAAATATTAATTATTTTTTCAAAATTAAAATTATGCCAATTTCCAAGAATTTATAATGCGTACGTTGTTTCGTGTTTATGCATTGGCTATATCCCTACAGTTTCTCTCTGTAAGTTCTTCGATTTGTTTAATTATTATTCTCGAGAAACTTGAGTACACGGGAAGGAACGAGGGAAATGGGAATATTTAGTTACCGTGATTTTTTAGTTATCAGTTGTTGAGTTTGAATATTTTCCTTTCTTTTTTGCGCTTTCTCAGTAACCAAACGGAGTTGTTTGTTTAAATGCTAATATGTAACTTCTGACTTGTTTTATCTCACGTTGTTACTTTCCTGGTTTTGTTAGCAGAGATGGTTTAGTGAGTGAGCTCTTTCAGGTAGACTAGGGGGAAAAAATTTGGGCCATTTTACCAAAATGAAGGGAAATTTACATATGAAAGCTAGGGGATCTTCTAGGTTTAATGGCCAACAGATCACATATGAGCTTAAACATAAAGTGATTCTTGCGCTTAACAAGCTAGCTGATAGAGACACTTATCAAATAGGGGTATATGAGCTTGACAAGTTGGCGGAATGTTTGACCCCTGATAAGATTGCTCCGTTTGTTTCGTGTATATTGGATACTGATTCTGAACAGAAGAGCGCCGTTCGAAAGGAATGTATTAGATTGATGGGTACAGTAGCTAGGTTTCACCAAGCTCTTGTTAGTCCACATCTTAATAAGATGGTTGCCAGCATTGTTAAGAGGCTCAAGGACTCGGATTCTGTTGTAAGGGATGCTTGTGTGGAAACAATGGGTGTTTTGGCTTTGAAATTGAGTAATCGTGGGGATGAGACTGATGGGGTGTTTGTTGCATTGGTGAGACCACTTTTTGAAGCTTTGGGTGAACAAAATAAGCAGGTGCAGTCTGGGGCAGCTTTGTGCTTGGCAAGGGTCATTGACAATAACAATGATCCTCCAGTTTCAATTTTGCAGCGAATGTTGACTCGAACCATAAAGTTGCTTAAGAATCCACATTTTATGGGAAAACCAGCGTTGATTGAGTTGAACAGAAGTATTATTCTTGTAAGTTTTCAAATGTTGCGTAAAAGTTGGATTGCCCTTAGTTTTGTAGTTCTCATTTGACTTTCGATGTTACGTTGAATCCAGTGTTGCTGTATTTTTCATCAATTCCCTGTTTAATATAAGTTGTGCTGCTACCAATGGCTCTTTGGATTAACAAAAACAGTGATGGTATTGGTAAATTTGCTTTATATATTGTAGTCAGAAAATACAACAGTCAAAGTAGTCTTATTTCTCTTTCATTCGTATGAAACATATGCACCTTGCTTCTGTTATATCTTTCCTTAATATCATTAGGCTAATTAAAGGTTCCTTCACTCATATCTGAGATTAGTTAACATGTTAGCTTGATTAAGACTCTGTTTAGTATTGTGGTGTGATGACTTTTAAGACACAACATCTGTGGGATTATTGTGAAAATGTGTGGATCTCATTGAAGTTGGTGTTAGCAAATACCTTTTAAGCTATGCTTTCAAAGCAAACAAAAGCGCCACTATCCCAGACGAAGCCTAAGTGGGTTGCATCTGCAGTTACTTGATTATTGAATCAGAATTTGTATCTGCTGGGTTGAGAATTTTCTGTTTCTATATGTTTGTTGCACTTAATTTTATTGTCGTTGACTGTACCTTCCTCTATTATAACAGAATAAGAAATATGACATTAATAGTTTATGCATAATTTAACTAAATAGCCATCATGCAATGCAAGCCTGACTATATATATGGTTTTTGATACTTTTATCAGTCTTTATTGAAAACCATTTAAGATTTAATGTGTTCTGACTTTTAATAGATTAAGTACCAAGTGATTTTGAAAGAACGAAAAAAAACACTGATCTCAATTGTATCTATTGTCCTACATGAGCTTATTGAAGTATTTTTCATTACTTCTTCAGGTAAGTGTAGTTACACGAAAACATCAGAAAAATGTTTTTCCTTTTGGGTAAATAGTAGCATTGTACTTAATGTATTAGATGATAAATATTATTATTTTTAAGGGTCAGTTTACTTTACTTTTTTCCACACAATATTCTTTGATAATAATGACACAAATCTCTACTTCAGGCAGGGGGTGCTGCAACAAAAAGTGTTCTTTCAGAAGCAATGTCTAGCATCCAAGATGGTCTCAAAAATAGTGACTGGGCTACACGCAAAGCTGCCTCTGTTGCACTGGGGGAAATTGCTGCAAGTGGTGGATCATTCTTGGGAATTTTCAAGATGTCTTGCATTCGTTCCCTTGAATCACGTCGTTTTGATAAGGTTGGTTTACATTATTGATCTATCTTTCAGAGTTTTACTTTCTTGTGAATCACTGAACTGGATCCTTTAGAGGCTTTTCTATGTTTTTTATAGGTGAAACCTGTTAGGGAGACAGTGCTCCATGCCCTACAGTACTGGAGAGGCGTTCTTGGAACTGATACTCCTGAACCTTCAGAAACTGGATCATCTGTAAAAGGTTTCGCAGCTGATTCCGTTTATTCTAATGTTTCAGAAGAGTTGTCTGTTTACATTGGCTTTATTTTGTGTTAGATGCTTACTCACTGTCTGCAGTTATATTATGTACCATGAAGGATCTTAATGCATTATTCAGATACTTGCCTATCTAACTGCGTTATACAAATACTTGCCAATCTAAATGCATTATTCAAACACTTGCCTTGATTTGTTGATTGTTTACTAGTAGTTTGACTTCTACCAATTTGTTTTGCCTTCTAGAAGGGTCTATCTAGAAGGAATTACAGTTTAGAACATTTTTCACATTAGAAATTCTGCCATACATCTCTACTGCCTTGCAGACTTCACGTAATTAACAAATCAATTGGACAAAAGCAAGTTCAGAACAATGTTAGAAAACTGAGTAAACATGGTTGATGACAGAAAAACTCTTCCACTTTTCTGAAGCACAAATTATGTCCTTGTTATTTTCGAGTATTCAACCTGTAGGAAAGTTATGTTTCAGGTTCAACTACATAATCATTCTTTGAGTCTAGCATGTACAACTAAGTTTGATTGTTTTGCTTGATCGTTGCAAACCAAAATACATGGTCATGTCTATTTTGTGCTGAAATGTTTGATCGGAGCTTGGGTTATGAATATGCCTACTCCTTGTGTTTTATGGTACAAAAATAATGATGAATTATCAAAATTTTGTATTTTTTTCTTTACAGCTAAGCATCCAGACAAAGCTATCCTATTCTTGATGGAATATGTGACAACCAGTTTCATGCTTTCTTTTCATATATATATAGTCCTCTCATAATGTACCTTTTGCCAGAAAATTTCTGTGGAGGTGACTTCAGTGATCTTACCAGTCCCAATTACTATGGAACAAAGAATGTCGCACTCAAGAAAGTTACAAATTCAGACAAACAAAGGACTCCTTTGTCTATTAGAAAGGCACGCCAAAGTTACATGGATCAATTGCAACAGTCAAAACCAGATGATTGGCATATTGAAATTGCATTTCCAAAAAACCATAATGGTTCTCTAGCAGATGTTCGCAATGAAGAATCTGAGGGTAGTTGTGTTATGAAGGCTTTAGAGAGGATGAGTGTTGGTGTTACAAGTATACAAGATATTGAAAATGAATATGCGCCTGTGGATGACAAACAAGAGTGTTCATCCATGTCAAACCTTGCAACTGAGAACTTCGAGACCAAGTTTGTCACAGTTTCTCAAGAACGTCATGAGGAGGGTGATTTGTCAAAGTCTACAGGAAGGAAACAGTGCTTTAGACCCGAAGAGATTGGTAGTCAGGAGCAGCTATACTCTGCCAAGATGCAGGATCGTAGAAGTCTTGATTCTACAGTCACAGAGTTTAGTTCCCGAACTGTGCATGGATGTTGTTCACAGATGACAAATGAAATGGCATGCATCCGAAAACAGCTTTTGGAGATTGAAAACAAACAGTCAAGCTTGATGGATCTGTTTCAGGTAAATATTTAAAAATTTTTGTTTCTCTCTAAAGTTTTAGAGCTTAACCATTGTCATGGAAGTTCTTGCACATTACATCACTAAATGCCCGTTAGTTAGAATCTTCTTAGTTTCTGGCGACTTCTCTAACAGTAATTTTGAGTGCTGTCAAGTCATGCCAGTGTAATGTGACCAAACCATCACTCGATAACACAAGCCTACTTGTTGGGAGGAGGCTAACATCTTAAATCCTGTCAATTTAAAGAGAAAATTCCTGGATTCTAGATTTTCTGAATCCCTGTACGAGTTGATTGCTTGATTTCCTTCCATTTTGATCTACAATCTGTTATCTCATTGCTGTTTTCCTTTGATTAATGGATCACTTTCTTGTGTCTGCTCTAATTATCCCCCAAGTTCCCTGCAGGATTGATGCCATGAGCATCCTATGGTTTGTTAACTAGTACTCTAAATTCCTCATCTCTTAAATTCTAAATTATTATTTTTTGAGGAAAGTGGTTGTAAGCCTTCTCACACATCTCAAGATACTGGCAGCTATCTAATCTGTACTCCAATATTGTAAATTAATTTACAGGTATTTTCAACTGGCATAATGGACAGCTTGTCAATGCTGCAGTCCAAGGTTTTAGGTTTGGAGCATGTGGTAGATAGAATAGGGCAGGAGCTTGTTCATGGTGGAAGGTATTCAGATTTGGCAAACTCTAAACTTGTCAAGCAGAGCCAAAGTGTTGTTCCTTCTCCCAGACTCTCTACTTGCTCTTCCAGGCCATCTGTAGATATTCGTAATAGGCCATCATCGTTTTCAGCAAAGAATTCTGACATATGGGAGGAGAAAACATTTGGAAGGAGTAGATTAAGTAATGTGACCAAAGAAGGTACAGAGATGTGGACTAATCCGGTATTAAGGAGTGGTAAAAATCCAATGGGAAAGGACAATGTCAAAAGCTCTGTAGGGGTGGGAGCTCAAGCCAGGGGTGAAATAAGAAAAACAAATTCTGCCTTTGCTTCAGCTGCAAATGCTAACATGAGACTAAATTTAGAAAGCAAGAATAATTTGTGGCAGTGTGTGAAAGGATATCTATGTGAGGGGGATTTGGACTCTGCATATATAGAAGCTCTCTGTGCTGGTGATGAACTTGTTTTAATTGAGCTTCTTGATAGAACTGGTCCTGTTCTTGATAGTTTATCCCACAAGACCATCAGCGATCTTCTTAGTACTTTGGCATCGTACTTCCTAGAGCAAAGATTCATGAACTCTATAATCCCTTGGCTGCAGCAGGTGAATTGCTTACCCTTTTGATTATACTTTCTGTCTGAAAAAGTCCATATATATCTTCTATATCATCTATTGGGAATGTTTATTTGTTTCTTAGGTTGCCAATCATCCTTTTCCCCACATGAATATTCATTGTCCTTCTCACTTCAATAATATTTATTTTATCCTTTGCTTATTGGGATGTGTGTGTTCTCCTATTGGACGTTGGTTATGTAGTACATTAATTGTATGTAATTTTTTCTTTGCTGACCGAATGAGGGAAGAGACTGTTGAGTAAACTATATCATCACTATAGAGTTGTCTCTTTTCCAATCATCATAGATTTTACCATTTAGCAAGATCAGGGTATGTATAATATTGGTAGTATGTTATATATCTGAATATGCAAAATTAATTGCTTACAATTATTCTTTCCATTTTCACCCTAATTTTGCAACCAAGATGACAACTACACGTATAATGGTTGATTCTTGGAAAAAGATAGTGTATTTTTACCAGGCAGCTGGTTGAAAATATACTTCGTCTTCAATTCATACCATTGAATTTTTCATAAATGGAAATGAATGTCAAATACTGTTAATTTTGCCTCTTTGATGTATTTAACAGGAGTCATACAATTTTGTTGCAGATTGTCATTTAACAAGTTCAGCTTCTTCAAACAGACTACAACTATTTGATTTAGCTATTGGGAACCACTAACTCTTGTTCTCTCTCTTTAGGTTGTGGACTTAACTGCACTCCATGGAACAAATTACCTGGTTCCCTCTGCCAAAGCAAGGCATGAATTCTTGTCTGCAGTTCAGGAGACTCTGAAAATGGAAATCTCTAATCCTGTGGACAGATCTATCACTCAATTGTCGATGAAATTATGCCAAGTATGGGGTAAGGCAACTCTTCTAGTATGCACAAATAAGATAAATTTATTCATTTTCAGTGTGGTGTTGTAGCACTTGCTTCATTTTAAGTTGAACTAAAAGTCACGAGCTGAAAGGGTGGTAATTTCCGGTAAAGAGTCTTCACTGTTGAAGAAAAATGCATTAGGAGATGTTGCTGAATTTTTTTGAGTCTAATCACTAGTGACCGTATGTTCATGTGTATGGATATTACATATTTAGTTTTCATGTGTTTGCAATGATGGAAAAAAAAAAACCATTCATTTGTTTCTGCATTCGATTTTTTTCACTATCAGCATTCTGTGTGGATGGTGTTCATGCCTCCTGCTCGTGGCATATAATTGATGAAGTTCACTTCTTCATTACTATGTAGATTTAATTCAACCAAATAGGACTTGTGCATTCTTTTATGTCGCCATCAATTCAGAAAGTCAATGCCATTCTACCGAAAGGACAACTATTTTGTACATTACTTAGACAAGAACTTATTTTGTAGGGAATTGCTGCTGATGTTTAACCCAAAAAGCATGGTTTGGATTTATCCTGCTTGTTAAGTTGGAAGTTTTACGCAATGCCGGTGTTTGCTGTCTCGTTCTCCTCTTCTTCACCTTCATGTTTTCAGTCGGTTATTAAGGAGGAAAAGGTTTGATACGAAGTCTAGTTGTAAACCGTTAACTTGGATTTATTTTCTTCCCTAAACTGACAATAATTTTCCATCGTGGCTACTATTAGTTTCTTGTTCTTGCTTTGAGATTACCTTATATTCAATGCAATGATTATCAAGTATCAACATTAATACAAAATTGTGTTGGTTACTCTCTTAATTGATGATGCAAATCAAGATGCACGATGCATCTGTTTCAGAAATAAGAATGGAATGAGGCAAGCAAAGACAATGGCTGCAGAGCAGAGCAGTAGTAAGTGAATGTTGGAAAATTAGAGAAGTTACAGTGAACTTCTGAATGATACAGCATCCATTGGATATACATGATATGTTGAGCATATATTTTTACTGAATATATGTATAAAGAGATGTTGATCTAAAAATTCATTCCAATGTTATGCGATGTGATATTTATTAAGGATTAAATTAAGATTCACATTACAGAATAATAATCGTAGTCCACAGTTATTGTACGAAAGTGGGGAGTGTGGATTCCACTCATCCAATGCTAAAAATCGGAGCATGTGTAGTTTAAGTACTCTTTTAAGATTTAAAAAGGACTTTCGTGGTGTTAAGTTATATCAACCCTATCCAATTAAATTCACTCATTTTTTTAATTAAAATTTAATAATTAATATTTTCATTTCACAAATAGCTAGAGTTTTATCTAAATACCTAAAGAAGGTTAAAGATATGGAGATATATTAAACATTAAAGTCATATAATTATTAAATATTAATTTTTAAGTAAAAATACTGACAAAATTTTTTAACTGCTGTACTTTTAAAGTTACGTTAATACACGACATTTACATCCCCTAAACATCACCAATTTCACAATGCATAGAAATTAGTTCACACAAAATGTCTTATGCATGAAGGAAATTGCAGTAAGCATGCATTACGGAATAATAAGAATGCATCACGTATTCCACTCTTATCCAAAATTCCCAATTTAAGCTTTTATATTAACCTGAATTTTGTAAGTAAAAACTATAGCGATATCTCGAAGCTTACAAGAATACAATGGACAAACAAGTGTAATAAGAGCTCATATTTCTGCTGGATAACTGCAGTAAACATCCCAAATAACTTCTTAAGATGAGCAGAGAAAGCAACCATTTCAGAACATCAAAGCATAGTCCTGCTGATACATCTTTTACTCTTTTGGCTTTAATCCACACGTGGTATGGTACAAGCTCTACTTCTTGCTGAAGCAGATTTCTCATCATTTTCAAGATTGGACAGAGAATTATCGATGATATAAAGATCCGACTCCTCTGAAGGCTCACTCTTGCTCCTTCCATTAACGTGTTTGTTTCTTCTTTGAACCTCCCCTTTTCTTTTACCATCCAACCTAGTTGGGTTTCTTTTCTTTTCTCCAGAACTGCGAGGGGAATATTTCGGAACTTCATACAGGGTTACCATGCTGCCCCCATTTTGAAACATTGCTTCCTCTTCATTAGATTCCCGTGTTTGGACTTTATCAAGTAATTCAACTACCTGGCTCATGAGGGGTCTTCCTTTCGGGTTCTGACTAAGGCATTGGTATGCCAAATGGGCGACTTTCATTGCAGTTCTGGCTGAGTACTGCCCAGCCATTCTAGGGTCCAAAATCCTTAAAATCTTCTTATTATTGTTCAAAAGTGGGCGGGCCCAGTCAACCAGGTTGTGTTCTCGACTGGGTCTGCTTTTGTCCACCGCTCTTCTTCCAAGGAGCATCTCAAGTAGCACTACTCCGAAACCATAAACATCACTTCGAGCTGTTAAGTGTCCTGTTTCAACAGTACCATCACAAAATTTAATCTAAGAGGTGAATGCACTATAATATGATAAAAGGCAGGTATTCTGTGTAACATTCTTATTAATACTTTCAGATAACATCTCATGTCGCTACTTCAAAAATATAAACGTCATTTTGAGCCATTACACGTCCTGGTAAGATTGTCAGACATTGTTTGATTAAGCCACTTTTATTTAAAAATAATATCAGCAATTGTTATTTAAATCATATCAGCAATCTTTCAATTTTATGTTGCAGAGGAGCGATGCTAGCGCAATAAGAAGTTCAAACCATATGTAAAACACATTTTCAACGTCACTTTGAGACTGTTATAACCGGAAGTAACATAAAATAAGTTCAATTAAGAAAGACCGAAGGAGAGAGAAAAAAATAGGAAATAATTCTCCTCCCTCTACAAACCATAAGGTAGTTAGTTACATGTTTTACTGTTCATGGTAAATAATTATTTTCCTATTTTCTTGTTTAATTTTTGTACTGTCTATGCAATTGAAATATGTTGACATGTTCAAAAATCTGTGTATTGTAAAGCTGTGACATTGCATGTTGTGGGTTTTAAGGGCATTGACATTATTGTTGTCTGCCTGATTACTTTCCATTTACTTCTCCCAAACCATGTTCAATGCAAATACATTTCCTGAGAGAAAATAGCAGATATACCAAAAGCTTCACATCTTGCAATATTTATAGATGTCCTAATGCAAGTGGAAGATCCTGGACATTTAGCAGATTTCTTTTCTACTTTCTGTTAGCAACAGTCAATATTTATGAATTTCTTAGAAGAAGCCACTATGAAAGTCCATGCGAGTTGACATAAATGGCTTACCAGTCATCACATATTCAGGAGCAGCATATCCATAGGTGCCCATTACTCGTGTTGACACATGTGTTTGGTCTCCCATTGGCCCGTCCTTTGCTAGCCCAAAGTCTGAAAGCTTTGCACTAAAATCCTGCAGATCATTTTAATACTCTTTAATATTGATTTTGTGCTTTGACTTATAAATGGATAAGTAATTTTTTTTTTCCACTTTTATGTCAATATAAAAAGGCCTGAGCGAGATATCTTCATATAATAAGATTTGTTTCCATGCTGTAGTCTTACTCTTTTCTTCATCAAAACCTTCTCTCATCCAAACAAGCATAACAGCACAATATTCACCCCAACCCCCACCATCCACCAACCCCCACCATCCATTATAATCATTGTCACAACCACTACCAACTCTCCCACATCACAATACCATGTACAGCAACACAATTATCATTGTTATAAGGATAAAAAAATGTGAAAATGTTGGTTTTCTAATGTTTCAATCATAGTATAAAAACAAAATACTAAAAACCTACATTCAAAAGTAAGAAAATGAAAAATCAACATACTATTTAAGTTTTTACATTCACATCCATTCCTACTTCAGCCAAATTCAAACGTATTTCAAACTTATAGGGGAGAAAAAAGAAATTGGTGTGTATGTCTACTTTACCTTCCTTCTTTCTAATAGTTTGATAACTTTATTCCTTAAATCAAGTTCACTCTTAGTGATGCAGCTTTCAATGTTCTATTTCACAAATAGTTCTTAAGAAAAGGAAAAAAAGAAAAAAGATCTCCTGAACTGGTATGGAGCAATGTTCTGACAACAACGAGATAATAACTAACCTTATCCAGCAAGATGTTTGATGTCTTAAAATCACGGTATATGATAGGTCTTTCTGCACCATGAAGAACGGCAAGCCCTTTTGCCGCATCTAAAGCAATCTTCATTCTTTTGGACCAAGTCAAAGTACGACCGACTCCTAGAAAACATGGAACATAGGATAACTCTAGAACAATAGTATTCATTTCTACACATAAATTAGCAACAGGCATATAATTTACTTGTCTACGAATATATTTTCCTATACTTTGTGCAGGAAACAAAGTGTAATTCCTCAATACTATTTAAGATCTTAACCAATGTAAGCATGGGATGTTCACACATTCAAAGTGTTGAGGCAGTTATGAACACAGGCAATAGTTAAATATGTCTTTAAGCAATTCACCAGATAAAACTTTACCCTCCTAATAATTGAGTCAATATCTATTGCAGAGTAAAAATAAATATGTAATTAATTTTAACTTAACAGTTTCTCAGTTGTCAAGCATTTTCAGGTACTTCCACTCATTAAATAATCCATATTTCGTTACATTTCTACCTCTACTGAAAATCAATTCACTTCCCAAATAAAAAACAAAGGGAAATAAAATTTCTAGTGTTCCTTGGCTTCCGATTATTCAGATGAATCTTTCCTTCAAATTAACTAAAGTTAGATGGACCCCTTCATCCAAAATTAAAAGATAACAACTACTCAACCACAGAAATGCTCTGTAAAATCAATCTGAAAATCTCCTCCTCCTTTTCTCAGTATTTAGTTTCTATAGAAACATTACAGCATTTGAATCACTTTATTTACTGGAAGTTCAAAAATGGCATGCATGGCTCCTTCCTTTTCTATTTTCCTGTTGGATAAAACCGCTGTCAAGAAATGCTATTCCTTGCATTACATAATAGCATGGGCCACGCACAACTCTACTAACCACTAAAATATGCACACTATACTAATAATTGAAGGTACTTTCATCACAAAAACTAAATTCACCATCAAGTCCCAAAGAATCAAAATGATATAGGCCACTTACTACGAAGAAGATGTTTTTCCAGGCTCCCACTCTCCATGTATTCATAGACCAATACCCTATGCTCATCCTCACAGCAGTACCCAATGAGTTTCACTAGATTTGGGTGACTAAGCTGTCCTAAATAGTTGACTTCTGCCTGCAAGACAAATAGTGATAAGGGCAAAAGCAATTAAATTCCTTCTCTATGAGAAAAGTCTATGAAAATAAACAAGTCTGATTACAGTTAGCAGCCAAAAAAATAACGCACTAGTAATTTAACCTTCCAAACAACCATTGACTTCAGATAATTTCTCAATTATTCTTTCTCTGACAATTTTATAAGTTTCTGAGTGTTCAGTCAAGGTGAAAAGAAGGAAGTTCTACTGGCTGGTTACATCTATCTTAAGTAAATTCAAGCAAAATTCTTAATTCATCTTTTATTAGATAATATAATGGTCAGTTTCTTTCTTTTTTCAGTTAGATTCTTACTTCACCAAGATTATCAACTGTTGCTGAATGTACATCTTGTTTGGTCCATCATCACTGTTTAGAGTACATAGGTGCAAGACACACACATACACCTATATGTATGTATGTATGACACAAACACACACACAAAAACAAACACACACACACACACACACACGTGGATATGCTCATATGTGTTAACTTTTACCATTCTTACTGGACCTTTTTCTATTTTATTAGCAATAAGAGGCTTTGCTGTGATGGTCAGCATTGAAAATAAAACACTTTCTGCATCTATAAGTAGCAAAAGTCTATTGAAAGGGGAAAAGAGAACATAATTAAAATAAAGAACAATACAAGAGAGGAAAAATACCAGCCATTCTCTGTCACCTTGGAATCCATCACGATTGAGCTCTTTAATGGCAACATTAGTGGTCTTGTAACCTGGCCTCACATTCTCATCTATAACTCCTTTATAGACAACTCCAAATCCACCCTCGCCAAGAATAAAATCAGGCCGGAACAACTTTGTGGCCAATTTCATTTCCTCGTATGTAAAGATATCAACATTACCATATCCAGGACCTTGGCGGAGATCATTGATATCCTTTGGAGCTACTACCTGAGAGCTGCATGCACTTCTCTTTCCGGATGATTCATGCTTACTGGATACATTTTGAGAAGTAGGAGTGCCATTTCCGACTTCAATAAAAGAAAAAAGACTAAAAGTTCAGTACTCAGAACTGATATCATTATTAGCTGCTCAGATCTCTCTTTCTCACGTGTTCTCACACAAAAATTCATGAACTTGCAAATATAGTCAACGTAATGAAAATGGTCCATAAAAACCACATCTTTATCAGTCTAATTAGGCTTACAAAGATCAATAACAGAAATGATAATTCTATGCAAAATTTTGACCAAATTAAATTATCACTGAAAAAGAGCCACAAAAAAGTCAATATTTATCCTACAATTTTGAAAAGTTTGCCATAATTAAAATGCTCAAAAGTATCGGAGTCAGAAAACAATATAAATTTAACATGGGTCAAGAAATCAAATTTAACATGCTTCACCAATTTAAGCAAATAATAATAATAGCCTACATTATCCTTTTCTAATCTATTTTTCTTGAATTTTACCCGCAACAAAATCTTCTATTCTGGTTTCTACGAACATTACAACCATTTTCCTTTCCAAAAAACTTACTTAACAACAACACAAACAATTTTATGAAAAAAACCACTAAAATAACAAGAAGATGGAAACAAAAACAAAAGCAATACCTTGACTGTTACTCTTACTAGCAGATTGTCGTGCTTGTTTCAGATTTTGTTGTTGCCGTTGCTGTTCTTCGAGACTACAACAAATCCCCATCAATCTGATCAGTAACCTTCTCTTGGATTTACATTTCCTCTTCCATGGACAAATTAACATCCACAAAACCCATAAAAGATGTTCAACACCGTAAAAAAATCCAAACTTGCTTCGTCAATTGAGCTGTTTTTTGATCTGGGTGTGTCCAGTTTCAAATGGTACCGCGGAGATGCACAGATTTAGCCTAATGGAAATTTCTGACCAGTGAAAAAGACAACGGGTAAAAAACGCGACTTCTAATTTAAAAAAAAAAAAAAAAATGAAGGGCAAGGGGGAGCAGGAGACGAGAGTTATCGTTCAATTGATTGGCTTGTGGAAATAGCCGCCAAAACCGCCAAGGCTAGCGCACCGTACCCCAATCATGGTAGGAGATACATCTCGTTTCCATAAATAACATTGACATTTCTATATTATTACAATTATAACACTCCATTAGGGGTCCACACAACGTTCGGATTTGAAGGACAAAAAGACATATATATCCCTTAACTGTGGTCAATTCCATTAATTTTAAAAATATTTATACAATTCTAGTTTATTAGAAAATTTGATGATTTAGATAATTTTTTTATTTTCCTATTTTAATTATAGGAATATTTTTTAACTATAATTATTTTAAAAATTAAATATATCAAATTATTTTTATTTTTTTTAAATTTATAAATTAAACCAATGAATCTAGGTCTTTGTGAATATTTTTTAAAAAATAGTAAAATTAAACTATATATTTAACTAAATTTTAGAAATATTTATGTTCTTATTCACAATTAAATTATTTTATAATGTTATTTACTAATTAGGGCATTGTTTATTTGTTGAATATCAAATAAATCTTCACTAATTTTAAAGGGTATTTTAATTATTTTAGCAAAAATTTGAAATTTATTTCTATCAATTAAAACATTGGGTCCACATATATATGAAAATATGAAAACTCAAAGATTCAATTTTTTTCTTTTGCCCATGATAAACGGCACCGTGCAATATCAACGAAGAATTACATATTTTAAAGGCCTCATATAAATAGTAAATTATTGAAGAAATATTATTTTGATTTAATCAAACAAATTAAATAATAGAGGAATAATTTTATATCAAATAATTGCAAACATAACAAAATGCATCACACAAATACTAAAACTTTCAAAAAGTGTCATCTAATTAAATTTTTTTGTTCTTTTTTCTAAACAAATTCAAATAAAATAATTTAAATAAAAAAATTAAAATTAGAAAAAAGTGTCACACTATGACTTCCATTGCCACCGCTTGTTATGGTTACACAACTCAATGTTTTCATTGCTTGTCCAACTAATAACAACATATCCAATTATTTAAGGCGAAACTTGAATAATCATAAATTTTATAGAATTTTAGATTTTTTTCTTCAAATTAAATTTTTTTATTTAAATTTGTTTAAAATAAAATTGTAATTAAATGATGTTTTTGGAATTTTTAGCATTTAATTTATATATATATATATATTTTCCATATGCAATAACATAATAATTCTCAAACAGATATTCTTTACTGAAAATATGCTTAGGAAATAGGAAATTGTTGAAAATTTAGGACTTATTTGATACTTATGAAATATATGGTTCCTTATTGATATTACACTAAACCTTATGCAGTTATAAGAAATTTATTTATTTATTTTCTTTTCCAACCGTCACAAGACTTCAAAAACTCATAGCATACGCCAGAAATATTAAACCGAAAATCCAAGAGGATGGCATTTTAGTGAATAACCATGCACTGAAGGGTAATATTATGTGTACGCATAAGATGATTTACTTTTAATCCTATTGTACGACCTTGCTATTTTGAATGTTTTCCTTAAAACTAAAAATTTAAATTGTATTCTATTATTTGTTTTGTTTTCTAACAAATCCATTTCATGCCAATCGAACAAATCAATTTAATAACAAAATTACACCGTTTCAAACATACCAAACAATTCAATACACAAACAATATCCTCACAAACAATGTTAATAACAATTTTAATTATTTTTGGAAAAATTCATCTTGGACAACAAAATATTTTATATTTTAATATTTATATTTCAAGCGACGTGAAAACTAATTTATTATTGTTAAAATTACCTTTATTTTTAATCACTATTTTGAAGTAATTGATATTTTAAATTATTTACAATGGTCAACATTATACCACTTGAGATATAACTATTAAATTGTGATAAGCAATTATAGTACTACGCTTTATTTTAAATAAATATAAATCTTATTAAAATAAATAAAATATTGTTATTAAATAAATATATATATATATTATTACAATAAATAAAAATACTGTTATCAACTATTAAATTATAGTAGTTAAAATTTAATACTTAAAAACTAATTTAATTATTTTAATAAAAATTAAAGATTCTCAGCTATAAATAAATAAATTACACCCTTATTTAAAAAAAAAAGAGTCAAAGGTTGTTGCCCCTTTTAGAAAATTCAAAATCAAAATTACAAAGAATATTATTAAAGCAAAAAAACTTATGTAGCTATGGTTGGTCATTGGTCTCGTTTTTTATAAAGAAAAATAGTTTTCAATAAAATTAAAAATATTATCTTTTACATTAACTAATTAATAATTATTATATAAATCGTATATTTTACAACGGAATATTATTTTTTAATTATTTAAAGATAAAATATTATTCTCAAGAATAATTTGTTATAATTGAAAAAATACGTGTATTTTCAGAAACCTTCCCGAGGTGTATAGAAATTATAGGTAGAGAGAAAGTTTGAAAAAATTTGTTCAAATTTTTTCTGTGACATTATTTTCATCTATTTGAAAATAAATTGATTGATTAAAAATATTAAAATATTTAAAATAAACTTATTTTTTTAATTTTTTTATTCATATTATTATTACTATTCTCTTTCAGAGCTAATAATTATAATAATAAATTGTTTTACTAAAAAATAATAATGTTAATTTTATATTAGATATTAAATTATTTATTAATTAAAATTATTAGCAACAATAACAATTTAAATAAAAACTAAGAACGTATTAACAATATTAAAAAATACATTTTTATTTTATATATTAAACAAAAGTAAATTTTTGCTATATAAATAAAAATATTTTTTATTTCCTTTAAAATAGACAGAAGTATAACTACAAATAATTTCAACTACCAATAAATACGATCTAAAAAATAATATTTATTATTTTTAAAAAATAATAATATTTTAATTTGTATCACAAAAATTACATCTTTTTATGTTGCAAGAAATTAATTTTGTTTAATGTATAAAATAATTTTTTCAAAAAATACTTAATTCATTTTTATTTATATAATTATTGTCATCTTTGTGAGTTAATAATTCTAATAATTAAACTATTTTAATATTTATTTATTATAATTATTAGATCATAAAGGAATAATAATAATAATAATACAAATAAGTTAATATTTGTGGTTAGTCAACAAACAGTAAAACGGATAATATTGTAGTAGGGAGATTTATATCGAGTTTATAAAATATCTCTTTGCTTGTAGTTTATACAAACTTGAGGGGGAATTTCTGAAAATAACCCTAAAAAAATAGTTGGTGTACCATGCGGACAAATCTGAAAGAAATGTTCCGAACATTACCAACCGCTTGGCGAGGGGGTTAATTCCATTAGAGCCCTTCATTTATTGAAAAAATTCAAATTATTCCCAACACTTTTTGAAAGTCAACAATATGCCCCAACTCTATAATCATCTAGTGCTAAAGTTATAATAAATGTAAAATAATTGTTTATTTAATTTATTATTTTTTTATTAATTATTATAATTAATACAAAATATTATCTTTAGCCAATATTTCGCTATCAAAATTTTTTTATTGTTAATTATATTATTAAAATCATTGTCAATAAATCTACTCAATCATCTAAATATTATTTTATGTTTGAATTTTTGTTAATTTAAAAAATGATTAGAAAGAAACAAAATTATTTACTATTTAACATTGATATCAAACGACAACGAGTGTTATTGTCACTATATATCTAATTCCAATTGTTTGTTATTTTAATTAGTATGACAATATCAGCCCACATGGGTTAAGTGCTCAAAAGAAATTATAGGACAATAATTTAATTATTTTTTTATTTATATTTGAGTTATTTAGATAGTTTATTTATATTCTTATATTTTTTATTATTTACGAGCTAAAAATTGTATACAAAAATATTTAAAAACCTAAAATTTCACATCCCGATCCGGTTCAGTCCGGCTGACTTGATTAGATCGCTAAATTCACGAGTTACGGGCTTTTGGGGTAACCGCGAGGATTGGCGCGGCCCAAATCATTTTCCTATTTACCGCATAAAACTGAAAATAGGGTTTTCAACGAGAAGAAATTACAGTACAGGAACTACCGAATCTTCTTCAACCATGTCCGACGAAGCGAACAGAGCGGTAAGGGCTATATACACACATAACCGTAATTTTTTTTTTTTTTAAATTTTTATCGCGGTTTGTCAAAATTTTCTTTTAATTTGTTTATGTTTGGCAATTTTTTATTTTTGTTTTGGGGTTTACCAGGCATTTCAAGAGATCAAAGCCCGCATGATTGAGAATACCGGAAAAATGAAACAGGTTAAATTTTATTTGTGTGTTGGCGTTATGGAATGGAAATCATAGCTTTGTAATAATCAAGTTAACTATTTTAAGTCTAAGAATTTGGTATAATATGCTTTAAATTGTAGAGTCACTAACAAAGTTGAAGAGAAGATTGGTTGTGGAAACCATAAAAATCAAAACGAGTCTATTTTATTACTAGCATATGAAGGAAACGAAGAATGAGAGAAGAATAAATGGTATTTGGACTCTGGGATAAACAGCCATATGTGTGAATTCTAGCTGTGGATTTGACAATCATTAAAGCCAATAGTAGATCCTAGAATATAATTATGGAGGTCAAAACGCAGGACTGGATGAATCTCTGTTAGCTTATGATTGCTAAAGCCAAGTCAGAATGGCAAAAAGATCTGTGAAGTATTGACATATTAGAGGCATTTCAGTTCTGTATTTGAGGGGAATGTAGAGCAACGCCAGGATGGGTTGAGAGTATTTGTGAAGTAGAAAGTTCTGAGATCGGCCTTACGGGCTTCACTCACAATTATTTTGGGTAATCTGGTTAACTTTTCTGCCTGCAGTCATGAGTAGTCTCAGATGAATTTGTGAACTATACTTTTGAGATAGACTAGGCTAATTGCTTGGTTACGAAGAAGTCAAAATTAAACGACAAGTTCAAGTGCACAAGCTTTGGAGAATGAGAAAGATTGCTTGTTGAAATTCCATTCAAACTCGTTTCACCGGAAACTTTTCCAAAATTGAATTTTCAATCACCAGGACTAGCCACTGCAAGTTTGTTGAAATATTTGAAGTCCTTTGGAAAGAAATCAAGAACTGCCATTGAGACATTCAAAGTTTACAGCTGAAGAAACTCAGGATAGTCATATTGCGTGAATATAAATAGCTGTTCATATTTCATGTCAACCACTGTATTCAAATTTGGATTATGTAATGTTGCCTTAATTGTTGTGCTTATAGTGCTCAAGTAAAATTTATGCAACTTCTTTTCATTTTTTATTTATAATTTACTTAATTGGAGTTAATTCTAGCAATTTAGTTGATTGTCTAGTAAATTATCTTCAGTATTAATAAATTTATGGGTTCAATGTAAGATAATTTTGTTACCCCAAACTGAAGTGAGATCCGATGGCTTTCAGCTGCAGAACCAGATGCGAAACAAGGAAGGGGAAAAGAAGCGTGCATACTTAACATTAGAGGAGCTACGGCCATTACCTGATGATACAAATACATACAAATCTATAGGTATAACTTTGTAGCCATTATCATATCTTGGTGTACAATTCCTGAATAATGGTCCCAGTTTGATTTTACCTTTTTAATCTAAGGAATGAATCTTCATGCGTATGGCATTTTGGTAGACACACTGTACAGTCTGTCTATGAATTTTAATGTCTCTTTCATCATTGACAGCTTAGCATGTTGATTTTTTATTGTGAAAGTTATTAAATTTAATGTCTATATCCTTATCATTTTGCAGGGAGAACGTGAGTACTGGATAACTTAAGTGAATATATCTAAATCTTCATTTTTGAGGTTGTCACGAATATAGATGATACACTATTGACTAACTTGATTCTCTACCTCTCTCTCATGCTCACATCTTGTGGTCAGGTTTGTTCTAGAGCCCAAATCAGTTCTAATGAATGAACAAGAGCAGAAACTCAAGGGGACTGAAGCTGCAATTGCTGCGTTACAGGTATATAAGTTGTCAACTACTTATTATTATTTTAAATGTTCATCTGATATATTCTGGAAACCTTTCAGCTGTGCCATAGCACTGTTTAGAATTGTTCACCGTTGGCTATCTTTTTTGTTACGTTGTCAAAGTCAGATCCTATAGAAAATTATATTCATTATTGTACTTTCGATAAGCTGCACTTGAAGTGCATGGGCATCCTTTTTGTTAATTCATTTAGCTTATGACTTCCTTTGAAATTTCCTTTTTGACCTGACTTTGGGTGGAGGCTAATATTTGAACAATCTTTATTATACTTTAGTAAAACTAGGATGGCTGAATTGTTCTTGGAAATTCTATGGTTGTTTTTAGTTCAATCTCTGAGAAAGTTGACAGCTCTGGTAAAACAATTTTATGTCAATTTGTGTAAGAAACCAGAAAGGAAAAGAAGAACAAATTATGCAACCATAACTAAAAAAAAGTTCAAAAACCTGTCTAAAAAATTCTTGAAAAATTTATCCTGTTTCTGGATGGCCTTTATGCATTCTAAGATTAGATTCAACTTCATAAGCTGATCTTAAATATTTTTTCCTTTCTTGCGAGAGTTCATGTTGTAATCCTTAAGGTGTTGGATATGCGGTTAGGATGTTTGATTCCATATCAATTAGCTGTGGCAATGATTAATCTTTGCTGAGCTTTGTTCAGCCTCGCTATGCTTGCCTACTTTCTTTGTGATGTATTCAGCTATTTCAATTGATATTTTAGTGTGGGTTTTGAGTTGAGGTACATTTCGAAGACTATCTCTTGTGGGAATGGAGAGTTTGCAAAATTGTGTATTTGAAGTGGGGAAGGGGGAAGAAGGGAAGGAAAATCATTGTCTCATTTAGTTGATCAGATGAAGAGAGGAAAAGAATGGTTGGTAATTGTTTGTTATCTATTAGGAAAAGAAAGGAAGAAAAACCATTACATATACTTACCATCTTGTTTTGTGATTCTGTCCGTGAAGGGTACTGTTTTGTGATTTGGAGGGATGGTATAGGAGAGAACTCTCACCTATTTATCAAACTTTGTTTTTATCTGTTTTCTTTTGTTTGAATTGGAAGGATTGGAAATAGGCTGATATCTTTGTCTTTAAACAGGCCTCAAAAGAATACCTGGAAAAGCAGAAAACAGAGGTGGAGAGTAATTTGGCGGAGCTGCTACGGCAAGATCCAGGTCTTGCACATCAGATTATGTCAATGACTGTAATGTAATCCGTTCACTAACAAAAATGTCTGCAACTATTCTGTTTTTCTTTTTTCAAGGAAAACGGGAATGTGAGATCTATTGTTTATGCAATCAGCTTTCTTTGGTTATTTTCCGTTGCATTATATTTTCTAATTTGAAGGAATCTAGTATTTGATATATGCTGCTGGGTTTTAAGATATGTAGTTATTATTCACAGATTATAACTATGGTAGCAAAGTTTTCAGGAGGTAAACCAATTAGTTTGCTATTCTGCTTTCGCAATGTTAAATCATCATTTGACTTTTTATGTCAACTTATTTGAGCATCTTTTAATTTTTCTAATTATGGTTTTCTCACTTGGCATATTTAAATCTTTG
>JAWDEX010000018.1:3738409-3749354 GCA_035221805.1 Trichilia hirta
ATCAATTCAATTTGAGGTCTTAAAAATTAAATCAAAACAATTTGAATACTTTGGAACAAATTCAAAACAAAATTCAAAGTCAAGTAAAGAGCAATTGTAAAAGAAAAATCCAAAATCAAATCTATAATAACAAACTTTCTGACTATAATCAATAAAAAACTCAATCATGTACGAAATCAATGAAATCTAATATCAAAAACATTTATACGGGCATCATTATTAAAGTTCAAATGACAAGATCAAGGTAAAAATATCATAATTAGCCTCCATTGTCAAACAAATTAATATTCAATCAATAGGCTATTTATATTTTTTTAAAATAATAAACATAAACTAAATAATTTCCTAGTCCACAAGAAAATAAGTTTCATAAAGTATTTTAAAAATATTTAAGAGAATAGGAATTCACTTATAATAGGGGACGATATACCCTCTCTTTACTCCTTGTAGGAGCCTTGCTACTCCTCTGATCATTTCAACTTGTATAATGCAATATTGAAATCTATACAATACATTTCTAATTATATCATTAACAAAACATCATTAACAATTCATTTTGTCCCCCTTGTATGCTTAATACAAGAACATTTCTATTTAAATGCGTATTATTCGAATTCTAAGTCTTTATTTGTCTAAATTCTTTAAGACCTCATTTGTAATTTTATTTTGTATACTTATCAACCTTTTTTTTCTATTCAAAACAATAAATTATCTAATTTTTTAATTTTATCTAATCAAAATCCTAAACTTTGAATATTTAGTAATTTATCCTATTTTCACTAAATGAAATTTTATGGTCATTCCTATACTATTGCAATTATTTTTACAAAAATTCAACATATAAAATCAACTCTTTGATCAATATATTCTCAAATGAATATAGCTATGAACAATAATCTATCACTCAAATATACCCACCTCTCTAATTAGCTTATTTTAACCTATAATCAATATAATTTAACTCAATTTTGTAATTTAATGCATAAAACAAGAGAATTTTTAAATAAATAGTAAATTCTAATTTTAATACTTACAAAATTCTCAAATAAAAACCTAAAAAAATGCTAAAAATCTTACTCATCGCTTAATTTAAGCCTAAAAAAGTCGATATCTACATCACTTCATTGAAAGCCCAAATAGTTCAAAATTCTAACTTTTCATTTTTGATTAAATATTCCGCTAAATTTGTAAATATTACTTGCCACGTGTAAAATGTGTTGAATAGTATAGTTTTATACAAGAAATGAAGATTTAATCAGTTAAATAATAAAAAAATTGAAGAAAAATAAAATGGGTAAGCACTTTATATGAGTTCTCTTAAAACCGTAAGTGAACCAATAGATATAGAAAGAAAATAAATGATATATATATATATATGAATTGAAAAGATATTAATTTAACCTTAAAAATATGAATGTAACAGAGGAGCAAGCATTTATATTAGGCAAAGTAATTTTTTCATAAGTTAGATATTTATTATCTATAGTCAGAACATGATTTTTCGTTAAAAAGTATTGATACTTTTTTTTGGGTATTGATGCTTTTGATACAAGTATCGACACCTTTAATATGGGTGTCGACACCTTCTCAAAATGTCTATTTTTTAGTCCTAGTATCGATAACTTTTCTCTTTAGGTGTAAAAGTGTCGATATCTTAGCCCTGCTAAAGCCTTTATTTTAATATTCTTTTCATCGTTAATTTTAATTCTCTTAATAGACAATTCAGGTCTAATAATAAATACAAAAATTATAAATTATTGTTTTATCGTTTTAATGGTTTAAAAATTATTTTATTTGAATTTTTTTATAAAATATTATGGTCTAAAATTAAAGGGCGCTCAGAGGCTCACTATCATTAGATATATTTTGAAAATTATTACTTTAAACTAAAAAATAATTAAATTAAGAAAAGTAGCTAATACAAAAGTTGTAGTTTATCATAATACTTTTTAAAATATTAAATTTATTTAAATTAAAATTTTATAACTTTTAATATAGTTAAAATATTATAAACTATTCAGAGACGTAAATAATTTCTCAAAAAATTTTCTTAAATTTAATTAATCTCGTCTAAATTTTTATTAAAATTCTTTTAAGTATATCAATTATAAAAGAAAAATTAACATTCGTAATTTATAAAATAATAAAAATATTCTTAAAGATAAAATAATAAAAACATTCCTAATTTTCGAACAGGGGTAATATCATTTTTCTTTTTTTTTTTTTTTTTTTTTCATACAAGATATATTATATTAATGATATTTGTTCCTTCTAACTATCCGTACATCCGAATTGATTCCATATAAAGAAACTGAAGCAAATACTTGAGTCAATTAAAGTCGATGACACGACGATAATAAATTAATGACATATTGCATTATTAGTAGCAGATACCATATAATAAAATAATGTTCATCTAGTGGATGTTTGCGTTTTTTATAGATAAAAGTATTTTTACATTTGTTCCTTTTATATAATTAGTCATTTAAATATTTTTATTTATTTATTCTTTTGGTTTAATGCTTTATTTTAAAATATTATAAAAATAAGTTTTGTTTTTCATCATGCGGGGTAATTTTTAAGCTTTGTTTTTTTTAATTTTGAATATTTATTTAGATAAAAATATAAATTGATAAAAAAAACATATATTTTTATAGTAAATAATTCTTTTTTATCTCATAAAAACTTTGTATTTTCTTATTCAACAATATTTATAAAGTTATTTTTATTTAAAAAAAAAAAAAAAAAAAAAAGCGAACACCACAATTCCAAAATGTAATGTTAGTCGCTTTTTCATTAAATAAAATTCTAAATATTGGAAATAAAAATGAGAGGGCGAGATTTCATGCGTCCACTATTCAATCAAACCAAAGCTTTCACACATGCAATTTAATTCAAAGCTATCAAATTTCGACACGTATTCTAAACAGTCATTCAATACAGCTACACGGTGTAAGTGAACACACGAGAATGCACTCTCCCTCTCCCTGAGAAAGAGAAAAAGGAAGACTCTTTTACCAAGGAGTTAAGACTGGAAATTAAGCCCCTTTTTCCTTTGTCATTTCCCCCTTTTTGGTCCTAGCTTACTCTGTTGAAAAAGCAGCAAATACAAATTCCTTGATTCGATCTCGTTATTCATCTTCTATAGCAATCGAAGTCGCCTAGTTCAGCGCTTTTGATCGAGGTATGGTTTGGGAAATTCAGTTGATTCTATGTCTAAGTCGCGAGTTTTTTCCCTTATTGTCATCGTCAATTATGTTTATTTCTTGCAACATTTTTGAAGTTTGTGTGATTTTGATGTAGATTTAGCTGAAATATTCTCTAGTGGAGTATACAAGAATTTTGGATGCTATGGGTTTTTTAGGGTTCATTTTTTATTTTGCTTCTATTTTTGACTCCTTTGATTGGCTCTGGTTACTTTCGAGATAACGGAAATTTAATAAATTTCGGTTTTTAAGGTATTTTTTTCTCCTTTTAATGTTTAAGAGGACTCATTATATGGTTATTTTGGTAAAATTATTTCTTATTTTTTCTCGTAATTTTTAGGGCTTTTTGTTTTATGACTCTTACGCTATTGTTGAACTTTAGTGGAAAAGGATATAATTTGAACTCGATCTGATAATAAATTTGATGCTATGAGATAACTTTTTTTCTTTTTGTCTTTCAAAACTTTGTTTTGTTTTGTTTTCATTGTTAATAAATGTTGATTATAAATTAAAGGCTCTAAAATTTCATGATCTTTCATTCACTGGTGGACAAATTATCCTTAATTGATGTGGTCTATTCTTGTGTTGCTATAACGGCACATAGATCTGAATTGTATTATTCTTAACTAATATAGGTGAAATTGTGATAGCATATTGCTCTTTTCTAAATTTTAGTCAGTATCCTGAAAATTTTAAGCAAAGTCGAAATTGAATAGCTAATATTAAACTTTATGGGTAATTACTTATCGACAATGAAACAACTATGGTTTCAGGTCAACGGGTGATTTGAGCTTTGGAAATCCTGATGCTGAAAAAATAAGTAGAGTTGAAAGTTTGCTTGTCAACTGGAAAATGATGGAGAGTGGTTCAAAATTCCCAGGAATAATAGGGCTAAACAACCATGTTATTAACTATGATGATTTGTCCCGGGGATTTTATCATAAACTTGGTGAGGGAACCAACATGTCAATAGACAGCTTTAGCAGCTTGCAGACAAGCAATGGCGGAGGGTCTGTTGCTATGTCTATAGATAACAGCAGTGTAGCATCAAATGAGTCCCATACTCGCATTTTAAACCACCAAGGTTTGCGGCGCCGTTCTCATGACAACTACTCTGTTGCTCAGAGTGTTAATCGTCGGGGAAGAGTCACACATTATTTGAGTGATGACGCATTGGCTCAAGCTCTTATGGATAGCAACTCTCCTACGGAGGGGCTTGAGAATTTTGATGAGTGGACAATTGATTTAAGGAAGCTTAACATGGGGGCACCTTTTGCTCAAGGCGCTTTTGGGAAACTCTATAGAGGTACCTATAATGGTGAGGAAGTAGCTATCAAGATCTTGGAGAGGCCAGAAAATAATCCAGAAAAGGCACAATTGATGGAGCAGCAATTTCAACAGGAAGTCATGATGCTGGCCACTCTAAAACATCCAAACATAGTGAGATTCATTGGTGCCTGCCGTAAGCCAATGGTTTGGTGCATTGTCACGGAATATGCAAAGGGAGGTTCAGTTCGGCAGTTTTTAACAAAGCGTCAAAATCGATCGGTGCCTCTGAAATTGGCAGTAAAGCAAGCCTTGGATGTTGCAAGGGGAATGGCCTACGTACATAGGCTTGGGTTGATTCATAGGGATTTGAAATCGGATAATCTGCTAATATTCTCAGACAAGTCCATAAAGATTGCTGATTTTGGGGTCGCTCGGATTGAGGTGCAGACAGAGGGAATGACTCCAGAGACCGGAACGTACCGCTGGATGGCCCCGTAAGACCTTTTGTCTCCTAAGTTACCAAGTTACTTTTCCTTTGACACTTTTCTTGATACTTTTGGACTCTCCTTTTACCTTTCTAGATACTTTTGCAACTTTACTTTTGTCACCTATAATATCATTCTGTGAATTGCCTCTATGGACTTTTTTCAGTTTTTAGCACTTGATTTTGTTATTTTTAATCAATTTTCTAAGGGAGAAGTTGCCCTTTTTTGCTAATTTATATCTTATTTGCTAAAATTCTTAACTTGAATCTGTTTCAGTTACTTGTTAACAGTATTGCAAGTGAAAAAAAATCTACGAAGGAAGAAAAAGGGAAAGTATTATCATCTATGATTGATAATATGTAATGTGTATACTCAAAATTTCTTCTCGAAATTTAATTTCCTTATAAACTTCGAGTCTATGGACAATGTGTATTGCATGGATTTCGTACCATTGATTCTGACTAAAAGGTGATATCTTAGAATATTGTCCTTGTCATGACAGGACAACCTTAGGTAAAGTTTTCCCTCTGTGCGCTAGAAATATTGAAAGTACTTTAATTAGTGGGAGATAGAAACTCTTCACTGCTATTTATTAGTTTTTCAAAGGGCTTGGACATGTTATAATCTACCAAGTTTTCGTGTCTTCCAATTTTTTGTTTCATTTGTCCATTTCTTAATTTTGGTTTGATCACGTGATACATGTGTAAATGATTTGTACATTATACATTGCTAGCATGTACCATGAAAGTTAAGTTCATTACTATACTAGTATTGTGTGTCAGGTCCAGTTACTTGTTTCTGATTTCCATGATGAGTGTTATAACTCGTATTAACTGAACCCCTGCCAACGCAATTTAATTGGGCACCAAAGTTAAGTTTGTTACTATTAACTTTCTTTCTGTAAATGTTGTTCAAGAGAAATGAATGATCTAGCTGACCTGGCATAGCTCACTGAAGTTATTCTAGTGAGCTGTCCTGGAAAAATGATTGAGTTTTGGTTTGAATAAAGTAAAAACAGATTATATATTGTTTTTATTTGCAATAAATTGCCAGACCTGAACCAAAGCGATATTGTTTTTATATGCAGTAAGTTGCAAAACTTGAACCAAACTGATTACACTTATATACCATCAGAGAATGATAATAAATTAGAGATAAATAAATTAGATACTACATTAACTTCCCATGTTAAAATGTTTATTATCCTTGGTTATTTTCTTTCAACTATTGACGTAAACAAAAGCAATTTTTTTATTTTGCTATTTTGTTTCATCTTTACTCATTCAGGCTGGTTCCAGTTCCTCGTGGACCAATTTTCATTTCTTTGTGGACCAGTCAATTTGGTTCAGTTCTATTATTTTGTGAGGGACCAAACCGTAAAATCCCCTGCTCACATCCTGTTTTTTGACTGTTGGATGGATTTGGGTTTTCTTATTGGTTGTCTTCCTACATTGAGATTTATTCTAATTAAGACTTCATAAGGAATTATTTGAATGTAGATGTGTGTTCACAGTTGTGTCATAGTATATATTATCAGTTAGTGAAAAATTTCTTTATTATATTCCTATCTTCCTTTGGATATCTTTTATGCCAGCTGTTCATGTTTCTAGATGTAATTTAAAATATTATCTAAGACCAAATAGGAGATGTATTTGGTGATCAAAGCTTCACATTAGTAACACAAGGATTGGGGTGGGTAATGGTTTGTGCCTTCTTTTGTCTAATTGTTTCTGTTTTTACTTGGGTTCTTTTGTTTGCATCCATTTTCTTGTTACCGAACGGGTGGTATTCACTGAAATTCTGAATTTAATCAGATTTTATGTTGGTGTAAAATTTTGAAGATATTAAATGATAAGATTTTTCAGATGATAAGAAAATGCCATTAGTGCCACTGCATGTATTATTTTTTACCCTAAGACATTGCGTATCTGTTTTCAGGATAAACGAATTAAACTTGAGTAAATTAAAAGTTTAAAAGGGAAAAAAGAAAGAAAGAAAGTTAAAACCTGAAGAAATAGGGATGATTGAATCCAATATATATCAGATATTAATGTTCTTTACTTGAATGATTAGTTACAGGTCTAGATGAAATTAAGAATCTCATTTTTAGGTTAATGCATGAAACACATAATAAGTATGGGTCAAACAGGGCTAATGGGTGGGATGTTGGCTCTGGTTTGAAGGTACAGAAGGGTGAAATACAGGTCTTTGGGTTCAAATTTTATTATTTAATAATACCAAAGATGAACAAAAATTGCTAATTTCTTCTATCCTTTACTGGTAGAATGTGGATCAGATATTAAACTTGAGATTCAAGGTAAGACTTGCAATAAAAGTAACTCTCTTGAAGTCTAGTTAATTGAAGAACGTGTAAGAACATGAAGTAGTTATGTTAACATGTTGAGATTCAAACTTGATCCGAGTACAATTGTGCCTTCTGAAAAAGAGCTCTTCAGAGGCGCTAGGTTCTAAGATGCCTGAGATGCTATGAGACCAAAGAAGCCTCTGCCAAGGTCCTCGATGTAAGTACCTAATGCTATAAATAAAACTTAATCCTGCAGCAATTCATTTAAAAGGGAGTAAAATATAAGTGAAATTACAATCAAATTAAGAATAAGTATTAGAATATGCTATAACAAACTTTGACTCTTGGACTTTTTTATTTATGATTTGCAAGAATGTGCGTTATTCCTTTTATTATTATTGTTCATTCGTCCTTTTTATAACGAGCCTACTTGAGGCATTTTAGATGTTTTATTTGATATACACTATAATGTGTGTGTATGAAAATTGTGAGGTGGAGATGCTTTTTTGGTTAAAATCTGGACTAACAACTCTTGAAGTCGAGTTAAAATGGCATGAAATTGTAGATTCCAATGCAAATAACTATCATTAACTGTGTTTATTGCATGAATACAATTCATTAGTAGATATGGAAGGAAAATTTAGTTGATTGCTCATGGCTAACATCCTTGCTTTTATTAAATGGCCTATTGTTTGCTTTTATACCAAGCCTGTCTTGTGAGCTTGCTCGTTTTGTTTGTAGTGGACAGTGAGGTATTGGTCGTAGTCTTGCTTTGTTTGCCGATAGTGGGTTCAATCCTTTGAGGATATACGAGTTTTTTCTTTTTTTCCTTTTTCTTTTTTATGAGATTCTTTCACTTTGTGACATTTAATGTGACTTTTGCATATACTGTACATGTGTTTTGTTCTTATTTCGGTTGACAATTGGTTTGCGCAAAACTAGTTATTTAACATTTTTCCTTTTAATTAATTGTATGATGTGCTGATTTCGTTTGTTTCTTTGAATTTAACTTTGGATATGGGTACTAAAGTGAAGTAATTATTATGTCTCTGCAGGGAAATGATCCAGCACCGGCCTTACAACCAGAAAGTGGATGTGTATAGCTTTGGTATTGTTCTATGGGAACTTGTTACTGGATTGCTACCATTCCAGAACATGACAGCTGTGCAAGCAGCATTTGCAGTTGTTAACAAGGGTGCACGACCAATCATTCCTAGTGATTGTTTACCTGTTCTTGGTGAGATTATGATTCGTTGCTGGGATGCGAACCCTGATGTCAGGCCACCATTCACTGACGTTGTCAGAATGCTTGAGAATGCGGAGACTGAAATCATGACGACTGTCCGCAAGGCACGTTTCAGGTGTTGTATTACACAGCCAATGACAAAAGATTGAACTTCATGAAAAATGTATATTTAAAGAATTAAAACAAAATGAGTCATTCGTATGAACGGAGGAAAGAGGATGGATGAAAAGCAGAAGAGGCAGGAGAATATGATTTTATCTTAGCTTTGTGTATTTATCAGGTTTAATTTCTTTCTTAAGATAGAAAAAAAATGACAAGTTATGATAAGAAGTGATGTCTTGGGGTTTTCTTTCAATGGATTTATGCTGATGATGTAGTTTCTTTGTGGTCCTTGATGTCTATGTATACATGATGTCTGCCTTGTTTAGCCATGTTTCTTCGTGAGAGTTGGCTGCTCGATTGTTTAATTTGTCAATCGATGTCTGATTTCTTTCTAACTGTTTTTAGGGTGTGTTTGATATGGAAGTTTTAATGCAGCAATAATGATTCATGATAATTATAATAAGATAATTATAACTGAGAAAATCTATTGGATAGGATGTGTGTAGATATTGAATATTTCATTGGGACCGTTTTACCATATTATTTTTTTAATTGAAAAATATAAACAGGTGAATGGGACTTGCGTGAGTTTGTATTTTGCTAATTGGTTATATTTTGTGTTAGTGCATTCAATTGTCACATGTGTCTGCAACAACAAAATTACATATAGCATCTTTGGTTCTAATGAAGATTTCTTTCAGGAGGAATTAAACGTAAGACTACTAATTCATTATTATTTTATCTTATTCATAAAATTTTTATTTTATTTAATTTGTTTTATTCTCATTTTTACTCTATTCATGAAAGTTTTATGTAAATTAATTCCGTTTAAATAACATTTAAAATTGTGATTGCCCGTGTTTTAAAAGAAAATAAGGAAAGGAAAAAAAGGGGAATTGAAAGATGAAGGATGGAGTGAGGAGGAACAAGTTTTGAGCACGTGAGGAGAAACAAGTTTTGGGCACGTTAGTGAGAAGATGGTCAAATTATAAGAAGAAAATTTTATTTTATCGAATTTTAATTATGAAATTTTAAAATATAAAAATAATATTTATAAATTAATTGAGAAGTATCTTTAAATTATTAAAATTATTTTATAATTTTTATTAATATTAAAAGAAGCTATAAGACTTTTATCTGGGCAATATGATCCACTAACCCATAGCGTAATTCTTACATTATATAGTATTGGATATGTTTTAAAGTAATACATCAAACATTCGATATTTACAAGGATAATATCAATCATTATAGATAAATTGAAAAAGTATTACGATAATATACTATTTTTATATTGCATTGTATTATATCTTGATATTAGGATAAAAGTTTCTAGTTGTAAAACCCTTATAAGGCAATTTTATTTATTTTTAGATCTAAATAATTCTGAATATTTAAGGCACGAAACTTAAAAAAAGATCAATCAATATAAGAAAAATTTATCATTCAATTTTTTAGATAATTTTCACTTATACTAAGCATTTTATAAGTATTTTATATCTACTTGTTGAGAGGACTCTTTTTCTTTTCTTTTTTTTTTCAGCTTATGTTATTTTTAGCAGTAGTTTTAATCCATACATAAAAGTTGACGAGAGACCAAAAAGAGCATCATCATCATTTAACAAGCTTTTATACTACATGCAAAGTCCAACAGTTGAATCAAAGAAGATTTTAATATCTTAAAATAGTAAAAGAAAGTTATAAACTTTATTTTACCTTGACAAGAATAGCACAAAATTTTCTCACACCACCAATGTCTGCAGTTTCATAAAAAATGCATTTGATTGAAGCAGTTGGACATTAGACTTATGTAAAAGTATAATAGCCCTAGAGATTTTAGAGATATAAATGTACTTGAGAGATTGGATCAATGAACAAAGAAGACTGCAATAACTTTAACAATAATTAGCTTCAATGGCCGATTTTAGCTATGAATGAGATGAAAAAGAGAAAGATAAAGACGAAGAATAAAAATAATCAATAATCTCTTTATAATTAGAATTTAGATTTGTTAATTTTTAATGAAGTAAAGCCCAATATTTTTTCTTTTGTAATATTTTTTTAATTAACTTGTTTTATTTTTTATTTATTGTTATAATGTATAATTGAATGTAAAAGAACTGAAGAGGTTCGAGCTAAAATATGTCCCTCATTGTATTTTTTGAATTCATTAATAAAACTTAATATCGTCAAAAGTTTTTATACAATCTTTTATAATTTAAAAAATAGTTTAATTAACTTTAAATTAAATTTAAAAGGCTCGATCTATAAATTAAAACTAGAACAGGAACTAAAATAGAAATTGAATTAAAATTAAAATCGAACTGAAATT
>JAWDEX010000018.1:3760568-3774353 GCA_035221805.1 Trichilia hirta
AAGAGAGAATGCCTTAATAATCTTTCAAGTTTGTTATTTTTTGGTGGTATTTGGAAATTGGAAACCATCTGACAAAAGGCATTGCAATAAATGCTCTTTTCTGTCAACCTCTACCAAAATAGGGAAATTCATCTCAGTGGATGCTTTTATTGTTATATTTTTTCATTGGTGTCCAATGCAGTGTTTTGTATCCTATCATTAGTTAGCTTGTCTATTTGTTTGTTGTTGTTGATTTCTTCTGTGATTACACATATACTGCTCTTGATTGTTCTTGACGCTTTATTGCTATATTATTGTTTAGGTACTTTGGTATTTTGAACGGGATCGACACTGTGATATGGAACCCTGCCACAGATGCTTTCTTGCCTGCTAAATTTCATGGTAATACTACATTTATTGGCTTTCAGCATCTATATCCCCTAACTGAGCTTAGAAGAGATAGCGGCAGATATAATTCCACAAGATAAATTGAAAGAAATGAAAAGAGGTAGATTTTATAGTATACCTACATGGCAAGAAAACCCCAACAAAAAATTGCTGCTCTCTGTTTGTGAGAAAAAGAGAGATGATGGACTGCTAGGAGAAAGCTGAGATTAGATGGTGGTCCCAGATTTAGGAGGAAGAATTGTTACACACTTGAGCCGATAAATTGCATTTTTACTTGCCTTGCTGTTCTCATCCCAACCAAAATATACTGGAATTTTATTCATATATGCTCTATCATGAAGATCATCAAGAAGAAAAGCATTCTCAAGGTCAACAGTATGCAAATTTGTTAGAATCTCCATTGTCATTGACCCCTAACACATAATATCTTAGTGATAGCGCAGAGATATTGTTGAAAAGAGAATAATGAAGAGAATATTAATGGAGGGGGGTGGGGGTAAGAAGATGTAGACACTCTAGAAACAACTGTATTTCAATTCAGTCTCAACATTATGACATCACTTCTGAAAAGAGAAAAAGAATTCATATATAACAGAGCTATCTTAATAGCAAGTGTAACAAGTAACCTTATTGCTTAGCTCACTTAATGTTGAATAACCTTAAGAACAACTAGATGAAACAATATCTAATCCTTAAATTCTAAGTAAAACTAACAACATATGCAACCTATGTTATTTTAAAAATAGACTGTTGTTTGAAGCTTATGGCACAAAATGTTGATGGTTACATCTAGTGCTTAAATTTGAGATGGAAACTTAATAAGTAATGGAGATTTACCATTTCCACTCTTATTGCAAGATGCGGTGGTGAGATAGACAATTACAAAACAAGTATTAAGATATGGCTGAGCTTGTCTGCTATGGATGGGAAGATATTTAGTTGTATACTTGATGTCAATAATATGCTAAACTTTTCCTTGTTTGATTAAAATTCTTTACCTTCTGTATAAATCTTGGAATCCTTAGGTGCTTTATTGTTATATTTTAACTTCTCTGATTGTATGTTGTTTCTTGTAGCTCAAAATCCTAAGGGCAAGAAGATATGTAAATACTATGTCCAAAGGGGCCTAGGGCTGGTCTCAGAAGGCACTCTAAATGTTAACCATGTGGTGGATATCAAACACAAAGTCCCCTTGATTGTTTGTATCACTCGACTAGTTGCTCAAAAAGGTCTTCATTTGATTACTCATGCAATTAAGCATACCGAAGAGCTTGTAAGTTTATTATCATCAATTTCTATAACTTCACGTTCTTGTATCTCTATGCATGCGCATTTGTAAAGTTACTAATTTGTTGATATCTGATTTTTCTCTTTTAGGCACACCTTGATGTAACAAAAATTCATTGATATTTATTAGGTATTGAAAATAGTATGTGATGAGTATTTTTGACTCTTTCCTTTCACAAATTATAAAATGTCCATTTTAATTGGGCATAACCTTCCCTTTGTCTTAAATGGAAGGAAGCTGTCTTTTATATTTGTGTTAGTTGCAAGACAATCCATGAAGCTACCCTCTTAATTTTTTGAATATTTTGGTGTATGATGATGATTGGTTCTCTCCCTTTCCAGATAATGATAAGATAACTAATGTTACTTGTATACATCGTACCAGTTTACCATATATGGAAGGAAAGCTCGTATTAATATCTTTGCATTAAGAGAATGAAATAGTGATGTGTTGGCCCTTGAAATTCCTTGCCCAATGTATGGAGAATGAAAGGTTGATTTTTCATTTTAGAGGACATGGAAGTTACATACAAAAAATGTACATGAAATTCTGATTACCTTGGACAGTACCTAGAAACTTTTTCATTGACACAGTTCCATGACGTAAATAAGAGTTGTTATGTTATAACTAAATTCTCTATATTTACATATCTACATGTATTAGGCTGGGATAAACGTCTGCATAATTTTTATGGAAATTGTGGACCCAGTGGTAAACCATTATATTGAAGCACTTTAATGTTTGAGATTGCATCTAACATATTCCTTCCAAAGTTGCATTAATCATGCATGGCAGATTTAATCTTAATTTTTGGAAGTGCATTGATCAAATCATTATTTGAGGCAAAATTTGAGAAAATTGAAGTCAACAAAAGTCCCCATATTTTCCTAGTTCATGATATGGTTATTGTAATTTCTTTTTCTCTTAACACTGAATTATTTTTCAGGGTGGACAGCTGATTGTGCTAGGAAAGGCTTCTGATGGGAGGGTTCATAAAGACTTCGAAGATCTTGCAAATTTGGTAATGGGTTTGAGGTTCAAATATTGCAAATACTAAATGATTCATCCTCTCCATTTGGTTTAAAAGCAAGTTGGGGATTGATCAACTTGCATCGTGTATTTGCTTATTAATCTTATAGATTTCCCTTCTGTTGACTGCAATTTTAATTTTGCTTTTAACCATGACATTCCTTGAAAGTAACTATAGGATTATACGAGTCTATTAGTGGCATGATCCTTGATGAACAATTACGTGATGAAAAACTCTCCTAGAAATGCCATGCATTTTTGGATTCTGAAACCTATCGAGTAAGCAAATTGCTGCAGCTTGCTCTATTGGGGTCATATATTCAGCCACACCCAGGTAGGGGCAGAGCCAAATTTCATAATCTACTGTGGCTGCAGTGCAAGTGAAAATTTGCTAGGGGCAAAATTTAAAAAACAAACAAACTATAGTTTGGGGTTAAAATGATAGATATACAAAATGTCTATTTTAAAAAATTTTTATGGGGTCTGTCCTGGCCTTGCTCTAGCGCCAACCCTGCACCCAGGCTGTCTATGTTCAAGTTATTTCAGATGTCAAAATCATAAATGGCATGGGCAATGTATAAAGAATAAGGGCTATAGAAGAGGCATATTGTTTTGGGGGAGTCAAGAGCTTGAATTTTCATTGCTTACTTTTTAATTTTCTTATATGACAAGAAGTAAGCGACATCTTTTATTTCCATTTTAACAATTCATGCTTTTCACATCTCTACTATTCTCTTTATGAAGTATACTCGAAGAAAGTGTTTATTGTTTCAGTTGGTTAATCTTAATGAAATACCTATTTATGACCTATTTTTTTGAACTTTCAAATTAATTTGGTTTTTTCATATTAGTTAGCACGTATTCTATAATAATTATGTATATTGATATTTCCTTATTTAGCTAGGAGTTAGTTGGCTACTTAAATTCTGATTGATTGTGTAGTTGACTATCCTAAAACAACTTTGTGTATCCTGTGTAAATTGCCTTGAGATATATGAAAAAGTTATTTAGCCAATTCATAATCAAGTAGATTCATACCTACTGCTTTAGGGGGGACAAATTGCATTAGCATCTCGAAGAGCTACTATATATGGTATTTTTGTGTGCTCTTATTATCGCTGTATTTATTTTGATGGCCATCTAAATCTGAGAAATTGTATTCCTTGAGTAGGCAATAGCTAACTCAATTCATTCATTTTATCAATCAAAAACCTTTGTACTTCCTTTTCTACTCTAATCCTGCCATGGGTAGTTCTTGTTTGGACTTTTTGGAGTTAATAGACTTTTGGATCCTCAGAATATGTTTGGTTACAGATTACCAGAAATCCTTTAATTGTAATTATAGACGTCTCTGAGCGAGTTTTCATACAAATGAGGGAAATGCACTAGAAATCGGAAGAAAAGTAAGATATTTTAAAGTAACGAAATATTGAATTCTTGTGGAAACATCTTATATTTTATTTATTTTGCTTTTTCTCCATTGTTAAATGTTTTCAAATTTGTTTCTTTTTAGTGCAAGTACCATTGTGAACTGACAGACTCTGGTTATTATTATTATTATTATTATTGTTTTGTAGCATAACAAAGGTTCAAGTATTCGGATCCTACTGATGTATAGGTAAATGACCTTGGAATCAAATTCAGTTGGTTACAATGTTTAAGATTTTCTGCTATTACCTTTGTCTTTTCAAATATTTAGGACTTTAATTATTTATAGGCATCGTAGGACTTCACTCCTTACAAGGTTTTTGGCAATTTAAAGTACATATTATCTTTTTAATATAACATGGTTTGGATTCAGCTGTTTTCATATGCTCATGAAATTTAATTTTCTCTGTGACTTCCTGTATAATCCAGTGAGGAGCTGTCCCACATGCTTTACGCCGCAGCAGATTTGGTGTTGGTTCCTTCCATATATGAGCCATGTGGCCTTGCCCAAATGCTTGGAATGCGTTATGGAGCGGTATGCTCTGGTTTGGATGATTTGATTGCACAATTTAGTACATTATAGTAAGAAGTAAATTGCGATATCTACAGATCATCCATCTGCGTTTTTACTTTTGTGCACTGGCAGTTATTAGTTAGCTCAATTATTTAATGTAAAATATAGAGAAAATTTATAATTCTTATTATTTCTTCTTAATTGATACAGAGAAGTTACATGTTTATATAGTCATAAATAAACACAAATAAGTAAAGTAAATGATTCCCAAAGTAGCATAAATAAATATATTTCTAACATTCCCCCTCAAGTTTAAATTAGGTAACCAGTTTGAGCTTATAGTTGAGAAGTCTTATTATAATTTCAACAGTCGTCAAACTTATGATAAAAGAAAACTTCAATTTTTGAAAGTCTTGAAAACCCTTCAATCGGATACAGAGGTAGAGCAAATATTGATTCTGACCCGATCCTTCAGAAGCAGCAAAACACAAACCGATTCTGCTTTGTATGTCACTACTATGGGACGTGTCATTCAACATCGTATGTCAGTGCTCGGGGACACACTGAACCGTACTCTATTTTTCCCCATCTTCTTGAACGGAACCAGCTGAACCAAAACAAACCAACTGAATAAAACTAAACCAGCTAAACCAAATAAAATTAAATTTGAATTGAACCAAACTGGATGAACCAAACTCAGCTGGGTGTATTGAACCAAACTTGACTCGAACCAGCTGAACGGGAACCGAAATTTTATCCTAACCTATGATCTAAGGAGGAGAATGGTGCCAGACATGGCCTGTGATGGTCAGGATTTCATTGCCGGTCGATCAATGGTTAACTAAGGTTAGTGTCTTCTGTTCTTGTTTCTCTTCTAGATGGCATTTTCAGCAGCATACGGCATGAAGGATTCTTAGGGTTTGGTCCATGGTACCCTTTGAGTTGGTTGGTGGTCTCTAATCGATGGATAGCAATGGTGGCTAAGATGCTGCAAATGGAGTCTTTGATCTCCTTTTTCGCTTGGTTTTCAGTGTCGCACTTGGTGAAGAAACCTTGGGGTTTGGTCGGCGACATAGTTGTTGGTTTACAATAAAGACAGTTGGATCGGCGGTGGTAGCAATGGTGGCGGTGACTAGGGTTAGGTTTTCCCTTTTCTGTCTTTTTTATGGAGAAAAATAAATAGTAAGAAAACTATGCTCGGTAACCAGACAGTACATTATTGCATAAAAGCAACTACCCTATTTATATTTTCAAACATGCTCTGATACCATGAAAAATATAGAGGAATTTTATAATTCTTATTATTTCTTCTTAATTGATATGGAGAAGTTACACGGTTATGTAGTCATAAATAAACACAAGTGAATGATTCCTTAATTAGGGCTAATCTAAACTTAACATAAATAAATATATCTCTAACAGTTAAGATGAGTCTATTCTATACATGTAACTATAACAGCTAAATCCCTTTTTAAGAAAAAGAAAACGTCTTTTGCCCATGTATTTCTTAGTTAAGACACCATTTCACCAAAAAATTATTGTTGGACTGTTATTTTGTTCAAAGAGTATAACATGGAGAATAGACAAATTATACAAGTTCTCAAGGTATACTGATTGTTTTCTGATAGGGTCATTTGAATATGACTTTGTTTCAGGTACCGGTGGTTAGAAAGACTGGTGGTCTTGCAGACACTGTCTTTGACATGGATGACACGTCTAATCTTGAAAAGGCTAATGGGTATGTTTTCCGATTCTTGAATTTTTATTCTTTAGGCACTACAGAATTCATCTGAACAAATATTTGTGGCTACATGAATCCTTCCCTGCAAATAGCTGTATAATCTAACTGGGGCATTGTAAACTTTTAAATCACCGGCCACCATCCATTTCGTAACAAAATGCGGGTGGATGGATATCATTTTGTGTAAGCATGTAAGAACTGCTCCAGGAAAGTGATAAAAGATAAAAAAAAAAAAAAAAAAAAGTTTATAATGAATATGAGGTACAAGAAAGAGAAGGGGAGGAGAGAGAACAGGAGAATTAGAAAGGGAACAAAATTAGAAGTTGAGCGGTAGACCAATGTTTTAAAAAAAATTTCCAACAGTCATTCAAAGGCTATCAGGAAAGCAGAACTTAACTGAAAAGAGAATCAAAATCTACCACTTGTTTATTTATTTTGTTCAACACTATGTTGCATTTGGTTCAAAGCACTGTTATGAACAAACACCACTTGATGTTAGACAATTTGGTCAAATAGAAAGTATCCATAATTATAAGTGCAATTTCATATCATGATAAGCTTATTTGAAATCCATTGCTAGAAGATTTGGTCGAATAGAATTTGGGCATTTCTCTTTGCTGTTCTCTTATCCATTGCAAGTATAAATCATTCTGTATTTTTTTTTTTGAAGTTTTAGGCAAGTTTGTCATTTTAGCGTCTGAATGCAAAACCATTTATCTGTCACACGATCTACCTTGGAAGTCCATGGCAGAACAACCTTTTCTACCACTTTTACCCTCATTTTTCAGGAAAAAGCATGTTGATGGCCAAAGATATTGAGATGCTGAAAAATCTTTTTAGTGGTAATTGCTGAAAAATCTTTTTAGTGGTAATTACTATATTACCACTAAATTATGGACTTGCGTAGAATGTGAACCTTTTCCTGTAATATTTACATATCATTTCTAAAGTTTGTCATCTAATTCTACAATTGTCGTCATACTACTTATTTATTTTCTACCTCATGAAATGAGATCTGAATGACCCAAAGAGAATCCATTTCTCTGATTCCAAGAATGTGGAATGAGATAAATGGATGGATAAATTCCTCTATTTGAACTTTGACATAACTGAATTATTATTGTGACATTGTCGCTATCATCATATGTAGTCTCTGAAATTTGTTGGCATTCTCATTAACCTGTACGACTTATTTATGTTTACTTCTTCAGGTTTGTGTTTGAAGGAATAGATGAAGGATCCTTAAATTGGGCTCTAGATCGTGCTTTTATATACTACAAGGACAGTAAGTTCAGTCTACTCAAACTTGCAAATCTTTTTCCTTGTCTATTGCTATTTACACAATTGCAGTGTCTATTTGCTGAATATTGCAGTGGAAGATCCTGATTAGGTTCTTCTGAAACTGATCACATAATTCTCACCTAGGTTTCAGAAACCATCATTCCCACCATAAATTTAGCTGCTCCAAAGCATTCAAATTCTGCGGTTCCTTCTGAAGTTGGCTAAATATTTGAAGTAGCCAGTAGCTTAAGTTTCAGTGCCAAATGGTAACTTTTGTTATTTTGTTTAATTTCTTTATGTAGAACCAGAAGAATGGAATGACATTGTTCGGAAAGTTATGGAAATTGACAATAGCTGGAACAACACTGCTGGCAAATACATAGAGGTTTACAACTCGGTTAGGGTGGGTTGATGATAGTATGTGGAAAGTTATAATGGAACTCTGGGCTCCAGATTTGATCCAAGTCTGAAACCATGGAATGTAAATTTATCTTACGCTCACTGAAAACCAATGGCTTCAAATATTGTGCAATGTCACATACAGCTGTCGGCTACTTGTATTATTTAAGCTACCTTTGGGTTTAGATTTAGGAAGTTCTTCACTGTGTGCTTGAAAATGCAACTCAAATTGTATTCACTGGAAGACATCAAGTTTCAACTTTCAACAAAAGTTTTATTTATTCACTTATTTTTGTATATTGATGTTTTCTATTAAAAATGTTAACAGGCCCTCGCAAAATTTATATTAAATGTTATGAACTTAATATTTGGACGAGGATAGGAATAATATAATATAATATAATGCTTACTGAGGAAATGAATTAAGATGAATCCATATGCTTAGAATATGCGCACAATAATCCTCTTTAAGATGTATTTCCTCTCCATTTGTTTGATACAATTCTTCCTTGTGCCTTTATAGATTTTAATTGCTAAATAAGTATGAAATATCTATAAATACATCTCTGTATGTATATTTGTATCTATATTGATATCTATATACATGGTAAAAAAACTATTTTATAATATAATTTTAGATATTTCAGAGCTCACATGCCACAAACGTGTGACCCTAAGATCACATTCACAAATGATGTTGTTAACCTTTTCCATGGCACATAATCAAGCTCATGCAATTGCTTTTACTGGAGCTTGACTTTCGACTCAACCTCTTACACTGACTCTAACTTTACTTAGGTAGTGGTCATGTTTGATTTCGGGATCAGACTTACGTTTTGTCTGTATATTTAGGCTATTGCTGATTAATTTAGTGGGAGATAGATCAAATGCAATTGCTAGGATCAAACCATGGGCTACTTGTGCCATTTCAACCACCTTTAAGTAGGTATGTTAATCACCATGAAGTATTGAATCTGAACTAGAACGAACTACTGTACTGTTGCAGATTTCTCAACGAGTTTTCCGGTGCATCCCATGTTTCATACTGCATAAAAATTGATGATAATACGAGTTGCAAGCATAGGTTCGTCTTGGATGATATGCAAGCTTCTAGGTTCAGGCAAATGTATAGGATGCAGCAACAAACTGATATTTCCAATATGCACAACGTCAACAAAAGCTTACATGAAAAATAAGAAAAATTTTCGATCTGGGTCCCTTGATTGTGGGCATTTATGCATACGGTTCATCTTAACATTGTTTCTTCCTGTGAGTAAAAGACCGGGTAATAACAAGTATATCCCCAATAATGTGACAGGTAAGCTGCATTCATCAATTGAAACACTTGTATTTGCATTCCGATTTTTCCAAGCACCTGCATCTGTCTTAAATAAGGATATTGGATATTTTATAAAATAACAAAAACATGATTTCATATCCTGTCGTGTCATGGAACATAAAAAAGAAAAAGAAACACTGCAATTGCAATGTCGATAACAATGCATTGGTTGTATTTCTATTTGCCATTATTATTAACTTTCTTCCCAAAATGGGCGAGTTTACAAATCCTTCCATCAGCCAAAAGCCCTCAGAAAACCAGTAAATGAGAAATCTAACATTACATTCAATAAAGGCATCAGACACAGAATACAAAAACTACCTCCCACATGGATCCATTTGGATGCTTCAACATTTCCGATCAACGCACTTCCGGTAAAACACCTAGGTAAACTTCAAACAATAATACAAAGTCAGTTATCAGACAGCCTTCCCGCCTTAGCAGGCTCAGATCAACTCCAAACTGTTCTGGACAATCAACCAAAGAAAAATGAAACAGAGCAAAAACCGAAAGCCAGTCAGATTGCAGCTAACTCCTCAAATTGCCCAAGATACCTTGTCAATGTTGTCACTATGCAGTAAAAAAAAGAAAAGAAAAAAGAAAGAAAAAAACCATAGAATCACCAAGAGAACAAAGAGTTTGTCAGGATACACCAAGCATGTCAAAGAGGCCTGCAACACCTACAACTAATTGCTCCTAGTTGTCAACATGATTGTTTTTTTTCCTTATGGCCTTTATCCATTCTGATTCTCACTACCTGTTTCAGTTGTGGATATCTCCTTGTTGCCCTCGTCTTCTGACTGAACAACTTCAGAGAAGTTATTGGAAGTTGCATCTATCAAATGATTAGCCAGTGAACCTGAAACATCAATTCTTGAGATAGTACCCATATTACCAGCCGGTGTTTCCTTGGCATCATCTTGCAACTGGAGGTTTTGAGCTAAACTATCTGAAATTTGGTTTATGGAATCATCAGCAAGTAAATCTGGAACACTTTTAATTAAGCTAGCTTGTTGCCTAGCCCTCCTTTCCTTCAAAGATCTCTCCCGCTCATCATAAAAGTCAAAATCATCTAACATAGATGTACGTGCATTATGATCCTTAAAAATTTTCAACATCTCAATACCCTGCTCTAGTCTCACCTGATCATATATCAACATAAAAAAGAAAGAATCACTTGAATGCAACATCCAAATTATAAGCAAAAGAGCCACAGCTTTAAACCTAAAGTTTTTGAAAAAGAGAAAGTAGACAAGAACAATGACAGAAGTATTCATCTTGATAGGAAATGATGACCGCGAATGAGGTTTACAAATTACAAAAGTTCTAGCCTTGCAGAAAATAATGAAGGCTCACAGCTAAAGCACTTGGACTCAATGTTTGGCAGAGGACACCGTATTTCAAAGTATGAATATATCCAGCTACAAGCAACACAGGACAATAGGGGAAAAAAAGAGTATTCTTTTTGTTAAAACAAAGAAATCAATAGGTGGAATTCTTCCTATTTTCCTGTAAAACATGTAAAAGTAACATGTATCTAGGGATGAAATTCCAGGAGTGTTAAATAGACACTTGGCAACCTAAAAACAAGAAAAATTCCCATTACTGAAGTACCACACAAAATGGTATCCACAAACAGATCCACAAAGTTCCATATCATGAATGAGTATAGGGCACATTGCAACCTATACAATAAAAATTTTACCCTAAACAAGCTATCATTATTTTATACAATACCAGGACCATTCTAAATGTTTGAAAATGATTCTTGATTCTGCATGAATGACAACTTGAAAAGATAACTGACTAAAGAACAAGCACATCTCAACCACAAATAAGAAAATAAATTAACAGCTACCTCCTGAGAATCTCGGCTGTGAGTTACAGGCTTAAGATCGTTATTTACAAGAAGCAAGTGACGAAATCGACCATTAGGGACATCTTTTATAATATGCCACTTGACTGGAAACTGGCCACTCCACCTATCTTGCTTCCAGTAATCAGCATTCTTCTCAAAATCTACAGGTCCTACCATTTCAGCTACCCCACAAAACTGTCCACTGGCATTGACCTGCACAAAGTTGTTAACAGAAGGTTTTAGACTTCTAGTTAGCTAGAAAGATTAGATTCTCACCTGAATATAAATCTGCTTAAAATAAATGGGCAAGGGTAACATGTTTCATGCGGAAACTCATTTATTTTAAGGATAACATGTTTTGTATAGAGCTTCATGATTTTAACGTAAGTAAAACACATCATTTATTCTGCTTATGTATAGATTAATGACAATTCAGCAAAGTACATGTAAAGAATTGTGGACAAACTAAAAACAAAGGCAGGAGAATTCTCCACAAAGTAAGCATCCTATAATCATGTTTAGGAGTAAACTAACAATACAACTAATGAAACACATGTTGAAATACATTCAAGGCAGAGCTGTGCTTGACCCTAGTATGAGCCATGTAAGAGGGGATAGCTTAAGCTTAAGACATGTACCAATGTGTTGCGTAATAAGACTGGAAGGTAAGCAAGTCAATAACAAGAATGATAAACATTCCAAGTCAATGGAAGACTTTTAGGTGTGTTGGATGGATGGAAAGTGCATCCACAATCAGTAATGAGTAAGGTAAAGACAATGACCTGTTTACTTAAATGATTTCTACTACAACAAAGAAACAATGAATTACAAAGTGAAAAGCTATGCTCCCTGTGGTAATTCCACAAAATCAACAACCGATTTCATAAGCATCTTTATTGAATTACCATCTTCAATCATCCCTTAAGTCTTTGTTTCTTGCCAATTATATACTTTTTTCTGTGTCATCCTCATTAGATTTGATTAGGCCATGAATCGTTTACTGAAGTTGCTCCAATATAGTAGAAACATAGATTATAACAATGATTCTAGGTTATCCAAACATACCGAAAAAAGTAGGAAGACCGGACGGCTGGCATTTGTCTCCTTTGCTTCACGATAAGCAGCATCTAATTTTTTATTTCCATGAGGTGTGCTGGCCCAAACATTGTATTTAATACTTTTGTGAACATTGTCTTCGCTAAAAGACTTGATAATAAAGAACTTGGCAGTCTCATAATCAGTGGAAAAATTCGGCAGGTTGTATAGTTCAAAATTAATTCCAGAGTCTGATGAATTGTTTTTGCTATTACCAGATGAAGAGCTCTGTTCAGTTGTGCTCTTGCCCTTCATCTTTGAAGCTCTTGGTCCTCGATTCCGGTCAATAGCATACGAATCATTGGAAATGCAAATTGAATCCTGATCTTTCTCTCTTCTTCTGCCCTTGTCAGAAGCAAGTCTAACCCAGTCATTACTTGCATAATAAGGGCTCTGATAGGAGGCACTGTGAGAGTAGCTTCCAGTCAAAGAATTTGATGGCAATCCAAATGTACTGAATGGTCTTTGTTGTTGAGAAATCTGCAAGCACATAATGAGAATGTTTAATAGATAATTCTATAAGCTCAAAGTTATCAAAGAACCAGAAGTAAGACAAGAGTAAATGAAGCTTGGTCTGTTTAAAATTCCCAGCCAAATCGTACATAAATAAGCATTCACCAACAAAATGCCACGCCATGAAGCCAATATAATTGTCCTCCAATCAAAATTCCAACACATGTTATCACCTAGAAATATTAGCAAAAGTATTCTGCAGCCCACCATATGAAGTTCAGTAGGCATGTACCTGTGAATTCTTTGTAAATAAAAGTTTAAAGCAGCAAAATCCCAAAACAATACAAAGCTTCTTAATTCATTTTGCGCAATTAATATTTACAAACAATCACTAAAATTGTTATTAATTGAACTTTGCGAAATTCTATATTTAGCACTTATCCCTGTCAAGATAAAAAAGAAGAGACTTTGAGCAACAGACATTTCGTGGCAATATTATCACATTCAGTGAACCCAAGACAAATTTAATATAAATAAGCCCAAGCAAAATGCACAAAACAAGCATTCTTATTCTCATCACAGAACAAAAAGAAAATGAAGAAACAATTGTACTTTAAAAGGCAATTGATTCTTCTTTTTTCTTAAAAAAGAAATGGAATTGATAGCTAACAAAAGAAATTTATCAAAAGAGGGGAAGAAGATACAAAAATCCATAGGGCAACAAAAACAGACCACCAAAAGCTACGTATCAACAATAGTCATTAAACACAGCTCATGTATGTGCCAAATAGTGCACCAACCCAGAAATTCACAAAAGAATAAAACTGCCTCAAATAACAAAATTAGCGCAAGACCCCTTCCCAATTGAGATTAGCAAAGAAGCAAGGAGAGTGCACAAAATATTTAGACACGAAGACCCAAAGAGAAGAAAAAATCATGCAACACGTTGAGCCTTCCCTCTTTTCTTCAAAAA
>JAWDEX010000018.1:3774453-3811573 GCA_035221805.1 Trichilia hirta
CCTTAACCTGATGACATCTTCTCTTTTTTCTTCAAAATACAGCTATTTCATTCTTACCAATTCACAACAATAAAGCAAGAACTGCCTAATTAATTCTTTAAGGCACAATGAATAAACAAAGTAAGTGGTACAAACAGAAAGTTTGGTAAACATAAGGAATCCCACAACTTCAAACTTTTCTTTCATCAATGAATTTATGAATTTAGGCTGAAACCACTCCAGTAACCACAAAGCTGCAGACTGGGGAAGGTAGAAAGACCAGGACAAAGAGATACGGTAAACAAGTTATGGAACTCGTCAGAACCATGTATGAAGATGCAATCCTCATGTTTGTCACACGTCCAAAGCAGAAGGCCATCCATCTAACCACTCAACTACAAAGCACAATTCTTTTCTCTATAGCCATAATATTCATTTCATTCTTGGAAATGATATCTTAATTCATTACCTCAGGCCTATTTAAGGACAAGAATTGATAGCTCATTGACACTTTTAACCAGAAGACAGAAGACTGAATGGGTAAATTGGCAGGTAATTTGTATTCTTAGCCATTATTTTTACAATTTTAATGCAGAAACATGGTAAAAACTGCCTTTATGAGTTTAAATTCTACAGCAAGGTGCACAACTTTGATTAGTTTATTAGAGGTAGAGCTACTATAGTAGCTCAATTAAGTAATGCTGCCGCTGATAGCATTAGCTATGTTAACATGAGCAACAAAATATCACACTAGAGTTTTACTTTTGATATTCAATACCTCAAAATGACAACATAAATTAAATAAGAGCAAACCTGCATGACATTCTGCTCATAAGACCCAAGTATGGCCATTGGTTGAGGATAAGCTGCTGGAGACGCTAAAGGACTAGAACCAGGATTTCCAGATATGTTCCCCCCACCAAATGATCCAAAATGCAGAAAATAACCTGAACTTGGCCCCAAAAGCAAGTTTTCACCACCACTTTCTGATGCCATCATCTCAGATGGTGAAACTGGAAGTGCTGGAGGCACAATTGAAGGCCCGGGTTGGTGGTAGTAAGACGGAGAAAACGGTATTTGCTGAGGCGAGTATAGCTGACCTTCCACCACTATAGATGGCAATGGTGTAGCAACTGGGGAGTATTGTCCATATGCCATTTCAGGATTGAAGCCGTAACCAGAATGGAACATAAGAGATGTATTGTCATCGTAGATAACCTGAATCAAGTCAAAATAAAAATGTATATACATTGATAATCTAAAAAATGGATAAAAGATGAAGTAGTAATCGAATCATCCTTACCGGTGATATATACAAGGCATCAGCATTAATGTATTGAGAATAATCATCCCAAGTTGAAGTATTATTTCCATAACCTGAAGCCAAAGAAAATTTAGAATAAATCACATTAAGGTAGCGGAAGAAATTGCAAGCACAATCAATTGCATACTTTTTGAGTTCCAACTTCAAAATCGAACAGTCAAAATTAATTATAGTATATCAATCAATATTTTCATTTCCTGAATGGCTGCAATTTTCTAATTGAAACAAACAAGCTTGTCCCAAATTCCAAAGCAGTTAAAATGAAAAGAAAGAGTCAAAATAATATTACTTTCACATGAAGGCTAAGTCATATAATGCTGCTGACAGTGTTAGCCGCAGCTTTGCCAATTATAGTAGCAAGGACAGAGAAACTACTCACCATATGGTATATTTTGTTCATGAGAAGCACAAGCATTCAATAGGTTGCTACGATCTCCAGCATCCGCAGATTCTGCCTGTTCTCTGACATCCTTGGATGGTTCTATGATGGCTGCATCCGGAAAAGGATTTACTGAAACAATCCTTTCATCTTTGGGCGAAAGTAGCTGATAATAAATTACAAAATGAAGCACTAATGCAACACATTCACCTATAGTAATGAATATAGTCAAAACATATCTACTAAGGAATTCTCAAACAGCATACCCGCTCTGTCATATTGTCTACCTTAACAGGTCTCTCTCCTGCATCAAGTATAGACAGTTCAATGTCTCGGTATAACTCAAAAATACAGAAATCACAAAGAACTGGTCACAGAAACTTAACATAAGTCGGCATAAAAATAGATACAATCACACATGCGTTGACGGCAGGGGACACACACATAATGGAACGTCAAAGGTACAAAAGAGAATGAACACGCATCTTCATCCTCCATGCAGCAGTTCACCCTATAGGAAGCAAGAAAAGCATTAAACTATGAACCGGACACAGAGACTAAACTTAAACAAGACATGCCCAGGTCTGATCATGCCTACATTGTACGTTCAACTCGCACAAATAACTCTGGAGGTACACTGACATGATTATGATAAATAGAATCTAAAGCTAATATAAGAATAACACTTGTGACAAAAGGATAACACCAGCCAGCTGTGTGTGCCAGCATCCTATCTAGCACACCAAATTTTCTCGTCCTTCCAGCTGAGTGCCATACCATTATTTTAGAAATATAAGAAATGTTAAAGCATTAAATGACATTTAAAAATATTTCTATTTCGTTGCTAGCCAAGGGCTAGATACTTAGTTCCTGCAATTCCCTGGTCTTCAAGGACTTGGTTGTTAAGTAAAAGCAAGAAGTTTAGAAATAGCTGATTCACTACACACGAACTACAGAGAGCCCTATATATAAGCATGTTAAATGGACACACTTGGATCTACTATGCTACCCCGTTCAACATGAAGGGAGAGTTGGGGTTGTCACACAAGGCTTTCCAATAAGTACATTTGAAATTATGTATCACGTATGGGACAGTACAACCATTCACAATGGTATTAAGAAACCAGACCTAATAAAAAGACCAGGCGTTATTCCTAAATTACAGAGGCTAGGAAAGGTCGTGACCTCAGAACAATATTCAGTAGTACACCTTTATTTATTTTATTCATTGATGGTGGGTACATGTGAAATTACTCTAGCTTCTTTGCACTCACAATCCTATATCTTATAAAATCGTAGCATCTTTTGAAGTTATAAAAATCACAATGATTGAGTAAATGTATATACCCAAATCAAATTGTTTTCAAATTTCACTATATATATACACATATCAACAAAGAGAAGGCAATAAACATCCTCAAATACACGTCAAAAATGAAATTGAAAAAAAAAAAAAAAAAATCAAACCAGTACCCTGCAGTCATCCCACACAAAATGAACTATTTTAATGCTATATAATGAAATATTTAGAAGTAATTGGAAAAATCGCGAATGGAATGAATGCATGAAGACAGGAGTAAGGTAACCTAACAAACTCGTAAACCCTCGAAACAGCGACTCAAATTTAACGTTTAAAAAACACAGAAATAAAAAACGAAGTAAACGTGATAACTCAAATTAAAGCTAAGAAATTAACAATTTCAATGTTAAAACTTCGAAACCAAACCAACACAGCCAAAAGTCCCCGCAGGTCAAAGATCAAAATCCCCAAAAGCAAAATATCTAGCTCACAAAATGCATCTCCCAAATTCCACACCACAACGTTCGAATAATAGGTCTCATTTCTTAAACCCTAAATTAAACGACAAACGAGACAATAAACAACAAACGAATCAGTTTAGCACATTTACAGAGTGAGGAAGACAGATAAATATACCAGTAGGGACAATCCGATCCTGATCTCGCAGAGGCGTCGCCATGAATCAGAAATCTAAAAGCACAATATTTAAATTATTGAAAAAAAATAAAATAAAATGTAACTCAAAATCGAGAGAAAATTTGAGAGGGAAAAGAAAAATCTTGAAAAGAGCCAGGGAGGAGGGAGGTTTTGGGGTTCGGGATTTTTTTTTTGGGGGGTGGGGAGGGAAGGAAGGGGTAAGAAATAGAAATTGCTCTTTATTATATAGTAGAAGTTGGTTTGTGGTTTATGCCATTATGTTTTGTTAGTTTTATAGGATAATAGTAGACGGATCCCTATGTTTTATGTTTTCATATAAAATGATATAGTTTTTCTATCCATATCAAGAACATCCCTACAAAATTTATTTATCCTTACCGAATAAGATTTATATAGTCATCTATAGTAACATAACATGGAAATTTTATAATTTTAAATATTCATTTTCAAATTAAGTAAATAAAAGATAATTATATTATTCACAATTTTAAATTTATTCAAAAAACTAGACTTATTCATTTATTATATTGAAAAATAGGAAGTTACATTATATTGTGATGAACAAAAATTAATATTATAAGGCTTATCTAATTTTTTATAATATTGTATAAGATATTTATATTTATTAAAGTTTGTTAGAAAACTATGACTAGTTTTAATACAAATATGTTAAAAATCGTATTACAAGAAATTTATTTACTTCAATAATTAGTTTGCAATAACTGTAATTTAAAAGTTACTTACCACAAAATTAAGGAGACCGTATTCTGATGGGTATAATTCAATATTATAAGTGGATTAGATTATTTTATTTCAACAAGAATTTGGATTTTATTTTTTATCAATTAAAAATGGAATTTATTTAATAAATATAAGAGTTTAGGGATCCAGATGATATTATCGGATTTGGTATGTGGTTGCATCATTAATTTGTAAAATACCTGTGCATGTAGATTGGGGAGCTATGGTGCATTTCCTTGAAATTTTAAGATAACGACTGACTGCTTGCTTCAGTTAGACCGACTTCATTATTCTCCCCATTACCATGCAAGGAATAGTAGAGAATTCAATTTATACTCAATGTTTTATATTTTAAATAATGTAAAAATTAATATATAAAATAACATGATAATTATAAACTAATAATTTGAAGAGTAATAAAAGATTTTAATTTATATTATAAATAATATTACTTAAAATTTTGTATTATTATTTAATTTTCTAAGTTTTGATATATATTTTTTAATATTTATTATTGAAAAAAAGAATGAGAGTTGTCAGATTAAAGATCATCCAACCCTGACGTAGAAGTTATGAAGACATTAAATAGTTGTATTAGTTTGATTTGGAGGTCAGTTAATACAAAATCAGTAATTAAAGTTAAAGGACTAGTGCTTACATAACAATTTTACTCTGATTTGGAGGTCGAAAAAGTTATGCCAACAATGAAAAAAGGGTAAAAGACTGAGTTTACTCGGATAATTATTTTTATATTAACCACTCGATCCAGTTGACTTATAAATTCTAACAAATTTTTTTTTTCAAAACACGTATATTAAACCTAGACAAAACGTTAGAATCTTTTATCTCATAAAAAGATTTGATTCAAAGATAATTTCATATAAAAGCCAAAGCCAAACAATAAGGTTAAATTTGAGTATCGGCTCCCTAATTACTAAACTGTATTTGAGGCAAAAATGGGAAAGGGTTGGTGAGAGAGGACATGTGGTAATCATCCAAGATACATGTAAATTTCCAATGTTAAATATTAGTTACTAAGATTACATGTTGATCATTAAGATTACGGCATTAAAATGTTGCAAATTTTAATTAAGTACTAATTTAATAAATTAAGTGTTAACCTCCTAACAAAATCACATGTTAATCCCATTTTCTAAAAGTCTCATGTGACAGATACTAAAGAGATTTTTTTACAGCTATAGGAAAACAGTAAAAACAATCATACAAAGGTGAATGAAACTATTAACTCTCAAATACTCAAATTGCTATAAAATCTGTTTGCTGTATCTAGAAAATCCTCAGAACTAACTTAAACATAAGAGAGTTTTTTTAGCTAAATAGCTAACATTTCTTTGATTGTTGTTTGTGATTTGCATATTCCAACAGTTAATACCTAGAATTATTATTCAAAATTATGTGTATTAGTAGTTGTATTAGTTATTTTAAATAAATAATAAATAAATCATCCAGTTTCAAATCTTCAAACTTATTCAAAATTTAAACTTTGCAAATTTTATGTTAATTTTGATAAGTAATTCTCTATACTTGGTTTAAATGTGCCCTCCATTTTAAATAACATACATAAGTAAAATCATAATCAAAACAGTTAATTATTTTTATTTTTAATTTTTTTATTATATATAACTTGTTAAAATACATAACAAATAATTTTAAAAATTATTTTTATTTAATTAATAATTGTCATTCTCAATTATCAAATTATGTTATACAAGCGTTTTAAAATAAGCTTTTCAATACTCCTGTCAGGTTGCCATGACTCGTGAAAGAACATAAACTTGGTTTTCAAGCCGTCAAGCACCCCAACCGATTGGAAAAGGCAAAGGGGTTATGATGTCCTATGGGTTGTCTATTCTTAGGTGTTCAGTCTTGCCCAAATTAGAAAAGGCCAAACCCAATGGAGAAGGCAAATTTTAACTTGATCGAATTTACCAATCCGGCATTACTACGAGGGCTGTAAAATATTTAACTCGGTTAAAAGTATGTGATAAACACTAATTATTGGTCATGTATTGTCATCACAAAGGGAACCTCTAAGCATTCACTCGGCTTTCTCATCCTAAAATCAATTTACAGAGAGATGGCATGACAGCATCATGCATACCAAATAATAACGTTGAAAGAAAAAGACAAACTTGTCACTAAAAGCTGAATTTTCTTAAAGCATGATTAGTATTAAGGGGTTGTGATTAAACAGTTGATATGTCAGGGAAGCTGAAATATTATATATTAGTTAAAAAATGAGTATCTAAATCCTATTAAAAGTTGGTATTACTAACATTTCTTATAACTTTGTTTTTAAAGCTAAGTGCATAATTGCAACAAGGCATGCAAAAGTGTGAATGCATTTCGTGAAAGGGATCGAAACTGAATACAACAATTTCCATTAGAAGTACAGCAATCAAAGCAAAATATTGATTGGCATGAAGTTTGAAAGCTCTACAACAGATTATGTAGCAAAATATCACGAATAAAAAAATGACGACAATGATCTTTCATTGTATATTATTGTAGTATACATGTGAACAGAATAATCTGCAAAACAATACGCTTGTAAATTCTCACAAATTTTAATATTTTCTGAAAAGCCTGTGACCTCGTTTTATCTTCCACTTTTATACTTACAAATCCACATATGCCTCTATAAAGAAAGGCGAAACGGAAGGAAAATTAAAATGCTAGAGAGGCAGAAAATTATTTAGTGCTGGTGGATGATACACATAACCTGTGTGGTATTATCTCATATGGATAGCAAAACTCAATCGGAAGATTCCACTAGTGACGCTTCATTTCTTGGAATATATTTGAAACCCTTGGGGATAACCTTGGAAGAAATTTAAACAACTGCACCATGAATACAAATAAAAATAGATTTGAGTTATCACAATAATTGGAAAGAGAGCTTCAGTACATAAAGAGTACATAAGAGACTGCATCATCATGAGTGGAAAGTCACCCCTTAAATCAAAGTAAAGAAAGAAAAAGTGAATTCCAGCCAAAAGATTCAACTATGGTAAAGGAGAAAGTTTGAATTGAAATCTGAATCATAAAAAATATGATCCTAATTTGGGTTTAGCTGCATAATATTATAAAAAAATGAGACCATGTGGAAAGAGACCTATATGCACTTACAAATGTCAAGTTATGTAAAGCATGATTGAAAATAAAGATTATAGAAGGATAAGAATTATCCATGTATACATTAAAATCATTTTCAATGTATTTATGACAGAAATAACATACAATATGATTGTTAAAATTACTGTTACATAATCATTTTCATCTGCTATGGAATGCTGTTTACTTTAGTGGAAGGCCATTCTACGCCAGTCGTAGACCTGAGGTTTTCCATCAAGCCAAAAAACTACTACGTGTCATGGTAAGCTACAAGAAAAGAGAGTAACAATCTCTTTGGTATCTACAGGGACAGCCCAGTTGGTTAAGCTTCTTGCAATGGAAGCAATAGGTCAAGGAATCAAATCCCCCTCAGGCCACCATTAGAGGAGCGTTAGTTTCATTTGTGTTTGTGGTTTGGTGGAATGTTGTGGTGCATGCTAATAACATGTGTAAAAGTAACCTGCACAGAACATACCCAAAGCTTCACACATGCATCAATGACAACTGGAACCAGGCAGACAAAAATGGTTATGGCGGACTGATCGATGTCAAGACCATAATGCTCAACAAATATCTCCAACAGAGTTTGCCAACCTGATTCAGAATGATACCTGCGTGTATAAAACCCTTATGTTGTTGTTTTGAAGATGGAAAGACAGAATTCCGTAGCAGAAACATAAAATCAGAGAAAATTAGATAAGAAAGAACAAAGAATTCTACCAGACAGGCCATTTTGTTACAAAAAAAAGTTAATGAACTGATATAATTTTAACAACTTGATCAATGTCTAATAAATACACCAGATGGAACATCTTTTACTATGAAGATAATTTTTTCTAAGGGGGAATTAAAACATGAAAGAAATATCATAGTGGAGGAAGTGAGATATATATCCAACATTAACTGTATCAATCAACATGAGAATACCTCGGTGTAAGCCAGCTTCCAACAAATGAGTATAGTAACTTTAGAATCACAATAAGAACTTGCTACTCAGTGAAGAGAAGAAAATATTACCCTAAAAAAATATCTGTGATTAGAATAATCAGAAATGCCTTCCCAGTATCTGAAATATTATTTATTATTTTATAACCTGTAAATTTCAGCAAAGCTACCTGCAAAACAGGGAAGGAATGAAGAGAAAAAATTGTTCAACAATAAAAATTATTTCATGAATAATTCAAGTTAAAGCTGATATCAGTAAATCATGAAATGTTTCAAACTTCAGAATCCACTATAATTTTTAGCCTCAAGAATCAACTACCACATTGACTTTCTAGTACTGTAATAACTATGTGTCTTCAGCATAGCAGGGAAGAAGATTCACCAGACTATTGCAATTGCATACAACAATAGCAAGCAGAATGATAGCCCTAGTGACTAGTGGTGGTGGTGTTAATACTACTATGATTCAGGATGCTGATTAATTTGGAAAATAAAATATATAAAAAAGTGGTAAAAGGAAACTCACTTGACTTTGATTGAAGTATAAAAGAATGAATAATGAGATCCCAAAGACCATATCTGACCAAATGTTGGCAAATGATCGACGGTTCTCTAACCTCCACTCATCTCTCAACTCTAACCTGTTGAAGCAATAACCAAAGCACACGAGAAAAGCACTTACTAGTGTAATTAAATTTGAACTTTATGTCATAAGGACTGCAAAAAAAGAAAGTTTCCAGGTTAATATGTTCTCTACCTTAGAGATGCAGGTTTAGCATTAATTTTAACACAAACAATCTTAAGAATAATGGAGTGATGAATTTATAGGTTCAATAACTTTGGTTCTATTTGGTTCACATTTTAAGGGCTGATTTTTCTTCTACATGCTTTTGCACCATGGATTCCACGGTAACTGTTAGACCCTATTTTCCTTTTATTAATAAAATTCTCTCTGTTCTTATCAAAATATTCTGGTTTCTTTATGTTTCTAGGTTCGGTTAAGCCATTACAGGGATGTGATTTAAAAACAGATGTGTAGGTCAATCATCAAGTGTAGATCCAAATGCCCTTTGACCTATTTAATGATGTTTCTACACCCTTTTACTGTATAAACTTCACCAATATTCATCAAAGACAAAAAAGGGGGGGAAACTAATGCCTATTTATCCATGGTTCATGTGCCTGCTTTCCAAGAAAGGCAGTAAGGTGCTTAACAGTCATCTACTCTAATTTCTTTGAGAAACAGTCAACCATAATATACAATATATTTATCATGAAATGAATACCCCCCAAACCCAAACCAGTGAATGTCTTGCTTTTTCAAGGTAGAAGAAAATCCCTTCTCTGGGTTTTAGTTTTTTCCTTAAAAAGGGACAAGAATTACAAGGGTGCATCTCTAATGTCAGGATACTCTTAGTAAGGTCAAAAGTGCAGCAAATCACATATCCACAGCCCACTCTATGGTAAGCTTAATAGCTTTCTTTATCCCTGAGTCATTCTTGGTGTGTAATGTCACTCTACTTCTTTTCATTAAAACTATATTATTAAGAACAAAAATACAATAATATTGCCAGTAAGCACAACGGGGAGTTAAACTTACGCTCTATGTCGTAACTCCCACCACACCTCCTCATCAGAAAGAGGTGGAGATTTGCCAATCTCAACCTCAAGCTGAAATCTAGCTTTCTCAGTTTTTAATTCCTTAACTATTTCAAGTTTTTGATGTCTTCGAACATCAAGCATCTGTGCTGCAAGTGGTACAGTCCTCACATATCTGTTCATAGAAAGATGTTCACTAGATGCATTTAGCTGAAACTTGGGAGATATACTTGTCAGTGTTAGCAGACACAATATGTCTTCTAGGAAGAGACTTAATAAAACATTTACTTCAACATTTTCCAATAAATCAAACCATAAATACACACACACAACTGCAACCCGAAAGAGACATCCACACCATTTAACACAAGGAAAGCAGCTTTATCAACAAAAAGAAGTGGAGAAAGAATTGAAACAGTTTTGGTTAAACTAAATGATTAATGACATCTGCAGAAGCATATTGACATTAGAACTATTCAACTATCTTATAAAAGCAAATAAGAAATTTCATCTATGACGTTATTCCACATAAATCTTGATCGAAAAACAAAGATATTAGGTAAAATAGTATAATTTCCTCTTCAACAAACATTTTATTAAAGTCATATTCATGTATAAATTAATAACTTGAGCTATGACTCTTACATTTAATGATTACCTGTCTAAAAAAGGCATAAGAACATAGTCATGAACCACAACGTCCAAGGCCCAGGGTATAATTATCAATACTGCCAAAAATTTAGCCTGAAACAGCATGGATGGAAATGGCTTAGGCCCTTTTGTCATATACCACTCCTAGAAATTCCAAACTATCAACAAGCACAATATCCAAACAAATAAAGGAAAAAGTACACGATTGCTGAGAGGAGTCTAATAATTAAAAGTCAAACCTAGACGACCATCGTTAGAGTTTGAATGTCATAATTGATTCCTTTCCTATGAGCTTAAATATTTGGGATTAATAGTGTCTCAACATAGCATCAAAATAATTAGCTCAGAGGTTTTATGATTGAATCTGGGAAATCCTGTTGTAAACCATAAAAAGGTGTTTTGTGCTTGAATCGACTAGTGTGTTTGTGAACGTTCTAGTCGAAGTGTTTATCTGCATAAATCAGGATCCATTTAATGAGTTCATTACCTAAATTTCAGGATAAAAAGTGAGAGACAATGTTAGAGTAGCAATAATGATTTTGAGCTAAAGATTTTGTGATAATGACTTCTCAACAAACAAAGTAAATGAGCTTCCCTTGATTCATTCTGCATCTAACGCGTTACCAGGAAAATATAAATGAACAATTATGAAAATGGACAGAACAAGCACAGTTTGGATCAGACCATGCAGCATAAATATGTAATACAAGACATAATGTTTTAGGTTCCCTTGTTTGATTAACTTGCTCGGCATCCATTTGTAACTAAAGAAGGCTTCTAATTTCCAAATGCCAATGAAGTAGATAGTGAAATTATGCTCAGCTAACTTAACTTGAATATTATAGCAAAATTACAGACAAATGCTTACTGAATTCGTGGAGGCATAACGAAAAACCCGATCTTCATATAAAATATCATTATCTTCTCTCCCAAGAACCAAGTCCCTCACAGACTCAACTAACCCCCTTTCAGGAAACAACTCACTGGGATCACTCGGATCCGAACGTGCTTCATCAATCCCTTCCCTGATCCCGTTACCCCAATCTTGACTCCAAGAAGGATCAGCACCATTTCCATGATCATCCACTATCCAATCCTCCCATCTTCTACTTTCTTCATTCCTCATATCTTCTTGTGCTTCCCTCAACTCTATTATTGCCTCTGCCCTCCTCTTCCACGCCTCAAACTTTTCGTTCTCTGATAACTCCTCGTCACTAGAACTATCAGGCTCCTCTTCGAGCATACCGTCATCTTTCAAACCAAGCCAATTTCCATCGTCATCAAAAAAGAACTTCTGCCACCAACTTCTCTTTCTCGTTGAACGATTATTTCCATCATTCTTTTTGGCATTTGGGATAAACCCACAAAACCTCTGCTTCTTACCACTGAACCGAATCAAATAATTGGATGAATTGTGTAAAGAAAGTGAGTTTCTCCACTGGTTTTGGTTAATGAAGATTAAATTTTCGCATAAAACAATTGAAGTGCTCATCAATTACATGTATATGACAACCCCACATTTTTCAGCCTCTCAAAACGATAAAGAAATTCTGCAACAAGAATCACTAAGCAGCAAACTGAACACGTATATAAGCGAAACCAACAATCTTACAAAATTGAACATGGTTACTGCATTCAAGAACTGCTTCATGGGAAACCATAAATTTCAAGAATTGGGACTCATGCATGTCAGCATAACAGAAAATTTTCACATAGCAAATAAGAACCCAGAAATCCAGAAACTAAAAGGAGCAAAAGCCTTCAGCATATACATGCTATAGATGCCCTTATAAATTTAGCTTCAAACTTTGGGGAAGAAGACGAAGTGGAGGCGAACAAAGGCAGCAGAAAGCAAAAGCCAAAACCAAGGTGATACGTGTTTGGACTTTGGAGTGTAACTAAGGCAAGGTAACGAGGAAGTGGATAACTGTATATTCGTATTATAGATAAACCTGTCTTTTTTATTTTTATTTTTATTTCTCTAATAATTTATTAATACATTTTTTAGTCTTAAAAAAAATAAATGATTAAATATAATATTATAATGCAGCAAATTCTCACTGTATTTTTTATGCAATTTATAGTACTATTTATCAATCTTTTGCAAAAGTTATCCATAAACTCAACTTCCAAATACTTAAATTTTTACGTAATAATTTCATTGTATATTGGACAATCGGCAATTACATGAATAATAACTAGCATTCGTAATTTTATTTAAGGAGAATGACAAATTTCTTCTAAAATATAATTTATTATTCTGTTAAAAATTTATGGCAAATATTTTTGTAATTTTTTTATTTTTGTTATATATGTTTTTAAATAAAAATAGTTATTTTTGCTTAAAAATTGTTTTAAATTTAAGTTATAATTTTAATAATTTGATTTATAATACTTTATGTCAAAATTTTATAAAATAATTTCTAAAAATTAAATTAAAATAATTTTATTTTATATTCACAAAAATTATAATTATTTTATAACTTAAATTTATAAAAATTTTATTTTATTTTTATTAAAAAATATATAATCATTTAACAATTTAAATAAAATATCTAAATTATTTATACTGAATTTTTAAATATAAAAATAAAATAATATTTTGACAAATTTAAGTTATAAAATATAAATAAATGCATAAACTTTTATAAATATAAAATAAAGATATTTTAAATTTAATTTTTAAAAATTAAATTTAAATTTTTTTAATATAAAATATTATAAAATAAAATTTATAATTTATAATTTTATATTTATATTTAATAAAAAAGTTTAAAAATATTTATGAAAGTAAAATTATAAATTAAATTTTTTATAGTATAATGTATTATGGTCATTCAATAATTTAAATTATTTTTATTTAATTTTTAAAAATAAAAATAAAATAAATTTTTTACAAATTTAAATTATAAAATAAAAATAAATTCATAAAATTTTATGAATATAAAATAAAAATATTTTAATTTTAATTTTTAAAAATTAAACTATAAATATTTTTAGTATAAAGTATTATAAAATCCTAATTTATAATTTTATATTTATATTTAATAATTTTTTTAAAAAAGTGTTTATGAACATAAAATTATAAATTAATTTTTTTATAATATAAAGTATTATAGTTGTTCAATAATCTAAATAAATTTTAAAAATTTTTATTTAACTTTTAGAAATAAAATTTTATAAATTTAAATTATAAAATAAAATTCATAAATTTTTGTGAATATAAAATAAAAATATTTTTAAATTTAATTTATAAAAATTAACTTTTAATTATTTTAGTATAAAATATTATATATTAAAGCATTAAAATTATAAATTAAATTTAAAATAATTTTTTTAAAAATTAATTATTTTTATTTAAGACTTTATACAATAAAAATTAATAATTTATACTATAAAAATTAAAAATTTATAATTTTTTTTATCATATCCTTAAACTATAAATTATAAATATTCTGATAAATGGTAAGTGACATTTTAAAAAATTTAAGCTAAATAACATTTTAAAAAATTAATTAGTATTTATCATTCTTCTTAACTTTTAATTACAATAATTATTAGATATTACTATGCATAATTAATTCAAGTCAAATTTCACATTTGATATTTGCTAAATTATTCTTCCATTTTAGTTGAGTTTCAAGTCGTCTTAATCGAATCCTAATACGAATAATCTTAATAGAATAGTTTTTTAATCTCCTTTAATTTGATCGCAGCATAGATAGTCTAAATAGAATAATTTTTAGGTTTATTTTAATAAAATTCTACATTAATGACATCAGTAACATAATTTTCATGCTCGCCTTAACATAATTTCATATAAATAATTTTAAAAAAATTTTAAATATAATTTTGTATAAATAAAAACTTAGTTATTCATTATTTTATAACTAATTAAATTACTTAGATATATAGTATTAAAAGTTAGCCTTTAATATATTTATTTGGAGACATTTTTTAATATATATATTTTTTTATATTCTCAACAAAACAATATTTTTTTTTTAAGAGAACCGTCCAGTTTCGGCTCAACAGCTTGCTACAGATAAAATTGGCAACCGGTTTAAATAAGATATAAATTAATTTTTCAAATATCCTAGGCACTTGCACGCTGAATTATGTTTACAAATGAAAAATAATCAATAGTTTTGTTAAATAATAATTATTTTTATTATATATTTTGTAATCATTTTTTTAAATTTAAAAATTATGATCAATATTTTTTATTAAATTAAAATTTTTTTTTATTTTTTATCTTTTTTAATGATATAATAACCATTATATTCTTAAATTTTATAAAAATTAAAAAATTATATAAAATAAATAAAATAATTATATAAAATACATAAAATTTTATGAAAATGATAAATATTTTGTGATAATTTTTTTTTTAAATTTTGAATATTATAATAAATACACTTGAAAAATTAAAATTTTTAATTTTTATATTATAATAATTATTATATTTATTATAATAGTTATTATATTCCTAATTTTTATAAAAAAATAGAATTAAAAAAAATTAATTTGAGAGAAATATTTACCCCAGTTTCTAAACTTGGGCAATTGTCATTTAAGTGACCTTAAGGTGTTTGTAATTCCACCAAACCTGATAAATAATTAAAACGCCGATTAACTCGACTCAATCCGTCTTACCCTTGGAATCCGCCGCCGCCACCGCCTCACCTCCGCACCACCGCGTATTCTTGTTGGACGCCATTGATCCGCCGTCGACTCAGGAAGCTTCTGCTGTCAAAGTCACTGTGAAGGTATCAGAGCCAGGTACCATTTCTTTTTCTTTTTCTTTTCTTTTCCCTGCTTCGCTTCCTTCATTTTTATTTTTTTCTTCTCAACGGAGGTCTTCCTCTTCATTCTGGTTCGTCGCCATCAACTTTTCCGTCAGGTAATCCGACGCTTAAAAGACGTGTTTTATTTTTAATTTATACTCTTTTGTAGTTGTTGTGTAAGTTGGGAAAGTGCGTACCTTCATGGGAAATATCTATCGCCAATCTATTCACATTCATATCAACGAAGTAATTTGAAAAGGCGAATAAAAATATTTTTCCTGGGTAGGGAAAGGAAAATGAAGTCTGTGGTGGGAATGGTCGTATCAAACAAGATGCAAAAGTCAGTGGTTGTCGCAGTGGATAGACTCTTTCATCACAAACTCTATAACCGTTACGTCAAGCGCACCTCCAAGTTCATGGCTCATGATGAAAACAACCAATGCAACATGGGTGATCGAGTGAGTAGACATCTCTCTTGGTTCTCTCATTCGGATAGTTTAATAATATTCAATGCAGTCAGTTAATTGATAATGTGAAGTTATTTGTGTTTACTTCCTGGTTGAGGGTTGGTTTTAATTCCTAGTTTTGGCCTTTCATACGAACATTAGATACTTAATATGGTATGATGCCTACCGCCTTGGTGCTCCATTCAAGTGAAGTCTACTAAAGTGTTGATGGTTTTTTCTTTAATCATTTAGCCAACTGATGGTTCGAATTTCAACAAGATAGAGTTATTTCTTTCTGCGATACTTAGCAATTGTCTGTAAATAAAAGTTTTTATCATTCATTTTCCAAGTTTCTTGTTACTTTAATCTGATATCTGCTGTTTTACGTGAGAGGTTTCACTTTTGATTATAATGGAGTATTGCTTTTGAGGAATTTTCATCATCTGCAAATTGGACTAGAAATTTGTTTCCTTGAGTGTAAAACCTTGTTATTTTGATACGAAACAAAGAGAATCTTACAAATGAAATGAAGAATTTTAAAAAGTTTTAAGCTGAGTGACTATGAAAATGAGTTGAAACCTAGAGTGAGTTTCATTTTTCAAGGTCAAGATTTGAGCAAGATGCTTGTAGTGTGATTATTAAGGAGGCAAGTTGTTGAGTTGACTCGCTTGATATAGAAATACTGGAAAATTAACTGGGTTTAGGAATTCAGGTTGCTGAATCTGTGTACGTGATATATTTCATTGGGTTGAGGAATTTGAGTTGTTTTGATATTCTAATTTAGATAATGCCAATTGCATATTGAGGTTTGTTTTTGTAGATTTGCTATGAGGAAAATGTGAGAACACTCATCATAATTGGAAATGGAGGTCAGGGGTAAAGAAGCAGTGAACTTTACCAATGAAATCTATCTCATTAGTTATATATACATATGCTATGAACAAGCAAAAATCTTTTCAGTCTTCATTCATTATTGAAAGAATTGTTTTCTTTTTCTCCAAAGCTCACGCCTTGTCTTATGGGAGTTGAATTTGATTTGCGCATTCAGTTTCAAAGGTATCATGCAGTTCTAGAAACTTTGTTGTTTTCTTTTACTATAAATTTTTTTGTATATATTTTTTAGATTGACCTAATAGATCCTGTTAGGATTTACTTGTGCTTTCTTTGGTCGTTGAATGGGGGATAATAAAGTAAATGATGTTGTGCCCAGCGGGGGCACAACAAATGTCTGGTGTTCTGTATGCTTGTTTCTACTAACTTTTAGTAGCAGAAACTTAGAGATTGGCTTATTTTGAATCTTCTAATGCTCGTTTAATAGAATATCCCAATATAGAATCAATTGCAATGCTAGTCTTTGCTTTGCTTCACTGATTATTACTATAGTTATGGGGTTTACCTTTTGAGTCTATGTTTTCAGGTTAGGTTGGATCCTTCTAGACCGTTGAGCAAGCATAAGCATTGGGTTGTTGCTGAAATTTTAAAGAAAGCACGCATCTATGTACCACAATCAATGGATAATTCTGTTACTGATCCAAATACCAAGTCTGAAGCAAGAGCCTCATAAATGTTTTAAGGTTAGACTAGAATATGATGTGCCTTTTTTTCCCTTGAAGTTGCCCAAGTTAGACCTTACAAATTATTTATAACTATTGTAATCTGCAAATTTGGAAAAAAAAATTCTTTATATCTTTCTTGTATGGGACCTAAGGTACAAAATTTGCAAACAGTGTATGAATCCTGTTGAAGATAAGTTAATTGCTATATGAAGTTTGAGAAACCTTGTTTCTTGGATTTGGTACTGTCTGGAGTTACTATGTTTTTCTTTATTATTTCACCGTTAGGTGAGCGAACTCTGGCATTGAATAACTGAAACTTTCTCATAAAACATGCTGCCAAAATGAAGTGATCTCTTCGTCTACCTACCCTTACTCTTATGAAACTCATGCTTTGTGAGTTTCTGGTGTTTGATCCATGGCATTTAGGTCTCCAAAGCTGCATGTGGTATGGAAAATAAAACATGAGATTGGTCTTATTCACCGGATTATAATTTCGATCTATTGCTTGGGTCTTTAAGAGCGGGTGAAATAAGAAGTATTGAACACACTAGTTATCTGTGTATAAGCAGAATATTTTAGCTCCCTCTTGTGGCTCTAGATTGTATGGTATAATCTAAGCTAAATAATTGTCTAAAAGTTGGATTATGTAATTATATGACTTATCACAAAAATGAAGCTAACAATACGGCAAGTAGGGGCTTGGTTCTGTCTTTTCTATGCATCAAAAGATGAAGATGTTAAAAACTATATACAATATGTCAGTGCTTAATGCTGCTTGTAGAATGTTGTTTAGATGGTTTTATGGTCAAATTTTTGTGCTCACTATTTTCCCTCTTTTTCTGTTTTTTTCCCTTCTCTTTTTGGGGTGCAATTCTTGCAAGTGTAGTCACAACTTGTAATGTAAATGTAAGCTGCACTTTTTCACTGCTGTGGCTGATTTGATTCAGTAGATGCAGCTGTTATGTTGCTTTCTGTCTCCTTATATTAGGGTAAGCATCACCGGAGACATACAAAAAGTGAGAAGACATGGACCAAGGATAGCAGTTTCCAGGCATTTGTTCTAGCAATATCACATTCAGGGCTGACTTTGAAACGTTAAAGAGTTGTGCTTCTCTTTGTTCTGAATATTTTCAGCTTTTTGGACATGACCCTTCACATTTGTTATGCTTTATGAAATGGTGATATTTACATCTCTTAATTCTGTGCCAAAGTGTCTTGTTACATCTTTGGAAATTAGTTCTGAATGTGTTGATATTGTTTGCTCTATTAGAATGTTAAAAGACTTTTGAGGTCTAATGAAAGTTTGGCTAGTTCTTTTCCTCTTGATGCTGCCTAATCATTGATCTCTGCATGTGGAAACAACTAACAACATGGAAGCATGTCTGTTGCCATATGCCCCTTACTGAGTTAGAAATTCAATCTGACCTCAGATCACTTTTTTTTTTCTTTTTAAAATTAAGATAAGATGGGTGGGCAGAACCCAAATATATTTCTAGCTCCTTGCCAAATCCTAGAGTGAAACACAAAGTGGGCGCTAAAGAGTTGGCTCGTTTCTTCTCGTGGAGACCTCACCTTAGATCACTTGATTGGGTTTGAAATTCAAAATCGTTTTTTGTTTAATGTAATTACTCATCTTGATAACCACCATTATTATAACTATGAGCTTTACCCAAATTAACATTTAGTATATTATAAGGTCACTACTCGAGGCTTATAAGTTCGGGATTTAGATGTTGTGGATTTTGAGCTTTTTTGCCATATCTTTAGAGACAAATGAGCAGCTTCGCAAAACTGTGTAAGAGGTCAATTTTTGCCTTTTGATTATTGTATAATACAATGCAATGAACTCAAATGGCATTTGCAGAACACACAAAGCAAATTAGTTATTGGTTCTCGTATGGCATGGTGATAGAACATTTGAGAAATGAAGAGCAAAGTGATCAAAGGGGAGAAAACTCAGACTTACACTTGGTGAAGAACAAAAATCTTATAGATGAGGCTAATCCACCAGAAAGCACCGATTGCATGACATTTGTAACATTCTTTTTCTTGGATTAATAATAACAACCTTCATCTTTAACAATAAGGTTCTTGTGTTGATCTAAATTTAAATCAAGCAGAATTCAAGTTTACGTCAGTAGTTAATTGAAAAAAAAAAGAAGTGGAAAAAGTGAATTTTAGTTGCTCACAGTTATCAATAACAATCATTCTATACAATTGGAAGCTGGGGGTGGTGCTAGGCTTTCCCCTACCAAGAAATAACACCTTCTACAAATTTAGGAGAGCTCAGACTTGGCTGAACCCATATTGTTTACTTAACCTTTTGGCTCTCATGACTCTCCTCACCTCTTCTACATTAAACCAGTTACCGGACTCACCATAAATCATACTTAACAAAGTATAGTTGGCAGCATCCTCAGGATCCGACTCTATAAGTTGATGTGCAAGCATTTCTGCGGCTTCCAATCTTCCATGAATCCTACAAGCTGATGCTAAAGAGCTTAAAATTTTTGTGTCAGGTTTCATTGGCATTGCACTCACAACCTTACGTGCATCTTCTATCTTACCCGACTTTCCGAGAAGATCAACATAGCAACTGTAATGTGCTGCAGTTAACACCATTTTCTTATCTTTCATCACGTTACTGAATAGAGTTTCTGCTTCCTTAACAAGGCCAGCATGGTTAAAAGCTGATAAAATGGCAAGAAACGTAATTGCATCTGGCTGCACCCCACTTTCTTGCATCTCAAGAAATGTCTGTAAAGCTTCTTCACCATGACCGTGAATGCCATAACTGCTGATTAATGTACTCCACGAAACCAAACTTCTAGCACTCATTTCTTTGAAAATTTGACATGAAGATGCAAGGCAGCCACACTTTGCATACATATTCATCATTGCATTCCCTACAGAAACATCAAAACTTAAGCCAGCTTTCATTACATAGCAATGGACTCCAAGTCCATGACTCAAAGAAGATGCATTGGTGCAACCGGAAATGAGCGCCAATAGAGTAACAGAGTTTGGCTCAGTTCCCTTCAGTCTCATTTGGCCAAAGAGCTTCATAGCTTCACCACAATCCCCACTCCGCGAATAGCCTGCGATAATTGAACTCCACATCACAACATCTTTGACTTTTGACCTTTCAAAAATGATCCTTGCAGGAGTCAGTTGTTCCATGCATTCGCAATACATGTGCATGAGATTAGACGACAGATGAGGATCTGAATCAATACCATATCGATAAGCACACCCATGAATTGCTTTCCCATGCTTTATATAATGCAACTCTGTACAAGCTAGTAGAACGACAAGTAATGTAACTCGGTTAGGTTTAACCCCTTCTCTCTGCATTGCTCTAAAGCAATCAATACCCATGCCACAGTTTTGATTATCAATACATCCAGAAATCATGGCGGTCCACGAGACCTCGTTTTTTACCTCCATTCGACTGAAAACACGTAAGGCTATCAGCAAATGATGGCACTTTGAATACAAGTCTAATAAAGCAGTTGATACAAAAACTGACCGTTCAATCCTTCCATCAACAATAAACAAAGCATGAATTTGCCTTGCCACGCTCAAATCTCCTTCTTGAGCACAAAGCGATATAATCGCCGCAATCAGCTCATCTTTCGGTACAAAACCACATAAATACATTTGCTTTAACAGTCTCAATGACCTGGTGTAATACCCATCTTGAGTGAAACAATATATGATGGAATTCCAAGAGATGGTGTCCCTAAAAGGCATTGAATCAAATACTTGGTATGCTGATTCCATTTTTGAAAATTTTGCATACATAGTAATGAGAGAATTGGATATAACTGGGTCTGAATCAGCTCCTGATTTGAGAGCTATGCAATGAAGTTGCAGGCCAAAATGGTGTTGGTACCGAGTATAAGCGCATGCTTTGATCACTGAAGGAAGCATGCAAGTGTCTGCATAAAACCCCAAAGGGTGCAACTTGTCTTTGTAAATCTGAAGTGTTCTGTCATACAATCCTTTTGATACCATGTCCTTGACTTCATTTTGGATGATTGACATGAACTGTACGGAGTTTACAGTTGTCATCAGCCGTCTGATTCCATGGGTGACTGGACTTTTTTTTAATGTTGATATCATGGCTTAACATAGAAATTCAAGCATTAAATACTCAAAAATATAAATAAAACAAATAAAATCTTAGGTTGAAACTTTCATATGACTGTAGACTTCTTTATCGACTAAGGTTTTGCATAATTTTTTCTCCTACTTTAAATGACATTATGACAAGTGATATTTACAGTATGGTAAAATTAACCTTTTTTTTTTTTTTTTTTTATAATTATTGGACTCGAATTTGAATAATTTGACTCTTTCATGTGTAAGGGTAACATGTATTATTAAAAGCAAATTTCAGGCAATTTCCTTCATACATAGATGGTTGACTTCTTGTTACAACTCAATACCACTAAAGAAGCATTATTATATTTAGAAGTTTTATTGTAACCCCATCTAGGGATGATGCACCGAAACCCTTTAGGAAGCCGAGGACTCTGCTCTTCACGGCCGTAAAATGCTGACGATAACGATAACGACGATAAAACCTCTGCTTTCCTCCCTGTTTTCTGAACAGCCTTAACAACAACTCTCGGATCCATATATCCCAACACAGTGATTTTGTTGGAAACTACGTCTATTTCAACACTTGTTACACCTATAAACCATGCATGCTATCATCAATATGTCACATACATAAATTTCTAAAATATAAGCACATACGTAAGACCCCAAACAATAGTGTTAAATTTTTGACATGCAGACCTATAATCCTACACAAGGCTTTGCGCACTGTTTTCTCGCAGGTCTTGCAGTGCAATCGTACCTTTAATTCCACAACCTGAAACGGAGGAATCATTAAAATCTGAGTGTTATTTATGAACTGTGCTGTAGATATAGTCAATACACGTAGGTCAAATTAAAGAAGACTGAATGGAAACATAAAATGAATGACCTCCATGGTTGATTTCTTGAAGGAAGAAGGAACCTATCTTCACCTTGTTAATATGTAAGGAATGGTGATTTATAAGAGAGGGCATTAGATAACAACAGCAAAAGCAGCAGCAACAACAAGGTGGGTGAAATGATTGGTTGTTCAAATTGATTTCATTATAGCTTATTATTGCACAGTGACACGCGCACGGACATGGAGGCTTTACTGAAACCCGATACTCATTTAGGAAATACATTAAGATTATTACACACCGTATTATAAGTTGGTGGTCCTGCTTTCTCCTTTGCTTCAGATTCAAGTTTAATATTTACATTCATGTTACTAATATGATATTGTGTATTATTATAAATATATGTTTTATAGATATTATATATGAATCCATATATATTATAGTATAATATCATTAACTCATAGAAAGTATTCTTTTGTTGATTATTGAAGTCGTGAAGGAAGCAAGCACCAAATTAAGAGTTTGCTGTAGTAGCACTATTTGTTGTTGTCACACATTGTTTGCTTTGAAGTCATTCTATGGGATAAGGCAGGCTTAACAACTACATGCATGTGCTGTGAATATGGCAAATAAATAAAAAAAAATTTTCCCTATAGAGAATTCCAATGTCTTGGTGGAGAATTTAGGGGGATTACATTTCATGTGGTACTCCAAATGAATGTTGTTACTCATTTTGTACTTGAAATTGTTCCAAAAATCTTATGTAATATGATTTTATATAAGTCTGAAACAGTTATTAGACAATAACATTCAACACAATAGTTAATACCAACAATATTTTAAAAAACTGATATTTACTCCTTATTATCTTATTTATATTTGATAATGGATTAAAAAATGTAAAAGGAGATGATGATATGGTATATTCGTCTCAAATAAGACTTTCGGTAATAATAATTTCATAAAATTTTCCTTCTTGAAAGAATTTAATTTAGCAGCATCCTTGTCCAACCCCTAAAACAACAAAGTAAGAATGTGCCCGATCAAACTCAAACACACAACTTCTCTTACTGCAACAAAACAGCTGATCATACGCTTTCATGCACAAAAACCCTCTTTTCAGTTAACACCTTCATTCCTTCACCAATATAAATATCCATGGAGTCGCACCCTTGGTTTTCCCTCAACCATTAATTTCTCATGGCCAGAGAGCAAGACCTTTCTGCAGAGATCATGAACCGGGGTGTCAAGAATTCCGGTCCATATGCGGGTTCTGTGAGTTTCTCCGTCAGAGTCCGCCGTAACCTTCCCAATTTCCTTAATTCTGTCAACTTGAAGTATGTGAAGCTTGGCTATGGATATCTCCTTAGTCATAGAGCTTACCTCTTAAGTGCACCAGTTCTCACTTTGATCTTCAGTGCTGAAATATGGAAGCTCTTGTTCAATGATTTCAATCCCAAATTTGATTTTACAGATGCCCTTTTTTTGCTAGGATTGTTGGGATTACTTCTGTATGTCTACCTAGATTTAACACCACGTTCAACTTATCTAGTGGATTTTGCTTGTTATCGTCCTCCAGATGATTTTAAGGTAACATTTCACTTTTTCAGTATTCATTCGCTCTGGTGTTAATAATTGTTGTCTTTTGATATTGGCAGATTTCAAAGAGAGAATTCATTGAGCAAGCAAGAAAATCAGGCAACTTCAATGATGCTTCCATTGAATTCAAGCAAAGGGTTATCAAGAATTCTGGCCTAGGAGATGAAACTTACCTGCCCAGATCAGTTTTTCGGCCCGGTTACAGACCAAATTTGAAGGAAGGTAGAGAAGAGGCAGCAATGCTCCTTTACGGAGCAATTGATGATCTTTTTGCTGCCACGAAAATCCGGCCAAAGGACATTAGGATCCTCATTGTTAACTGTGGAGTTTTGAACACTACACCATCACTGTCAGCAATGGTAATAAACCATTACAAATTTAGGCATCATGTTAACAGTTTCAATCTTGGTGGAATGGGTTGCTCAGCTGGAATTATAGCTATTGATTTAGCTAAAGACTTGTTGAACGTTTATCCTGGCTCTTACGCATTAGTAGTTAGCACAGAAGTTGTGAGCCATGCATGGTATGCTGGCAATGAGGCCGATATGCTTATCCCTAATTGCTTCTTCCGAATGGGGGCTGCCGCCATGCTGCTTTCCAGTTGCCGGCTTGATAGATGGCACTCAAAGTACGAATTCAAACAGGTATTTATCTATTTTTTCCACCCAAAGAGAATGAAAAACAATATAGATCTGAACGAACAAACATTAAACATCATAGGTTGTTCGAACTCACAAAGGAATGGACAATAGAAGCTTCAAAGCCATACATCTGAAGGAAGATGCAGAAGGCAGGCAGGGGCTTTCAGTTAGCAGGGAAGTAATTGAAATTGGAGGCCATGCACTTAAGGCAAACATCACAACCCTTGGTCCTCTGGTTCTCCCAGTTTCTGAACAAGTTCATTTCTTCCCCAACTTGCTTTTCAATAAGAAGACCAAGCCTTGCATACCAGCCTACAAACTTGCATTTGAACACATATGCATATTGGCAACCAGCATGAAAGTGCTCAACGAAATTCAGAAGAACCTGGAACTGACAGAAGAGTACATGGAAGCATCGAGAAAGACGTTGGAGCAATTCGGGAACACATCAAGCAGCAGTGTGTGGTATGAATTGGCATACTTGGAAGCAAACACAAGAATAAAGAAAGGGGATAGAATTTGGCAAATCGCATTTGGGTCTGGATTCAAATGTAACAGTGTTGTTTGGAAGGCTCTGAGAAATGTGGGGAAGCCTGAGCGGAGCCCATGGCTTGAAAACTCTGAATGAAAAGGGAAGAGAAGAGACGAACATATTATAGTAGCAACAGCCTAACTGTGATAAAGAATATTCATGACAATAATGAAAAATTTGTTTTTACTCTTGCGTTAAGAGTTTCACAATTAATGCATCAAAATTCATAATTCTATCTTTTCATTTGTATAGATATAGAGAGAATATCACAACTCAAATAAATATTTAAGGGTTTAAATCAGTCCACAGATAATCTCAATCCTACCTGGTTAGGAATCAATTCACCGACTTAATAATGCACACGAAGAAAGGATTTCAGAGCAGGGTAATCACGATTACTTAAAATATTTGCCTTGCCAATTGCAAAATTTGACTACATTTGAGTCATTTAGGTAAATCATTTTAACTTGTACTACTTATCCTACAAAGCAAATGAAAGCAGTCCTGGAAAAATTGATTCTTCATGAATTAGAAGAGTTAGAATTCACAGAAATGCTAGCAAAAACAGAATAAGACCCACAAACAACCTTAGTGACCCAATTCTCCTTTCAGCACCTCCATAGTATGGCTCGATCATTATGTCAAATGTGCAACTTCCAACAGCTGGATCAACTTTAGTGATCACTGAAACGTTTGGAAATTTACAGGCAGCGTCAAGCTGATTATTTTTCTGATAGTAGCTGTTAAATGCGTATGAGATGTTTTCTCTAGCATCCAGATTTCCGCAAGATGTCCCATAACCAAGCTTGGTGCAGTCAGCAAGTCCACAGGCATAACTCACACTTGGCGCCACTTGTGGATCATCAAGTCTGGCCGAAGGCTTCATGATACACCACTTCTTCTCCAAGTAGCGCACACCTCTTGCTGGAATCAAAGTCCCTGAATTTGTGGTGCCGAGGTTGAGCTGGTATTTGGGCCTTCCATCATAAGTGAATATTCCCCAGTGCCGTTCAAAATTCCCTGGGTCAATACTCTTAGCATCCTCATCAATCAAGCTAAAAACATAGGCATCAATTGGCCCAGGTCTCATTGGAGTTCCCTTTCCACCAGAAATATGGGAAACAAAACCTTGGTTAAACCTCCGAGCATACTCAGTGTTAGCATTTCGATCTCCATCAGTTGGCCATCCAATCTCTCCAATTATAATAGGCAAGTTTCCATACCCATTTTTTTGTAGGGCATAGACAAGAGTGTCATGATTTGCATCAAACATGTTGGAGTACGTGTTCCCGTTATCATTTACAGGCGACGAGTTGCCATCAAAGAAGGCATACTCTACTGGGAAGTTGGGGTCAGTGTAAAGGCTTATGAAAGGATAGATGTTCACTGTGAAGGGAGCACCATTGTCGCTCAGAAACTTGACAATTGCAAGCATGAGATCATGGATATCAGTTCGGAAGTCAGCACCAGATGGAAGACCATTTGAGCTTGCATAGACATCAGCATTGAGGGGCACAGTGACCTTCACTTGGTTACTAAGCCCAGCCTTGATCAGGGCAGACTGGACATTCTGGAGAGCAGGATAAGTCGTTTTGAGGAAACTTCCATTGTATGTTTGCAAGAAAGGTTCGTTTCCAACTGCAACATACCTGCAAATAGTTAGGGTTAGACAACGGGGAAATTTGAGGAGCTTATACATGCCAAAGTCAAACTATGCACAAATCTTTACCTGACGGCTTATAGCAAGGAAGAAAATCAATCATGACCAGGATGAAAGTATTAGACATGCTAAATGCTCCACAAATCCAGTGAAAAAACATCATTTCCAGTTGTCTATACCCATTTTTAACCCATGAGCTCCAAAAAGATCAATGCAAACTCACATAAATTCACTAGCAAGTATTGCATGAGAACACACTATTCGGGCTAATTACATTGTTATTTTTGCCTTCTAATTTCCGTGCATAATGCCAAGTATCCCAAGGTGTGGCGATATTCTATTGCCTTTTGGGTACTATAAATAAGAGCAAAATGCAATAAAAACAAATACAACTATTGGTTTTTGCTTCACTTACATTGGTGTGCATAATTTTATTCTGGTCCCTCTGCTTTTATTATTTTTGAGCTAATGGTTCATAACACAAAACTGTGTGGCTTGGAGTAGGTTGCAGGATTATGGTGTTTTTTGTCCACTCTTACCCACTAGCATGTAAAGTGCTGCATGTCAAAGTAAACTGGGATTAGGAGTTTGGTATTTGGTCATCTTGGATCCACCTGAACCACCTCACATCATCACAGACCGACATGAGAAAAGCAAAGGAGATCCAGATATTTTCCCAAAAAAATTACTCTATGACAGCCAATGACACCTAATAGAGGATAAGTATATATATTGTTTCTTCACATTGGCATGACGTGTGAAAGAATAATTTTCTAAATAGGAAATAGGAATAATCTTTCTATACTTCCTAAAGGTTTGATTAATGTCCTTGGACAACTAGAAATCACAAGAAGATTAGTTTTCTTCACTCACAATAGCTTGCCATCTAACCCCAGAGGAAGAAGAATATCCTCACCATTCTCATACCATGGAATCAACTGGTGACTTCACAACATTACTCATCACGTAAAGAATGTTAATAGTAAAATAGTAATATTTTGGTCTATGCCTCTTCATTTTGCCCGACACATACTCAACTTCCAAAATTCTCTCTCTTAGACAATCTCTATTAAAGAGGTAGAACCAGTCAACAAGTAAAAATTTTTTGTTTTGTAGAAAGCAATGGTTGGTAGAGCTCACGCTCAAGGATGCAGCACAAGAACCTCCTTAAAGTAACTAGTACACACAATAGGTTTAAAGCAACTACCGACATGTGCTTGTGGGCTAGAAGCTCTTTTGAAAATTAAGTTTGCCTAAAGAAGTTATGAATTCTTTCTTGGCAGCAACAGTGAACCTTGCATCTTGGATGGTTGGACCTAGTATAAAGCGGAGCCTTCAAAGAAAAGCATGAAACGGTCCCAGTAGTAGAGCAGTGTGATGGTTTTCTCAAGAGAGTTTGAAGCTATGTAGCTTGCTAAACAAAGAAGATCGGACCAATTGGAAATGAATGAATTTTCTTGTTGGACACAGAGACAAGGCCACTTAGGCCAAGCATTTCCCCTTTGGCTTAGCTTTACATAACTGAAAAACCATCTCCACCTTTGACAAACTCTACATGATCTCTAAACAAAAGGCAAAGGTTGGTTACAAGTATGCATAGTGGGCACTAGTATTACCCCTCAAACACTCAAGTCAATCAATTTAGTGGTTAATATAGCTTTTATCCTTGATAGTAAAGGTTTTCTATACAAGAAAGTTTTCCCCCAAAAAACTATATCTCTTGTGCATTAAAGGAACATTTTATTGAGTGCAACGAGAGGTTTAATATCTTAAATAGAGGTTCTCAAGAAAGAAAGGATGAGTTTGTCCCATGAAAACTGAGGTTAATCTTGTAAACCCAAAATGTTAAGATTTGTCCATTCAGTACATCTAAATGATATCAATTATTCTATTCTTTATAGACTCTGGTATCACAATTTCCAAGCTAAAAATAAGCTTCTGCCTCAATTTCACTTTCATTCTCCTATTCTGAATGATTCCTCTCCTAGCTTCTCTTGTTATTTCCTTGTATGTGTGTGCATATGCGCACATGCTCGTGTGTGTAGATCGATCGATCGAGAGAGTACTCGGATCTTAGAAAAGGTGTGGATGCCGGATTCCTACCACTGGCTAAAATGAATTTGAACAAATTAATATATAGAATCAAGTTTGTCAATTTGCATGACTACACATGGACCCACAACATTATTAACAATTTAACAATTGACAATACATGAACCACAATCATTATTATCATTTTACCAGCTGAGTGAACAAAAATTAAAAAACTAATATATGTATATTTTTTTCTCTCCCCACTTACACCACACGTATAATTTGAAGACATTAAAATAATAACAAAGCCATTTCATACACAAGAGTAACTGCCCGTAGGAAAGACTTAAAAATCACAAATCAAGTATGAATTGCATAGCACCAATTATGCAAGGTCACAAATCCATTATGCTTCATTGCTTATCAAGTCAAATCAATGCATAGTGCGTAATAGAAATTCTAAAAAATAAAAGTTTGATATGTGATAATAATACAAAGAGCAAATATAATTTAACTACAATCAATTATTTCATTAAAGCACATCCTCCATTTACCTATTCTACAATGTCCCAAATCTTTATGTTCATTGAAACTTAAATAACGCTTGTTCCAGAAAAAATTGCAGGGAGAATAAAATAGGCCTTTAAGGTGGAAAAAAAAACAAAGAGAGATAATCGCACATACCTCGACTAGAAATGAAGAACATTTGAAGAACAAACAAAAAATCTTCGCAAATTAAAGAGACAGAGAGAATAAATGGTCAGAAATGGGTGACAGTTACAGAAAGAAGTAGAAAGAAAATGTAGAGCGAAATCACGCATCCATTCTTTCTCTAATACTTGGATGAGAGAAACTTGCCGTCTTTTTATTATGAGTAAACAAATGGACCATAAGTTTTGTGCAAATTGTACATACTAGCACCTTGTCAATAAAAACGACACCATTTAGTTTCAAAATCCATAAAGCACAATTTCGTAGCCAATAACAAATTCTTTTTCAATGAAATTTGAAGCACAAGAACTTTACAGTTCAAAGATTTTAAATGGACACAGAAAAGAAATGTCCCAATGACTCTTAAAGTAATTTAAAATACAAGAAATTTCAGATAAAGAGGAAGCAATAAGTCAGAAACAAGATGAAAATAGTGTAGAAGTTTGACCACATGCGTACAATTAGCGACAACACTAGTATCCTATAGGAATTTATTTGAAGTTAACAGGGTCACAGAAACAACTAATTGTGCGTTCCAATTTAGAAGTATCAATAAAATTGATGTTAGAACTTAGAATAGAGCATAGTGTCCTTCCTAAGCACCAAAAGGTTCTAGCACTTACAATTAAAACTTCCTAGATACTCCTACTGCTCAGCAAAATTCTAGCAGATCAAGTTACCATTACATTGAGCTTCACTTGTGGAAACATTGGTCCTGGTCAAGAAACTCAGTTCTCAATGTAAAAGTGGTCTGTTTTCCTATCACACCAGAGATAAAGAGAGATTTCTGAAGTAGTAGCCGTTTCAAACCATTCTCTTTGGCAGCAACCAGTTACTAGTGAAATAGCGAAATAGAATCGACAAAATATGCAGCAAGAATATCCAAATTCCACAATAGGAAAAGATAATTGTGAACCCTCCTAATAGCAAAAAATATAAATGATACAATGCATTCTTTTACCAAATAGATAGCCTGATAGCAGGCACCATTCCTATTCACATCCATTCCTTCCAAATTCCACAAGAACTTCACATATAATTGGGAACTGTCATTCAAATTAATTAAAGTATGAAAAAGGAGAGAAGAAACCTAAGGAGCATTGCTTTAACTGAAGCATTCTTACATACTTTAACTAAATTAATAAAGCTGGTATGCAGGTCTAACAACATTTGACAGTGCTCATAAGTTTTACCACTTGACCACGGTTACCAGCATTTATGTAATATACAAGAACTCCAATTTGTTCATTGTTCAATTTTCAGATGTTAGAAACAATCAGATAAAAATCGAATTAACACCTTTTTTCCTCCTATGGCACACCCCATCATCCTCCCATTCATGCACAAATACAAATGAACTATAGCTCTTTCCAAGTTTGCCAGTGAGAAGGAATAAGAAACCTAACCAAATAGACTATCTGTTCGGGGACAAAATAACATTTAGCACTCAAAATCGTGTGATACGATTCAAGCAAAACCACACAAAACCAAGCAAAATGAGAATAATTGCATTAAAGACAACAAACACGACAAGAAGAAAAGGTAGAGACATATGCGTAAAACTGGGTAACAGTGCTTCTATAAAGGTAAAAAACATCACAGCCTCAGCTCCATTCATACGTAGATGAACAAACATCATAAGGTCCTTCAAGTCATAAGTGTCAAATTCACAACAAAGCATTCCATTATCATAAGGCTTGTCAGTTTGAAAAACAAGAAGGCAGTAATTGGGAGAAAACCACTTAACGGCTACAAATACTCGCCCCACATCCCCAGAACCAATAGAAACAGAACAAAAGTGCTATATAAGTATCAGGAAATTTAAAAGAGAATTAAGAGGACCAAACTGAAGTAGAAATGCCACATAAGTGCTACAACCCCTGTAAAAGGGTTTACTGCATCTATTACCCTTTTCATTTTCAACGGCTTAAGTGGAAATTTAAGTAATATAGTGAAAAAGAAAACAAAAAATAAAGACCTTAAAGCAGAACAAGGAATGAAAGCGAAAGTAAATAAAGCAAAAGAAAGAAAGAAGCAGACCTGATGTTGACATTATTTTTACTGATATGTTCGGAGACGTTTTTGGAAACCCATTTTTCAGCAGCCTTCATACTGCTAGCCAAAGGAGCAAGCATGTCGTTCGGAATTCCAACCATGACTTCCATCTGATACTTCCCTAGAGCTTTGAGTGTCCCATAATCTGCATCAAATAGCTTAACCTTTTGAAACCCGTTTTCCCTTAATAAATTCACCACAGTTACTGGGGGCAAGGGATGGCTTGCCTGTGTGCCCCAATTGGCACCAAGCCCACTCACTGCACAAACCATTGAATACAGATAAAGGAATTTAATGGTTACATGGGGTGAAAAAAGAGAGGCCATTTTCTTTCTCTTCCTTAAATATGCTTAGCTACTGCGAAATCTAGCGAAGTAGATGAGACCTGGGTATGCAACCAGGACCAATAAGAAGAAAATTAAGAAAAAAAACAAAAAACAAAGAACCAACGAAAAGAGTTGATGTGTAAATCTGGATATGAAGTGAGAAGAGGAGGTGGAAGTAAAGAGAAAACGCTGATCTGGGAAAATATTAGTTGAACAAAAATGGAATCTTGGGCATGTTTCAAGGTTCTAGAAAATAGTTATATCATGGGTAAACTCAAAAAGGTCAACAAGCTAGAAATGATTACACAAACTGAATGCAACAGAATGAGGAATCAGAATACAGCTCAAAAACAGCAAGAAAATCCCAGAATAGATTCTGGGAGATAAATTCCTGGGATCAAAAGAAAGAAGAAAAGGAAACAATAAATAAAGCAGAAAACAATTTAGCTGACGTGAAATGGGTTTCGGCTTGAGAGCTGAACTAAGATGCAGACTTATGAGTCACCAGATTCAAGTTCTGGTATAAAGGCAGAGAAATTGAAAAAGCAATGGAAAGTGATTAAGCGAATCAGCTTTAAAACAAAAACAAGGAGAAGAGAGATAATTAACTAGGAAGTAAAGGGCCTTGTTGTCCAGTAAGGGACGAGCTCCAGAATCCATCCAACCTACCAGAAAAGCAGAAACTGAGTAGGAGAGAGAAGCATGCACCAAGTAAACTAAACTGAAAAAGGAGTTTGCTCCCCGGCCAAGGTGGTAATACCGGTTTTACGATGAAACATGTCGGCGTTTTTTCACAACTGATGAGAAATATGTCTTATTTCAAATATTTACGAAAAAAAACTATTTAAATTATTTTTTTAAAAAAATAATATTAACTACAAACTATCATAATATTAATTAAATAAAAAATTAATATAATTAATAAAAATAAAAATTATAATTTTATGCTATATTCATCACTATTATTACATTGATTAATTTGTCTCTGATGATTTATATAAAATTTTGTATGCTTTGGACTATCTTTATAAAAATAATATTTTTCAAATATAAATTAAGACATTTCACCTGAAAGTAAGATAAAAAAAAAGCAAACTTTTTGAAATAATTTAAAAATAGATCAAAAAGCAAACTTTGTGAAATAATTTAAAAATAGATCCCACTTTTAAAATATATAAATTAAGCATGTAATTCAAAATTAAAATTTTATTAATTTTTTTATATTTTAAATGTAAATAAATAAAATTAAATTCACATAATTTTAATATAAACTTTTAATGAGTTTATTTGTGTTTGTATATAAAATGTTGACCTCCACAGCCTTGATTAGAATATTCTTAAATGTTTTTATATATTTTAATATTTGGATAATAACTTATTTGATCATTTATGAGAAGTTGTATTTTCATTTACAAAAATATAAAATTATAAGGATCTTGTTATAATTATCCACAAAAAATAAATAAATAATAAAATAAATGACTGTGCTTCTGAAACTGAGTGGGGACCATTTATTGCAATATCTGGGAACCTGATGAGTGATGACAGACAGAACTGCATTGGGCAGTCCATTTTAACGGCCAAAAGACGTCGTTAGTAGTGAAGATTTCAATCACCGTTAGTTTCCAAACGACCGTTCATCTGGCCTTTTAATGCCACGTCGACAAAACCAAGCAAATGGATTTGTCAGGGTATGCACGTGATGTTAGGAGTATAATTATTCATGCAAAGGGATGGTCCACGTACCCGCCTTTCCATTTTAGGCAGCAGAGTTTTGTTTTTGTTTGTTTTTGAAAGTCTAAAGAAGTATGAATTTAACTAAAAAATTTGGCCGTGGAGAAACGTCCTGCTCTAATTAATTGTTTCAATTGCTAAGATTTTTTTTAAATAAAAAATAGTAAAATAAGATTTATTAAATAAAAGATAAAAATATTTAGATTAAAAGGAATATTTTAGTCTTATACTAAGTAAAAAAAAAAAAATTTAATTTTTATTTGTCAAATTTCTATTTTAAATTATTTTTAGAATTTTATTATATATATATATTTTTTTTTAAATTCGAAACTCTAATTCTAGTTAAACTCTTCGAATTTTCTATAAGACCCCAAATCGAGGAGTGTCTTTCATCGTGGACACCCCCAATTATAGACGCGTATTTATTCATGATTTTCGTAAAAACAACAATCAGATTTAAGATTGAATTGAAAACCTCCAAACTTAGGACTACATCACCTTATTATTTAAATTATACTGTTGAGATCAGATTTAATTTTATTATTACATAAATTGTAAATTTTAGAATCCAATAGAATTGATAAAAACTAAATTTGTTGAATCTAAAAACATCTAAAATTAGAAGATTTTGTACAATTAAAGGTGAATATAAATTTTGACTTAATATAATTAAAATGTTCTTTTAATCAAATTTTAGGTGTCAAACTATTTTTTGTAAAATAAATTTGGTGACTTTTATTAATATATTTTTAATTTAATATAATAAATATTAATTGAAGAGCTAAGGTGAGGATTCCCACACAAATTAACACAATACTATTTGTTTTTTATCTTAAAGTTTAATTGTTTAAATTTATTTATTTTAGATAATTCAAATTATTTGTTTTTAACTTAATGGAGTTTTTAAGACATTTATTTTTTAATTTTTTGGTCTGAATCATAAAGATTTGAAAATCCAATAAAAAACATTCACAAAAATATTTTTATCTAACAAATTTATTTATAAACTTACCTTCCTTTTTTCCTTTTCAAGATATATATGTTTTTCATCTAAGAATTATACAATTTAAAATTTTTGATATAATAAAATAATATAAATATTTTTTATTTTTATTTTATTTTAATTTATCAATTATATTTTAAATTAAAAATATATATATATACCTGTTTATATAATATAAGAAAGAATTATAGCTTTTTGTTTGTGGTTCGAGTGGTGGTGATCGAAATTTAACTTTATCATTACTCAAATTCAAGTAATAATAAAGGAGTAAAAATTGGTGTTTGATTGGTAATAAATAATTATGCACCAATTCAATTTTTTTAAAAAAGAAAAATATATTGAAATTTAATATTTTACTCTATATTAATACTAAAAATTATAAAAATATAAAAATAAGTATTATTTTCTAGACTTTTTTTTATTTAAAAAATTGACTGAGCATAATAGAAGAACCAACATTCCTGTTGTTAAAGGTAGGGAATTACGGAATCCAGAGTCCACAGACGCCAAAGAAAGATAGAAAATCAGCTGCGGACTAAAACCAAATGCATTCCAAGCAGCAACACCACTTGCAATAGCTGCAAGCTGCGGACTTCCCTCTATTAAATTAAGAGTTTCATCCACTGGTGATAGAAGAGACCACGTGTCAAATCCATTCAACTTCAATTCATCTACGGTATAAAGCCTCCGAGCCTGTAGAGTATTGTTTTTTTATCGAAAAATTGAAAATTTTGAATTTTTTTATCGAAAAATCAAATATTTGTGATTGAATTTATAATTTACTTACTGCTATAAACTCATTGTTTTATGTATAAAAAGACAATCTACAAAAATTAATATTATTCTTACTAAGAAAGTATATTGAATATTTTGAAAAGTGTAAACGGAAGCCATATATTATTAAATATTTTTTTAATATAAAATAAAAATAAAAATAAAAATAAAAATATTTTGGCTTAACTAGTTTTTTATTCTAATTCTAGTTCTACGAGATATGTTTGGCCTTGATCTGATAGATTGTATAAATATATATATATATATAACCTTGAGTGTACACACTATCTTATCCTAATTAGATTATCAATACATCTATTAAAGTTACACGAGAACAACCTCTTGAGATTGTATGAAAGTCATCTTTTATGACCATTATTGAAGATTACAGAATGGTTTGGGTTTATTTTTCAAAGATGAAAGATGAGGCATTTTAAACTTTTAAGTAGTGGAAGACATTATTGAGAAGCAAACTGATAGACATATTAGGCATCTTAGGATTGATGACAATTTGGAAAAATATGACTCAATGAGTTTTATAAGACTAAAGGGATAGTAAGACAACATACTTGTCTTAGGACACCACAATAAAATGATGTTACATAATGCATGAACAGGACACAGGACACCATGGAGAGAGCTCATTATATGCTTTCACATTCAAGTTTATTAAAGGAATTTTAAGGTGAGGCAATAAGTACATCTTTCTAATTAGTAAATAGGCCTTCATCAATAACTATTGAATGTAAGACTCCTTTTAGATTCACCTATTAATTATTCTCATTTGAAGGTATTTGGTTGCCTTGCATATGCTTAAGTGAATGATGGTAAACTTAAACTAAAGACAAAGAAGTACATATTTTTAAGGTATGCATCAAGAATAAAAGGTTATAGATTCTAGTACATAGATCTAAAGTCTCCAAATTTTTTCATCAATAAGGATGTCACATTTAATAAGTCTACTTCATTAGATCATCAGAAGGATGAGCCAATAGCTAATACAAATCATAGGGTCAGTGTATATAGGTGGAGCTTAACATTAAAGCTCTAATTGTAAAATAGCTCGTAGAGCAAAATATAGATAAAATACAAAATATTAATAAACATTGTCATATAGATGTTTAATAATCTCATGATACACATGAGCAGTAATATAGCATTACTACTAGCAGACAAAGGTGATAAATTAGTCGACTAATGCATTACGCAAGTTATGCAGAGATGGTTTATTATATATTATTTATGATAACTACAGCTAATAAATATAAACCTGATGTTGATGTCGTCCAAAATTTTGAACAAAAAAAAATAAAAAATGGAGTCGCTATCTATCTAAATAATAGTAAGATACATCACCTAAAAAATATTAGATTTCAAGTCCGGGGGGTTAATTAAGTGTAGAGAACGTGTTAGGCACCCTACAATTTTCGTAAAAACAGTTATCAAAAAATATTGATCTTAAATTTTAATTTTTTAAATTTACCCTTATTTATAATTTTTAGTAAGAGAAGGGAGAATATTAAAAATATTTCGCTGTCTTAATTTTTTCAAAAATATTGAACTAAGAGAAGGAAGAATATAAAAATATTTCACAGTCTTAACTTTT
>JAWDEX010000018.1:3835610-3854162 GCA_035221805.1 Trichilia hirta
TAAAGAATCATTGTTCTAACAATAATGCTGTGGAAGGTAATGTTTTATTTATTAATTCTATATTTAGTATCCGAATCTAATAATCTCCATGAAGCTTAACCATATTTCTGATAATATCTGCGGTTGCAGGTTTAGGGTTTAAAATTGATGAGATAGTGCAGGCGTGGAACGAGATGTATGAAGCTAAAAGGTGGCAAAATGGTGTTTCATCATTCCGACTTGAACCATTACTTAGACGGCGTGTTTTAAAGCTTTGTCACGCTTTAGAGCATGCATGAGTCATATGCTTTTTAGGAAGATTTGAAAAGGGGAAAGGAAGTAGGATGTGAAAAGTTTTGCTTGTCATGATGCCCTATCTTCTAGACCATGGAGTCTAAGGTTCTTAGTTAGGTAATACTCTTGCTAATTCAACTTTTTTATCTTTTATTAAAAGAATTTAAACAAAAAAGTTGCTAAGTTTTATCTGCAAAGCGTAATATTTTGTTTGACTGTGTTTTCACAAAGAAGTTTTCTGTTAGTAGGTTAACATATTACAAAATCTTTGTTCAGCAGCTTCTTTGTTTTATTAAGATAAACTCATCTGTTATGCGAAACATTGACTTTAGCAGGTTAAAATACTATGTGCTAGGAGGGAAGTCTAAGAGAAAATATTAGTCAAACGTTTCATTTTGAAGAACATATAGTATCATTTGTGCTTGTTTGAGAACATTTTCTGAAACATGTGATATTTGGCTTTGGATTACAGTGTAATGCACTCTGATCACTATATGATGATTGAAATCCATGTTTTGACAAATAATAGGCCTATGTACAAGGAGGGTTTAGGGACATGGTAAATAGGTTTTTAGCATATGTAACTACTCTCTTACAATCTACAAATACACCATATCCTTGATTTCTTCCAGTTTGGATTATCGTTGAAAACAATGTCCAAGTATCTGTGAAAACATTTGTTCAATGAGGCCCGGCAGGGCTTTTTTTTCTTTTGGTAGGAACAAAAGAATTTTATTAAAATGGAAGGGCTGCACATATCATTAAGTATTTGTGTTACTTAGACTTCCTTGAGAGAATCAATTCCATAAGTATATATAGAGTAATTATCCCCACATTTCTCCAATGATATTTATGAGCCTGAAAGTGGAAGATCCAGTCCTTCTTGCTATGCTCCAGCTTTCGTTTCTGAGTTTTTAAGATACTGTCTCAACTTTATGATTCAAAGTGACTGGTAAATTGTTTTATCTTTCTTGCCTATCTTTAGTTAAAGGAAGATTCGTTATAGCTACTATGTCTAAAACGATGATTCATGCTTTTCATGCAGCTAAATGCCAAAAGCCACTTGCTTTCTTTATTCTCAAATGCAGTTGCTTTTTTTGTGGAGAAGTTTTGTGTTTTTCTTTGGCCATCTGCATTTGTTTATCTTTTTCTTCCTCGCATTATTTTTGGATAAATGTCAAATTTGATTACTTTGCAGGTCTCAGTTGTAACCTTTGCTTATCTGTTGACAGGTTTTCGTGGGACTTTAGATTCAGCTTCAGCATTGTACTCTTACATAAATACCAAAAAAAAAATGTATTTCTTGATTTCTATTGTGTATTGTTTTGGAAAAGAGGTTAATTTATTACCATATACACTAGAAGACAAAGTAGCAGAGATTACCACTTTTTTGGTTTGGTTAGTTTCTGCCTTCACCGCCATTCACTCCTCTGTTTTCAGTCTTTACAGTTAGAAGAAGAATATTGTCTTTCAAATTCTTTGTTGAGAGGTCACAATAATCAATGGGTTGTTTGCTTGTTCTCTAGGTTCTGTAATTTCTAGTTCAATTTTCTATTTCGAGCTTCTTCAAGCTCTGTCTAGTCAAAATTTATGGAAAATTAGTACTTGATTAATGGACTTTGCTTGTTTTATTTATATACATTATAAAGTCTTTTTAAAGAGTTGCACTTTCTTCCATAACTTAGTGCTTGAAATATTGTGGTAATGTGCATATAACTATGCAATTTTACGTTTCATTTGTGATTGTGGTATTTTTGCTATGCATTTTGAAAGCACAATTGTTCACGTGCTTGCGATGTTTTTGAACAGTTAAAATATTTGATAAATATCAATTTTCGGTGAAAACTACTTATTTATTTAGTTAGTTTTTACATATTTAGTATTTTACAATAACTGCAATTTCAAAGACACAGTACCTCCATCTAACATGAATTTCTTAAGCTCTTAACCAAGGTCTTATTGTTTATTTGCTGGGAAATTGATTTCTTAATACTATAGACTATGAGTAGACTGACATAATATAGTCTTATCTTTGGTACAATATTAATTTGGATGGGATAATTACCATGTATAAGATTATGCAACTGATCAAAATTCAACTAAAGGGATTAGATATTAATTCATATTAATTATTGAATGCTTAAGAATATTAATTTCATAACAACAAATTAATCAAATGTAGTTTCATATAATTTCATTTATACTAAAATAATTGAAATGAAACCAAAATTTAATGAATTGTTAGCTGCTATTTTAAAAATTACATGAAAATGAGATAGGAGATTTGATATTTGAATCCTGCTGATATCAAGATAAGGGAAGAGTTCGGTTTTCATTGATGTTATAATTTGGAAAAATTAAGAAGATCAACATATCCATAACCATAGCATCCAAAATTTTGAAAATGGTTGACATGTATTTTTACATTTTAACTTAAAACCACCAACAGTCAGCAGATTTTGTCGGCATAATTTACAATTCTTTACAGAGGCGGCAATTTCATAATTGGGAACAAGTCAACCTCATATATAAAGGCTGTCTGCATTTTTATCACGATGTTCCAACAATGTACTAATGCTTTTATGTAAATATAAACTTATTTACATAATATATGTTACTACTTCTCCAGAATTATTCTGGCCGATAACTTACAAGATTTGGGAGGGAAGTAGTCTGAAGCTTCTTGATTTCAGATGCGGTCACCATGCAGGACTCCAGAGTTAATGAGCGTAAACTCTTCAAAGGCTTCAAATAATGTAATCCTTCATTGGTGATTCGAGAGTTCGAAACATTTAATGATATCAATGCAGTCATTCCTGTATTTTACAGGGAAAAATGTAGACGTGTTATAGTTCATTTGCTGCTCAAATTTTAATTAACATGTTAGTACTAGCATCACACTCATTCAATGATAGCATGTGTTTAGCTAAAATTATAGTTCTGAGAAGAGAAGTACCCGAGATAAATTCTAAGGATTTATTAGACAGGTTAATGTTTTGTGAAAGGTTCAACAACTTCAGAGAGCGAAGATCCTTGATATTCTTCACACCAGCATCAGTTAAAACTCCACCACATATTTCAAGAGATTGGAGGTTCTTGAAGCCTGTTTTACATGAAGGCAAAAAGAAAAAACATATATGTGTGAAGTTTATTTGTAACTAACTTAAAAGAATGTCATTTCTGAATTAACTTCCATTGTCACACTCAGTTTTCGAACCAGCAAAAGATGCATTTATTAGGATAAAAAAGGGTTGACAAATAGTCCAAAAGGAAAACTGAAGCTACCAATAACTGTTTTAAGTGATGGAAAGATTACATACATTGCAAACTGATTGTTCCAGAGTCTGAAATTTGAGCTCCGAACAGATCCAGATCTGTCAGTTTAGTCAAACCTGCATCAGCAAAAGTAGAAGGATGTGAACAAGGATACATCTGCATAAGAATAATATTGCACCGAAAATGACTCGAGAGTGAAGCTAACTTGGGTATATTTTAGAAATTGAAAAGACAATTTGAATTAGAACTGAGCTCTTTAGGACGTATAAGGCATACTTCATCTGGGATATAACATAATTTCAGGGATATAACAAAATTTCACCATTTCAAAGACAATTCTACCACAACATAACACAGGTATAATCCTACAGAGCCACTTGATGCTCGACTGAAAGCCCAGTTCTATCATCTTATGATATAATTATGGCTAAAAGAACTTAAACATTTTGTAGAAATTTGTGGTTCAAAATTTTGCTATAATGGGTATCATACAGCTTACGCTAAATATCAGAAGTCAATTAATATATATCGTGGAGAGGTAGCAAACAGAAGAGAGGTAGGTAGGTAAAGGGGGTTGCTGGAAGAGAGAGACAAAGTAACAGTCAAAGAAAGCAGAGTAGACGGGAAATTAACATTTCCCCAGCAGCACAAAACATCCACTATGCTCATGCAATCCAATAGTACCTTAAGCCTCAATGCATAACAATAGAAAGAAGCACCTCAATAACACAAGATCAAGATGACTATATCACTCCAACCACTCACAACTTAGAATACAAGCAGACAACCTAGATGCATAACGTTGGCATGGTGCAACTCAAAATATTATAAAGATGCTTACTTGTAAGAACTGCAATCCCAGCATCTGTAACATTGCGAGCATCCAGATTAAGTGATTGAAGAGAGGTCAGTTCGGACAACCTTTTCAAACCACTGTCAGTTACTAAGGTAAATGACAGATTTAAGTTCTCCAGATGAGTCAAACCTAGGAAAAGCAGCATAACTCAGCCACACAGTCAACAATAATCCACATGAAACAAAATTAAAATGAATTAAAAAAATCAAATAGAAGATGATCAAGAGAATCAATTTTACAGAAGTATCATGTGGCATCATATTTCAACTACACACAGCATGCTGCTTAATTCGCAACAGTAGTAAACCCCAAAAGTTGAAGGGGGTGAGGTACACTATTGAGTCACAATTTGCAGCACAAAGAAAGGATACAGGATTCATTCCTCATCAATCAATGGTTACTGAGAAAGTTCAAGCAGGCATTAATGCATACAAAAGGATTCCATGGCATTTGCCAGATACTCTTCACAAGAAATGCATATTTTAAAATAACCTTGAGAAACATACCAGTTGTTAGAGCTTGAATATTACCATTGCTTGGATTTTTACCAAAGAGGTTAGGCTTGTCATTCAATGGTTAATCAAACACTGTATCAAAGCAATTTTGACCTCAATGTCCTTTCAAATCCACTTAGGGGTAGATCTAATTACATGTTTGTTCTGCACACCACCATATTTTTCTATTACCTTTCTCTATTACAATCCATTCCCCAATTGGCAATTGCCGGATTCGGTCCTGAATTTCCTGATGATACTAAATGAGTAAGTTTTTATAAATTTAAATTACATTTCTTGTTACACTAGCTTTATGCTTGACCAGCACGCTTTAACCATAACGGGTATGTTAGACTTTAAAACAAATATTGCCAATTGTAAGTTTAAGCTTTAGGGTTTTATGGCTAACCGAAAATGGGATCAGTCAATTTGACCAAGAAGTTCATTGTTTGAGTCTCCCTATTATACTTTTTAGATCATAATAAATAGTGTTTGTGATTGTGATCAATGTATGTCCTTGCATGTGAGGGGCATGCTAGGTCTTAGACCATTCAACAAATGTTGCATGCAATTTAAATGATAAATCTTCGTCTCATGTCCTTATGTACATTGCCAAAAGGAAAAGGAGGCTGGGAAGAAAAGAGAGTATTATGATTAAGTATCAGCTTTCACAATAGATGCCAACAACTAATCACAGAAATGACAGATGGTAACAAGAGGTAGATTCCTAACCAGATAGATGGGAGAGTCCACTGCTTCCAACTTCAGTATCAGACAACTCAAGATTTTTCATGAGTGTAAGGCCTGAATATAGGGGTTGACAAAAACTATTAGATGTAGATGGTAAGAAATGTTTCTCCCTTGCTTAAACCAAGGGAGCACTATAACCACAATATACACTTTTCCTTGTTTGAGAGGTAATTGAAAACAAAAGTAGTCATATAACAAATTCACAAATGTGATAAGTAAAAAACAATGCCAATATTGATATCCTATATAGAAGGAGGGTTTATTGAGATATTCAAAACAGTGATTTCATAACTCAGTGAACTTAAAATGAATATCACATTTAAAACAGCAATGTCACTTATCATAGTTTATAATATGGACAGGCTGTCTAGAATTGAGATTGGTCTTACCAGAATCTAGTAATCAAGAACTTGAAAGATTAAAGCATAACTTGAAAATCAATTTTGGAGATAATCCAAAAGGCAAAACACATGCATCACAAATGTCCTACAGGAAAAAGACATCATCCGACATAACATATATAACATAGCAAACAACATGGAAGGGGCAAAATTAGTTCAAAAGGAAGATAGATAAAAATTATTAAACAAAAATTAGAAAAAATAATACCTGCCAAATTAATAAGCCCTCCATCACCAATGTTACAGGAATCCAAATTCAAGTATTCCAAATTTGTTAAACCTGCAAAGAAGACAACCCAGGTAAGTAGATTGATAACAACTCTAATAGAAGACAGAACATTTATTCTTTTTTCTTCTGTGCAATGCACATATGAATGGGATTTATAGATGCTTGTAGAAATTTTGATTGATTTACTATGAAATGCTTAAAAGACTGAACCACATACACAAGTGTGGCAATCACACAGCCTGTGGATGCCAGATGTTGGCAAACATTTACTCTTGGCAGGTCCTAAGGATTAGTATATCACAGTAACAGTACAATATAAATGCTTCATAGAAGATTTCTTCTGGGAGCGAAATAAAATTTGATTGAAAGGGAAATGATTACAAAATGTGGACAGGAAGTCCACAGCAACCAGCTAAATCTAGCCTTTAAAAAGACTCTTAGATCTTGGAAAAGTATAACTTATAGCTTCTTGATCACAAATGGTTTTTGAACACGAACTGTTGCAAACTGCCAAACAATACCATCAACACCTCATTATCAAACAAGAAGATTTCAAAACTTTTTCACATATAATATGCAGCTTCTGGGTATGCAAAAAATAAATAATAGCTTATGAAAGAGTACCTTTTAGATGCACCAAACACGCATCTGTTATACTGCTGAATCCCAAGCTTAATACTTTCATGTTCTTTAGTTCTGCAGATATAAACAATGTAGGGGTCATAAGATTGCCAATGGTATGTGCTCTTTTGTTAAAAAAAAAAAAAAAAAGAAGGAAAATGCATTGCCCAAATATGATTTGATAACAGAAGTTCTAGAATCACTTACCAGAAAACTTATTACATTCATCACCTGATAGATCGCACCTGTCGAGATTTAGGTATGCCAGGGTGACTAAAGCTGCAGATAAAATGCTTTATATTAATTATAAAATTGGAAAATAGAACATCTAATAATTAATTTAACAATAATCACAGGAAAAAAAAAAAAATCCAACTAGAGTGCTAATGCTTATCTTGTTCTCTAACTTCTGTTCTCTTTCTCCAACATGAATATCATTCATCAGTATTGTTGTCCAACAATTATAAAAGAAACATACAGGTATTAGTTAGTGAAAATTCCCTATCACCAACCACTCAACCAAAGGCATTAAATTGCATGATGGAAGTCACATGTGTCTAACCTTGGGTGTTTGGCATTACCCAAGTTTTTTTGATGTAGTGCCAAATATAAACAATAGAAATTAAATGGGAGACAATCTAGAATAAAGGGGAGAAAATTTAGAAGGGGAGAAAAGATTGAAGAAACAAGGGAAAAAATGCAACAAGTTTTATTCAAGAATGTCCAAGTACGCTTTTAGAACTAAACCTAAATAAAGAAGCTTTAAAACAGAAATCCTACTAACAGAACAAGAAAAATCAACCTAACTAAAATAAGAAAAACCCAAATTTAATTCTAACAAGAAAATAAAATCTAATCCAACTAAAATAAGTAAATACACTGCTAAAACCGGCTTATCTCGCTCTACATTATTTTCACATCACTAAATGTTTGCTTTTTCTGATTTATATCCACATGCAAAAACATTTGATAAATAATCATTGTTACTAAGGAATACAGTGATTTCCAATCGTCAAATGCATTATAACTTTTGATATATAAAAAATTAATTAAATTATATAGAATTTTATTCAAAGAATACTCAATTTAAGGTCCATCTCATAATCAATAATAACAAATCCACCAAAGCAACAATGGAGAAACTTAACTGGAGATGGAATCCAAACATCCAGATGTAACACTGCATCCCTCCAAGCTCAACTTATTAAGCTTGTGCAAACCTGGCATATACACAGATGAAGGCCAACAACTTTAGCCTTTAGGAATCTATCTGTATTCTGAAGTCATTAAATATCACTTGACAAACAAAACAATGCAACTAATAAACCACAGAACACTAATCCGCATCAAAGCTGTTTAATAAAATTAAAATAACAAATACTAATAGATTCCCTAATGAATGAATTGGAGTACTTTAAAAGATTTGAAAGTGAATATCTCAATCAAGTGTGTGTGTATCATAATTAAAATATTTTGCAACTCTGATATATTTAATTTTTAATCTTTTCATCTATTGTTACTGTCTTTCCCAGTTCATCAAAATCATTAGGTTGTCCTCAAAATGCATACTCATATAGAACTTACATCAATCCAACGTGTTTCATAATATTCAACAAGACCTTTTAAGTACCTACAGGCATATTGATCTATCCTTTCTATTATGTCTAATTAATGCACTGCTGGGAAAAGAAAAAAGTAAAAAATGAATCAGCTCCTTTTGAGTTTTTTATTGATGTAAGACTAATATGAACACTTTTTACTAGTGAATTGGTTGAATATCCACTTTTGAACTGTTGAATGAGATCAAATGGCAACAGCTTGACATATTCATTGCCTTAACAGCTTGAATTTCAATAGAAGTGTTTTAAAGGGTTGGTACAATGGTATAATGCCACATAACCTATTTATGAAGTTGCAGGGAGCTGATGTGCGTTTATCAGTGTTAAACACATTGGTCTTAACTTCAATTCCAAATGAGGACTTTCAGGACATTTTGGACTTATCATTTTTAAATCCTAAATCAGCATCTTTGTTTACCAAATTTTCACTAAATCTCCATCCCTCACTCTTTTATCTTCTTGATTTGTTAACCCTTACATATGCATCTGTATTCTGGTAGTGTTCATGGAAAATCTTTTTAGATGGACGGGATCTGAATAATGATGATGGATGCATTTAATGTTTGAAAACGTCCTTTTACTATTATTTTTCTTGTCATGTAATATTGGAGGGTTAAAATTTTTTGGATCCATCATATTCCAGGGTTTTATTTTTTGGAACCTATTAGATATTGGCTAATTTTGGATTGAAGATTCATAAAGTTCCACCGTTTTTTGTTTCGTTTGGGTCTGTGTGTGTGTTTTGAGTGGTGTTACTGTATGCAGTTTACAAAGGGAATTGTGTCAATTGGACTCACAAATATTGTTAAGAAATAATTCATTAACAGTTATCAATGTGTGAAGAGAACTTTGAAGTTTGAGGTTTCACAATCTTCTTGAAAATGCACTAGTATGGGTCGAATGGAGATGAATATGATCCCTAGAGAGACGAGAGAAATATTAAAATGCAGGTCCCTGCAACCCACACATATGTTAGGCAATCTTAAAGGTTGATGCACTCCAAAATGTGCCCCTTTTACATATTTTAGAGTTCATGGTTTTAATACCATAGATAAAGCAGGTTCTTGGGAGTTGTCGAGTCTCATCAAACAGCCCACAAGTGAGCTCATAATTTCAGTAATAATCTGGATGCCTAGATAAGAGAATTATCTGTATACAAACATACACACGTGCTGCACAAACACAAACAGACAAAATAATGAACAGAAGCTGCAATAATTGTGACATGCTAAAATGAAAAAAGAAATCTGGGAAATACCTCGCAAATCAGATACTCCAGAATCTGTAATGTTGCAATTGGAAATCTGTAACTCCCCAAGATTGGTAAGCCCTGAAACAAGTGGAGATTAGAAACCATAAACATTAGCCAAATGTCAGTAAGCAGGAGAAACAATTTCATGCCAAATTATAAATTTGTTAAAAGACTCAACCAACACAAATTGGACATGTGTAGTACACTTCAGTATTTATTTTTGTTCAATTGAAAATCACGATGTATTTTTGAAGGACAAATCACAGTCATATTGGAGTTCCTAACAACACATTAAAAGTCAAAGGAAATGGCGGGATCCCAATTTGTCGTATATAAAGGAACAACCTCCCTTAAAATAATGTTAAGGTAACACTGTTTTACCAAATACCTGAGAGAGCCTTCATGTCCAAATCTTTGACACACTTACAACATATGATACGAAGAGACTCAAGTTTCATTAAACCTGAAAAATAAATTAAAAATATAAGAACTAATGAATTAGAAAGCCAAACATAGTGAGTTTCAATAAACCTGCAAAAAAATAAATAAAATAAGATGCGTGCATATATACTCAGCCATATTTCAGTAAAATACAATGCAATGAAGAGAAAGCACAATAAAAGACACCCTGTCACACTTTTTGGAAGTGTACAATATAACTCATAATCGAAAAAGGTCTCCTTTCTTTCTATGTTATTTCTATGAGCAACATAACCTACTTAACCAGGCAATTAGTTTACTTCAGCAAGTAGAGAGTGTCAACAGTTAAGATGCAAAAGTCTTTAGTGCTTTTCTTTCACACACATGAATCAATTCTCAAATCTTTTGCAGTTCATCAAGAAGCACGACAACAAGAGCACCCATCTGACATGTCAAGATAACATTTTCAGTTGTAAATATTCAGAAATAAATTTACACATAACAAACCTTGAAGATGGCTCAATCCACCATCAATCCCTGAACATCTCTCCAAGTCCAACTTTTCCAAGTTAACTAAGTTGGAAAAGGCATGCATTCCCTCAGCAGTAATGACCTTGCTTTTTCTAAAACTCAATGATGTCAAATTCGTAAGACCTAGAGGATAACATCAACAGTTATTAAAAATACAGCACAAGTATATTATTGCAAATCAGTAAATTGATCCAAATTACTACTTGACAGACAATTATATAGAAATGACAAAAGCAATACGATTATTAAAACTATAAAAGATCACTGCCCAATGTTAATCCCATGAAGCATAGACATGGGAGTGAAGTACAAGCTAAATTGCAATTCAACCTATCAAAGGCAATGCTCGACAGTAAATCAAACCTGTAAACTATTAATTACAGGATTGATAATGTATCTACGTACTACCAATAAGATAGTGATCGACTTCTTCAGAAGATGTAGCACTTACTGCAGCTGAGAAAAGAATTTAACAAAAGAAGTTCATCATGCATTGTATAAACATTGTAAGGGTCTATCATATATTTCATTATTTCCCTGCATCTGAATCCAAAGACTTTTGCATGAAGAAAAAAGTCCAAAAATTCCCAATCAAAGTGATCATAAGCCTCCTAAAAGCCAATTTTAAGTGCCATCATTTCATTCTTCGTTTTCCAAACTCTTCTACAACTTTGTTTGTCATAAGATACAGCATTCTAAAAATGTTTCCATTCTAATTGGCTTGCTCCTTTTCAACAATGAATTGAGATTGGAACTTAATTTCAAAAATGAGGAAATTCAAGAATACGCAGCTCTCATGATGTTGATCAATAAAATGGATATTTGTGAAACAAAAGAGTTAGAAGGATTAGGAAGCTTGAAACCTCTGGTCACTACTCTTGCAAATCCTTTTGTTCCTTTTTCTAAGTTGCACAGAGATACAGCCACTGGAATCTTCAACTTAATGTGATTGAAAGGCTAAAATCCCTCCGACATTCAGTTTTTTGCTTGATTTTTGGCCCATGGAAGTATAAATACTGATTATGCTACTCAAAGAAGGGCATCCTAGATTGAATGTCTGCCATCTTGGTGCACTATGTATAGGAAAAGTAAAAAGATGGCTGATCATTTGTTTCTACGCTGTCCAACAGCTTATATCTTTGGAGCCAATTTATGCACAGAAGCTAGAATCTGCTGACTAGCCCCAAGGTCATGTGCTTCCTAGATTTCAGAATATGAATTTTTGCTTTTGGAGCAGGAAAGAAAGCCAGATTTCTATGAAAGTTTGCTATCCTGTCCTGTCGTATACAGCTCAAGGAAGCCTACAGACAATCAAACTTAATAACAGAAAATATCTTATTAGCGGTAATGTCTTATTAATTTATTAAATAACACAATTTTAGAAATAAACTGGTTGAGGGATTGAAGGAAGAAAGTGAGAGAATCACCACTAATATGTTTCAGACCAAGTTCTGAGAAGTGGTCACAGTAGTTGAAAGTTAAGGCTTCAAGGTTGGAGCAATTTTTCAGGAGATCTAACCCAGAATCTGTTACATCACAACCAGAAAGACCAACTGAAAGTATAGATGGTCCTTGCGAAGCAACAATATCCATCCAACTATCATTCACTCCAGGATATTCACCCAACAAAACATCCTGCAAACACAAGGAAACCTAATAATTAACAACCTCGCCAATGAAGTAAAAGGCTTCAGAAACTTAATAATAATCAACACTTCAGTTTAACTACAAACACATTACCTGGAGGGCACAATCTCGAAAAGCTTGGAAAGAAGCTTCGGTAAGACGGTCAGAAAAAACTAATTCATTGAAGATTAGTTGACTAATATCCCTTGGAAGCATTGAAAATGAAGTATATCGGTCAATATCCTGCAAATTAAAGCATATTAGATAGGGGGAGAAGAGAGAGAAGGAAAAAGAATCTCAAGTAAACTTCACAGATAAAGCAAGCACCTCAAGTATTTTATCCATGCATAACTCCATCAGAGAAGGACAACTGCCTCCTGGTTTACTTTTCCCCATGGGCCAAGAATATGAGGTTCGAAGCCACTTTGAACCACCACTTTCAAAGTATCTTCTAGAGATCCCTCTTTGTAAACTATCTTCAACAACCGGTGGAGTAGTCTTCCTTGAACAAATTCCTCCCATTGAGCGATGATCTTACAAAACCTCAATTTACCTCATAAAATGCAAAGTAGAATGATGTTGTAGCCCATTTCAGAACAGAAATATACAGCACAAACCCTGCAAGCCAGAAAACTAAAATATTAGATAACAATTCGTCTACAAACTACGACATAACAAATTCTCCTACATCCAACGCGAATTCTTATGCATACATCTGACAATTCATTTACCTGTACACACAAACCCATCGATCATTATCAATCAAGAACTTATCAGTTTCCTTCATTTCACACACGACCAACCAACCAATGAAATGTATGCTGTTTAGCATAAACTTAATATTGACTGAACCACGTGTTTTTACCTTGATATCCAAATATCACTCGATCTTTCTAAGTTCACCCGGTTCTGTGGGGACAACTAAATATTGAACCAATTTTTCATTTTCTCAAAAAAAAAGTAAGAAACCCAAAACAGCGAACATACAAATTGTTTTTAGTAATTTGAAAAGAAATATGTCCAAAACAAAAATAGTCTATAATACACAAGTGTTATGCCATAAATTCACGATAGACTCTAGTTCAAAGTGTGTGTCGAACACAAAAAGAATTATATCATTCATAGTATTAAACCCATGATTGTGAATTATGGTCTCAAAGATAAAAAACCCAACCCGCCATGCATAGCCATGCTGCATATTATAATCAAATCATAAGCATACACTTGAAAACAGTAAACTACGATCGCATGCCATCATAACTCTTCATTTTACAACATTTCAAAAGTCAGAAACTATGAAAAAAAAAAAAGAAAAAGGAGTCTAGCGATTGGCCAACTGAATGATCAGAAAAAACACAGTGCTTGAGTGACCGAAACGTAAAGCGGATTAAAACAGGGGTTCAAGAAAAGGCGACTGAGAGCTGAGTCTGGAGTCATCTGATGACTGGCCTATGGCAGATTGAGAGAGGCTACCTTGGGTGATGCGATGAGGAAGGGCATTTGTGGGTCTTCATCGGCCGTCATTTTTGCTTTATTCTGTGTGACATTCGGCGGGAGCTCAGATTAGCGCGTACGCTGCTTCCACGAAGTATGGGATAATAACATCCAGATCCTCAAATATTTATAATTTTTGGTATAATATTTTATTTTATCATTGATATTAAGAATATCCGTACTTTTTCTGAGTTGACAGCATTATTAATAAGACATTCATTGTATTGAATTGAATAGGATTTGATTTTCATTGAGATTCAATCCAATTCATTCAATTTATTTTATTTTTAAATGAACAATGCCTTCTACTTTGTCAAATTTATGCATGCTTCTTTCAAACTCGAAGAATTTTGTGTTTATTCTTCTTAATTTTATTTGCATTACGAAGGAATGGTCTATCCATTATATATTGAAAATATAGTTCGGTTGGAATTGAAAATTATTCAATTCATGCACCTCCCCATTATCTTATAATAATAATAATAATATGAAAAGATAATTCGGTATGAAATTGAAAATTATTCTATTCATGCACCTCCCCGTTATCTTATAATAATAATAATAATAATGACATGGGGTTAGATAATGACTTATTAGAGATAATTGCAAGAAAAAATCAATGATTTGTTTACAAAATTGGAACCTAATTAGCTTAGCTTGACTTAGCCTTGCTTTCTGTAATAGGGTGGTTGAATTGAAAAACAACATAATGCATTGGCAACATCTTTGGCTTTATGCTTTTGTTTCTTCTATTTCCAAATTCCAATCCTATCATGATTTAGGGTATTTTTAATATTATTTGTATCCACTTTTGAAAAGTGAAATTACAAACTATATTTAATAATATTGATTTTTTTATGGAGTTTACTTAAATTTTTTAATTAACATTTAACCAACTGACAACACTTGAATTTTAAATATGTTTTTATATTATTATTATTTCATAGGTTTAGAATTTTAGCAAAATTTTGATAATTTTTATATTTATCAATTTATATTACCTAGATTCTTAAACCCTAATCAAAATAATTAGACCATCCTGAGAAGGCTTAATATATATATATGTTTCCCTTAAAATTCAATTATTACCATTAAAAATGAATTAATATAATGATCAATATATAATATAAGAAATGGGGTAAAAATACATAATGCCTCAAAAACCGACCCCTTTATCAATGGATAAATTATGAATAACCTTAAAACGCCAACAAAAAAAGAAAAATCTAATCAATAATTAATTCATTGAAACAATTAATGCGTTCGATAAACACAACTTTTTAATAAAAGAGAACTCATTTTTTCACGTGTACAACGCATCAAATAATTCAATCCTACAGCTTAAACCCAACGTCGAATTTCCAAACATATACCCTAATATTTGCAAATTGATATATATATAAACGTACATGCATCAGTCCAAAAAGATTGGTAGATTACAAGAAAGGGCAACAAAATTACTATAAATTTCTAGTCAACTCATAACTATCTACATTTTGGAATGGAACGCACCCAAGGAGGCTGTATGCTACATCTTGCAAATAAAATCATTCACCCAAAAACAAATTTGAACAAGAATTGAGCAACCACCTTTGATAACAAAAAGGAGCAGAGCAACAATCGGTTAAAATTGAAGCTAAAGAAGATGTATATTTATAATACAATACACATTAATCTCATCTTGTAAGGGATTCAGACATTACATCATGAAGCTACAACAGAACGAGCAGAACCGCGTCCAAGACCAATACCCAAACCCAAACCCACTGGGACGCTATCACTTTTCAATTCGCCATGGTCACAATGGCTACAATGGGAAGAATGAACATGACCATGATGAGTGTTTGTAGTTGTGGTGGAAGATTTCACGTTGATAGCAACATGGCCATTGCCATTCGCATGATTCCTATGAACATCCCCATTTTGCAAGTTTGTATTCCTTGACATGTGCATCATTCCAATCCCCTCAGAATCTGCTGAATCTTCAGTTAGCTCCACATCTTCATTGTAACCACTGATTAAGAAATCTGAGCAGTTCCTCCGGCACCCATGATCATAAGGGTTTCTGAAGCGTCCTCCAGGACCTCTTAGATAGTTGTACCGTAATGCATTTGCCATTTCATTAGTTGTTATATTGCGAGATATCTATCATACGAAGTAACGAGGTTCAGCTTCTGTAAGAGGTACTTCATAGGGACACAAAATAATAGTTGATGCAGGACAAGAAAGAAACCTAAAAATTGAAAATCATTTTGAGCAAAAAGGTCTAAAGCATCAAATAAAAATTCAGGGAAGTTGCATCTCCCTCAAAATTTTGGATTATTGAAAGTCATTTCGAGCAAAAAAGGCAAAAGCTTCAAATACCATAGAAATTTTTTCTTTTTTTTTTGCATGCATGATCAAGGTCCATCAGATGTTAGTCTAGAATTGTTTCCCTAGAAAGTCTCCGCTTTCTCACGGCCCAAATATCGTACCAAAAACAACTACATGTGTTACACCATTAAACATCTATCTATCTATCTCTATCATGAACAAATGGCACCAAAAACAATTACACGTGTTACACCATTAAACATCTATCTATCTGTGTCATAAAAAAGGAATGAATTGTGGTTCATCGAACTACCAAAAATTAACCGATCCACATTATTACCATCTAGATTACAAAAAATTAACCGAGTCAACAGTTGGATGATTATATGTCAAAGTCAAAACTGATTTAAAGGTACTGTTTGGTTTTGTTTGCTTTCATCAAACTATGAAAGTAAAGCTGAAATAGTGTTAGGTAACACTGACTTCCAGTGGGGCTCACTCACTCTCATACTAATTTTTGACATCTTGTGATTCTATTACACAACTGCTATGACTTCAAAGTCACAGCATCTTTTTCCCAAAAATACCTCATTAAGAATAGTTTAACCCAAGAACTCCTATGGGGGAGAAAAAAAAAAAAAAGTTAGTAGATAAGAACCAAGAATTAACCACCAAAAGAATATGGAGAAAGGTCACAACTAGCTGATGAACTGATCAACATAAAATATCATGCAAACACGCATCAGACATGAATGAAGTGACAGACATGTTTTGGCATTTTAGGATAACTACTCATAACAGTTAAATAGGCAGGCCTGAAAACAGGCATCTGTGAGTTTTGTGATCCAGCAGCTAATCCAGAACTCACACAACAGCTTATGCTAAAAAACAGTCGAGCAGCCTACTATAGTATGACAAATAGAAGATCCTACAGGTATACCTGAGAAGCTTGGACAACTGTTAAAATAGCCACACCAAAAAAGAGGAAAACTTCCACAATCAAAAATGATAGTGCACCAACATGATTAGTACTAGCATGATTCAACCATGCTCCAAAAGAGGAAGGAGCCAGTGGATCAGCAAAAACTCCTGCATGCAGAAAAAAGTATTTTCAAAATATTAGAAACAAAAAACCAAAAACTACTTTTAACTATTATTTTGAACTCAAAACTATGAGATGCGTACTTATAACAGCAACTGCACCAGTTATCAACATTGCTGAAACTTCTAAAACAAGAAACAGAAAGAAATCCCATTTGTTTTTCTGCATTAAAATAAACGTCATGGTAAATTAAACAAATTAACAGGAAGACAACTCCATAGCCACAATTAGGAGACAGGACATGAAATTAATCAGTACTAATTCTTATCCTATGTGTAGACATGGAGACAAATAGATAGTAATATTCTACTCCAGCACAAGTCATAAAGTGACAAAAATTCTAATAGCCAGGATCCATCCACGAAATCATTCTCAATTATTCAACACATTTTGCAAACTACGAATTAACAGAGATTAAAACAGATATGGCTTGCAAAATCAAGTGAGTTAAACTTTTCATGAAAGCTCTAATGCTGCCTTCATGTTTTGCATTAATCTTTCATGTTTAATCAGCTTCTGAAGTAAAATGAGGCATCAAGCATGCTACAAATTAAATCATCAATATCAAATCACCTTGCCGATGCAATTGGATACCCAAGGACAATGGTGATCAAATTGCTCAACACAACGATCACAAGTGGAACAGTGTTTTGCACGAAGAGGTCTGACAATCTGATGGCATTAGAAAATCAGAAAGGAAATAGTCAGGTACCACAACATTATATATGATGCTCATTAGCAACAAAAATAAGCACCTTGCATGTTGCACAGAGCTGAGACCAGTTGCCAGCCAGCAAAGCAGGATTATTTATCTCGATCTTCAATAAGGGTTCCTAAGAAAATATAAAAAAGCAAATTCATAACAAAATTAGAAATTTTTATTAACTAATTAGATGACTAGAAGAAATTGCGTCTGACAGAAACTATCAAATGAGGGCCAAGGATGGATGAATAATAAACAAGTTCAAATAAAACCACGAAAAAGAGGCATACAACAGTCTTTATGGAAAAGAATAAAACCTACATCGTCTTTTACATTTTGCGCATCATGCACATTCGTTCTGATGTAACCAGGATCCTTTCTGCAAAAAATTAAAAACAAAGGAAGATAAGATACAACAGAATAACTTTATGTTATGAAACATACGTAAAAGTGATTCAATCATTTTGTAGGTGTTAGTTGATTCAACAGGTAAAACTTCTTAGGGTGCTACAAGATGTTGGGGGTCAAACCCTGCTCACACTCTGGTGGGGAGAGGTTTTGCCTATTTCTTGTAATATTTACAAGGAAAAAG
>JAWDEX010000018.1:3882546-3915090 GCA_035221805.1 Trichilia hirta
TTGAGTCGACGTAAGAGATTTTGAGATTTCGTTGACTTGGTCTAAATTCGAGTTTTCAATTGAACATCAATAAATAGCTGAAAATAAAATAATCCTAGTTAGAGATTACTAGAAGTCATACAAAGAATTCGTAGTAATAAGTTCAATGCATATTGATTAATAGTTCATATATAATTGAATTTAGGATTTTAACATCTGTGAGCCATAACTTAGTAGAAAATAGATAAATAAAAAAAGATTATTCACAAAAAATATATAATATTTTATAAAAGGTTTGAGAAAGAGTTTTTTTCATTATAGTTTGGGAACTTGGTATGTTACTAGACATTAACCATAGTCGTTGAGTATTAAAAAGTTCAAAACGAGTTTAATGAGGTTAATTTTAACTTACGACTAATACCAAAATGAATCTAAGAGGTTATAACCAATATCTTGTCTTTGTTCTTGCTATGAGAGCGATAAAATATTATTCAGAAGAGAGTTAGCACTCTTAAAGATAATATTTGGCTGAAAAATTATAAACGATATACGCGTTAAATGGTTTAACGATTTAAAAGTTTAATCTGTTAACTCAGTTATAATTTAAAGTAAGTTACAATATTTATAAATATTTAATAATATAAATAAAATTAAAATAAATTTACTTAAAATAGATTTGACCGAATTTAGAGTCAATTTGTAATATTTTTAAAATTTAGTGTCTAAGTTAAATTTTATATGTACTATTAAAAAACTTGTTAGATAAGTTTTAGAATTCATTTATCTTTATTTAAAAGATTAAGGACAATTTTGTAAAATGGGTAAAAAGATATAAAGAGGCCATTTTTTTAACGAATTAAGCATAATTTTCATAAAAAAGAAAAAAATCAAGTTTGCTCTCATCTTTACAATTTCGACCAATGCAAAATCAATCACTTGGGGTTTAATTTCTTAGAGGCCTTATAATTTTAAGGTTAATTCATTCATTCTCTTGCTAATTGTTAGCTTTTGCATAAATTAATTTGATTAATTTCATAAAAAATTGCATATATACTTCCTAATGTTTGATTAACCTTAACCTATGATAAATCACATCATCATCCTTCGTTTAGAACCTACTTTTTGAGCCTAATTTTCATCAAGCCACTTATACTCTCATATAGCAAAAGCTTTTGTGAGTACTTTTGTGAGTGTTTTCATAAACAACACCAAATGTTAATACATAAAATTTCAATTAAAAGCTCTAAACATCAAACAGACAATTCTCAATAATAATTAGTTGATATGATCTAAAAATGCAGAAAAAATAATGCTTGGAGTCATGCTTTTAGCTTTAGATGACTCTAGAATCATGTTTTTTTCGATATAGATGATTTCGAGGTCAAATTTTTAGAGATATAAATTAATGTATGGTCATAATAAGAGAAAATGATGACGTCAAAATCATAATTTTAAAATATAAATGATTGTAGGGTCATGTTAAACTTCATCCCAAAGTTGAGTAACATATCCTCTCATCAAATCCTTTCCTCCAATCAAACTTTTAGCTCAATATTTATTTCTAACATTTTATATAGACAATGATTGATTATTAGAATTAATATTTTATGAGCGTAAGAAAAAAATTAATTAAGAATTATTGAGGTATTTATAAAGTAATTTTTAACTTTTAAATTTTAAAATATATCAATAAAAAAATATTCAAAATAAATTTTAGATTATAAATAAACTCATTCTTAAAATTAAGTGGAGTCAATAATATTAATTTAATCTATTGAAATTTTTATACAATTTCTTATATCTCTTTCATCTTTTAATAAATTTTAATATATTAAAAATATAATGCTTTTAGGTGAAAAAAGAAGAAGCAAAAGAAGTGACATGGTTATAAGTACTCATAAAAGAAAGATAATAAAAATAAAATAAAATTTTTAAATACATAGAAAAGTGAAAAGAACTTTTAACATCTTATAAAATTTAGCATTAATTTTTAATAAATTCGTGTATTTTTATTTTAATATTTAAATTTTTATTTAACAATAATTATAGTTTAACAGTTGTTATAGTAAATAAAAGCTAAAAATAGTGAATTATTTTTTTAACAAATATATAATATAAAAAAATTATTTAACATTTTGAAAGATTTTTTTTTTCTTTTTTTAAAATATAAACCCATCAAATTGTCACTAAACTCTAAAATGAATTCATTATTTTACAATATTAGAATAGAGAAATTATTGATCAATCCCTTAATCTTTTTGAAAACTATTTAGATTGCCATGAATCAAACATTTATACATGATAATAACTTTATGTTTTTAAATAGGAAATTAGTGGGAAGATATAAACTTTAATTTTATCACTTTGAAAAAAAAAATTAATTTATCAAATGTAATTATGCCATGATTGTCGATTCTAGAAGAAAGTAATTCAATTCTAATATTTTTGTTTGAAAATTAAATTTAGTAATTTAATTCTATTCTTTGCATGAAACAAGCCATACATATCACATAATATTTGTACTGCTTATTCTCTTTTCAAAATGCCAGGTGTTGTTTATGTATTCTTTTTGTTTTTTCTGACCAAGATTCCATTTAAAATTTGGATACCCGGAATTCTATTCCTCGTCTTGAAGTTGGATAATGCATTCCGAAACTCCAAAATTAGAAATTGATACAGATTTAACCAATCAATTAAGAGTACAATAAACGAACCGATTACATGCTAATGCTTGTCACATAAAAGACTATAAATTTCATCATTTTAAAATAAATTTATAATATGTTGATAATTACTGTATTTAGAATAAGTAAGTTAGAGTTATATATATATTTTAGAAATATTTTAATATTTTATTTATGATATACTTTTACTTATTAACTGTTAATTATATATATGTATTTGCTTAGATAAAAGTCGATTACTGATCATTTCGTAGGCATGGGACCAAAAACAATTGAGGCCCCCAAGAACCGGACCGGATCAGATCAATTGATCGATTTGATTTCAATATTAAAATATAAAAGGCATTGTTGGGTTTGGTCTACATCACTATATACAATATTGGATCCAATTTTTAATTCTGAATTAAAAAAAGTTAAATATTAGTTTTTAAAAATTGACATATATTTTTATCTTATTAATAAATGACTTTTGTTAGAAGATGTATCTGTCACGTTGGCTTTCTCATGGTGTGTTACATTGTTGAGATACAAATACCATTAAAAGCAAATGTGAAATGACATTTTTCATTATTTAAGGTTCAAATTATTTTTAAAAAAATGTCAAAATAAAAAATAGTCAAACTAAATATTAAAATATATAATTTATGATAACTCTTTTATTTAAACCTTAAATATTAAAAAATTTATGCAAAAAAATATGTGAAACTCATGAAAATTTATATTACAAAAAATTAAAAGAATGCAAAAACTAAAAAAAATATCAGGATAAATTCTTATGCACTGTCATTCTTATAAATTAATATAATAATATTATAAAATTATTGCATGTATTATATTTTAGAAAAAAACATATTAGAAAGTTTTATAAATATAATTTTAAATTATATCATGAAAGTATATTATTTTCAAAAATATATCATTTTTTTTTATTTGTTCACAAATATACCAAAATAACTTGTATATGTATTAAATTATCCTTCATTCTTACATAATCATCTACTTTCAACTTTGAATATCAAATAAATATTATAATGAATTTGATTATTCTAAGTATTTCATTGTTATGAATTTTAACATTATAGTTTTTATTTGTCTAAATTCACACAGTAAAAATCATCTAACTATGGTTAAATAATAGTTTGGTAATAATTGATTATGAAAATAAAATCTAAAAAATTAGAATTGAGTATGAATATTGGTTGTACAAAGTTAGAAAAGAGTTGCCTAAGGGTGTTAATCGAGTTGAGTATAAGAGGCATGAAATTTGGATATTTAAATTATATTTTTTTTTTTAGGATATTTTAAAAATAATATTTTTGAAAACAAATATTAAATAGAGTTGAAATAAATTTGTGTTATAATAAATTTACGTTATATGATTATTTATTTAATTAACAATATATTTTACATGAAATAACAGAATTTATAAAAACAAATTATATTTATAATATTATTCCATAGAGAAAAAAAATTAACAAAAACATTGAACACGTGGAGGGGCGGTAAAACGACATGTCATAGACCGACTATTTGGCCTGTTTTATTTTTTCCAGTGTAAAAGTGGAGCTGCTCTCATTTCTCAATTCTCATTTCTCTCCCTGTGTGCTTGTTGTCCTGTAAAATCAATGACCGTATATAATCAATTATCAAATCCTAAGAATACAGGAGGAAGTCTGTCCGTTGCCTGCTGCTTTTACGCCTCAATACCGCAAAATCAGAATCTAAAACCCTGGAATTTGGGTTCCTTCGCATTTCCTTAGCCCTTAATAATTGCATTGCTCTGATTTATTATGGGTAAGAGAAAGAGAAGTTCTGACCACACCATTAACCAAACCGACCCGCCTTCTTCTTCGGGTATGTTTCATTTTTCCTTATTGTTTTTATTATTATGATTTTTCTGTCGGATATTTACTTAAAGCTTCTGTTGGGCTCTCGGGAAAAATGTGGAAAGTCAAAAGAAGAGAAGGCAAGTTTCAATTTTGGGTGTACGGATTTTCTTTTGAAGCTCAATTTAGACGGGGTTCGGGATTTTAATCTTCTTTTTCGTGATCCTTTTCTTTTTTAAGGAAAACTTTGTTTTCTCGAGGAGAAAGTTAAGGGTTAGGGTTTGATCAACTCTGTGATTCTGCTTCGTGTATGTCGAATGTTTATGCTTTTCTAGGTCCTTTTGGCCGGGAATTGATGATCACAGATAGATCGATCGCTTGTAGCATAGTGTTTTTTGTTTTTGTTTTTGTTTTCTATTGATTTGAAAACCCAATTAGTTAAAAATGCTGATACTGTTGTCTTAAATTTGGCGATAACCCCGTATAGGAATTTCCTTTTGACGAATGTATCTTGGTATGTGCCTTGTATTTGCATCCGTTTTGCAATTGTACCTGTTTGTTTTGACTATTTTTACTAAACTCTTTTTTTGGCCAAACCTCCTTGCAGCTATGAATATTTAATGATCAGCTGATGTGATTTTAGCTGAATTTAAGTCCTTGTATGGGTTACAATTCTTTTTTCCTTGTGAATGCATGATGCTTAAGTAAATATCTTTTCTCTAGTCTTCTTATTTGCCTAGTAAGTGTTCGGGTTGCCCAGATATCTATGCTTTTCCAGTCATCAAATATTCCAAAATTCAAATGCACTCTCTCTAAAATTCTCGAACTTTTCTGAGGTTGAAGTCCTTTCTTGTGAGTTTCTAGTGAATATGTGCAATTTCAATCTATTTGCATTTCTTTCATGCGTTAGTATTTTCCCTTTTTTCTGCTTGTACAATTCTTAATGTTATGGTTATCAAGAATGTAGTCAATATACTGATATGTAAGTGCATGAGAAAGCTCACCTTTTTTTTTCTTATTTTAGATAACATTCCACAGTCTTCTGGTACAGAAGTATTGTCAAAAGAGGTTGGTTTTATTTTCCTTCCTTTGTGTATATAAAAGTAGTACCTGCTTTAGTGTTGCCCACCATTTTTATGGTAACTGGATTCAATGTTTTACTTCCTAACTGTGCATAGCCCTGGTAATTAACATTTTTATTATTGTTTCTTGATTTTTTTCTTTTATATTCCAGAAATCTTCACATTTAGTTGACTCTAGTGAGTTAAAGCCTTTCTTTTCTGGAGTGGATGTCTCAGATAAATCTGTGAAGCTATTACATGCCCAAAATTCTCTTCCACACCCTCATTATAATGTTGCTCGTTCTGTATTCTTAAAAAGATCACGCCATCACTATAGCCACCACTACTCTCGAAGAAACTTAGGAAACCGTGGGAATGCATCAAGTTCTCATGGAAAGTGTCCTCCTTTACGTGATGAGAGACTCTCCTCCAAGTTAGCTGCTCAATACAGCATAGAGCCTGGAGGCCATGTAGGTAATGAGTTTTTCTTTCATTCTGTTCAATATTTTATGGACGGACAGATCAGGGATAATTTTTCTTTCGACTACGTATAGCCATTTTATTTTCGTTTACACTGGTGGAGGCAGTCATGTGTTCACGGTGCTCATGCATATACTTTGAATGGAACTCTTATCTTGTTATTTTATTTTTTCGAACATACTATTTGGAGCTTATTTTTTATTTTTACTGGGTCATGTTTAAAATTTTAATTTTTATTGTTAATTTGTCAGAGAGTAGGGAAAAGCCATTTAGCAGGCCTGAGAGGATTGGATTTAGTTCCTTGGTAACGGATGCCTCATCATCTGATGGAGTGAAAATGGTATGTGGGATCTGTCATAAGCTTTTAAGAAGGAAACCACATTTTCTTGGAATGGGAAACACACTAGCTTCTGGCGAACATTCTGTCATCGCTGTTTTAGTTTGCGGTCACGTATACCATGCAGACTGTCTGGAGCAAAGAACATCCCTTGAAGATACATGTGACCCACCCTGCCTGCTGTGTTTAGGCTCACTGTCGCAGGTCGAATCTTCAGTAGCACAAGAGTAAATATTATAGATGTTGACTTATTACTAAATCCATGATATTAATCATCTAAGAGAGACAGTGCATACTTGTATGGAAATTTACATAGATAGGTAAGCAGTTCACATAATCTGAGCAGACGGCTGTTATACAGGCTAGGACTTAGGCCCCTGCATTGTATTACAAATCTTAGAGCTGTCAAGAATGTTAATGGCTTAATAATTGTCTGCAATCTTTAGATTTTTTCCTTGGCAGAATAGAGGAAATTAAAGTTATTATGTTTTATTTATGTAATTGGAATGAAGCTTTTGAAGGAATTGCTTAGATGTTTTAAGATTCATAGCAAATCTCTAATTCAGTGTGAGCAGGGTTTGGGTTTGAAACTCACATCTCATCTCATGTCATCAAAGGGATTTTCACCTTTCAACTTATTAATTTTACTTTTTCAATATTCACCTCTAATTTTTCATTTTTGACAGTATGTTATGTATGGTAGTACATTATGCTTTTTCTTATAATTTTTAACTTATAAAAATACAACGAAAGAATTAAAAATTGCAATGAAAGAAACAATTGTATTTATAATTGAATACAATCTAACTCTATTTTTACGAAGGGAAAGGTGGAGGTGATTATATTCATGACAATCCAAATTTTCATGCATTTTATGTAGGATATTACATTCATAACCATTGAAATTTTGATGCATCCAATCTCCTCATCGACTATCATGATAGTAAAGATTTAAAAAAATGATAGATGATATATATTGTTTTTATACAAGAGTAAGTAGGTGTATTGGATTTAATTTTGTAGATAAATTCTACATGAAATTAAAAATATTTATACCTTGTTAAAAATAAATTATATAATAAAAATTAAGATATTGTTGTGACTGTGAGTTAAATATTAACAACAATTTAATTGCACTGAAAATTTTTTAAATACTATAAAAACAAAGTAAAATAAGGTTAACTAATAATAATATCTTGTAAATGATGATTAATAAAATATTACAAAACTATGAATAAAGTGAATGACACAAATGAATTAAGTGAAGTAAAACACAAGGCAAGAAGATCAAAGACCCAAGATTACGTGTACAAAAAATTTAAAATGCTTGCAATTTTGGTGAGAAAAGATTGTGATTAACTTGTTTTATCAAGAAGGATTAAATTTATAGTTAGTAAAACATTTTAATATCTTTTTTAAAAGTCTAACGAGTGGAGGCAACAATTTTTAGAAGGGCAACTTATAAAATAATTTATTAAAATATTTATTGTGTTTTTGTTATAGCCATTTTAAGAAAAAGATTATTATTATTAACTGTAATTTTCTAATTATAATTTTATTATATTTATATTTAATTTCATCAATCGATTATAAAGCTTCTCATATTTTTTACCAAGTAATATCTTTTATCAATCTCATATCATATTACTTATTTTTGATACTTAAATAAATATCTTTTTTAATAAAAATAAGTTAATTTATTTTGATATTATAATAAGTAATTCTTCAGCAAGTGATATTTTCTCACTTGTCATGAGAATCTCTGTTTGGAATTTTGCTATAATGAAACTTAAAACACAACTATTATAAGACAAAAAATTTTAAATTTAAATTAAATATTAATATAAAATTATGTGAGTTCTAAAAAAAAAAAAAAAAATTAATATTATCAAATAGTTTTTGTATTTTGCTTTTTAATTACAATAAAATTATTATAATCTCAAGCATCTTAGGCATAGACGTTAAGGACGGGCTTAGCTGAGCTATTTTAAAATAAATATATCAAAATATTAAAAATAATAATAAAATATAAAATTTTAAGATAATAATTTTTTAAAAAATAATAATATATACTTCAGTATTTTAATTTATGAAAAAAAATTGTTAGATTGAATTATTTTTTATTTTTCTTTTATAATTACAGTAATATCTTTTAATAATAATTATTATGAAAGTTAAATACCTTAAATTTGTTTTTATTTTTTTCTAAATTTATAAATTAAACTGATAAATTAGTGTTTTTATGAATATTTTTAAAATAAATAAAAATAAAATGTTTGATCAAACCTCAAGGAAGTATATCGTTCTTCTTACATATATTTTTTTTAATGTTACACAGGCCTCAGTCCCAATCCATCCCCCTGCACGCATCCGAAATGGCATTCATTCATAAGGCTTCGATTAACTCCTCCTTGGAGACTAAGGCTCAGAACGACAGATTTCAGTCTAGTGAAAGAACTCTGCTCCCTGGATGGATTCCAAACTCGCATTGGTTGTTCTAAAGATCTCATCTCGGGCGAAGGTGAGAAGGAATGTTCGAGTTGGATTGGCCTACGCCTCTTCATGAAATGCAAGGCTTTCTTTCTTTGAAACTACTTTGAAGATGCATCTTAGTCACCGTAATTATATTTTTTTATAGCTTAACGTTCAGTAAGTCTACATCTCGCCTTCAACTATCAAAAGCAATAAAGAAATGGATCAGCTTTTTACCATCCATAAAGGCTTCAATACGTCGCTTTTCTGACGGAGTTGGCGGAGGAGAAAAAAAATTGAAACTTGAAAAATCGTACTTTCTTGTTTTATTAATTTATATATTAAAGGATCATATTTTTTAGTTAAAAAGATACTCATTAAATATATTTTAAAAATATTTTTGTATCATTAAAATTCATAGAATAATATTAAAATAAAATTTACCCTAGTAAAAATTAAATTCATATATACCGTCTAGATCTAAAGCTAAGTTTAAGTTAATTTGTTTTTATCATTTTGAATTATTTATTATTGACTATTAAATAAGTAAAAAATATTTTTCACATTTTATAAAATTGAGCGATTATATATATATATATATAAACTTTAATAAATAAATGTTCAAATAATTAATAAAATTTACTTAAAATTTAACTTAATTCGGACCACTATAATAACCTTACTAAAGGCATCATAAAAATTCATAATATTAAAACCCATTTTTCTTAAAATTTCTATTCCTCAATTCAAAATTGATAATTAACAGATCACACCAAGCCTCTCCGATTTTACATATTTAAATATTTAAAGATTATATTTAACAAATGATAAGTAAAAGAGTATGCATGAAATGGAAATGGAAATTTTTGAAGATTATTGTGCTAAAAAAATATTTTTGGTCCTTTCCATTTCCACGTATCTAAATTCAATTCTTCAAATGTTAATTGAATAATTCTTTTACTCTTATTTTTCAAATTAACTTAATTATTGATCTGTTTTTTTAATTATAATTAATATAATTTATAATTCTAATAAGATGTAGCATAATATTATTAATTAATTAATAATATAAAATATTATAATTAATAAAAATTAATGATTTTGATTATAGACAGCATCAGTTTATACATAAAAATTTGTATAAAAAATTTATATTTCTAATACTATTATTATTTTTAATGTAATGAAATAGAAAAATAATATTATATTTTAACCTGTTAATTTAATTTTACATTATATTCTGATCAATAATACAATGCACATCTATCCGAAAAGAAATGCATCCAATAAACGTTCTTTATGGCTTCGAGCTAATATTCTCAGATAACCAATCATTCCACTCTCCATCAACAATAAACTAACTTGTTTGATATCAAATGAAATACTAAATGTCAAATATTAATAAAAATATATATATATAAATCCTAAAAGACATTTATATTATTGAGCACTTTTTTATAATTTTGCTCCCAATGCACAGTAGAAGCCTTCTACTAGAAGCACTATAATCGCAAAGCCATGATCTAAAAGCATTTGAGGAATTGTCACGACTTAAAACTCTGCAAATTAAAGTTCAGAAATTAAGCGGAACAAATCTCCGAATAAGTCTAACTAGTCTGAGATAAGATTAATACAAGATTCAGGGCACTAACCAAGTAAGATATACAATCCGAAAACTGAAAACATGGCAAAGCGAGCAGTCCTACGTAATATACACTGTCATAACTCATACAGATGATTCAATTCGAAGCGTTTCCTTGCATGAGACTTTGTTATGCCCTATTCCCTTACACCTTGTGCAAGTAACTGTTCTATGATCGATTCCCAGAATTTTTCGTTTTCTCTTCTGATGGCTTGATGGGGTTCGAGAGGTGCAAGGAGGAAGTACATTCCCATCTCCTTCTATGGGAGCTTTTTCTTTAGCTGAAAGCTTGAAAATTGGTTCAACAGGATGGATGGACCTGGAGTATGTTGAACGATAGCTATCCACGGTGAAGTAATTGGAGCAATAATCATATACACTCCTTCCTGTGCAACTAAAGACAGCAATAGCATGGTGGCAAGGGAGCCCAGTTGCTTTCCACACCAGACAAGTGCAGTCGTTTTTATTCATATCAACAACATGTGTGGAATCACCTTGAACCTCAAATAAAGTATCAGATGAGAACAATACCTTCAGATAACGTGCTCTTTGACTTGCATCCTTTATTTGTTCCTCTTTTGACGGAATAAGTTTTGTGGACCACAAACTTGCAGCTGCTTGACGATTATTTATCAACTCAGCCATCTTAGACACTAGCCTTTCTAATTTCTGTATGATGGGTTGCTCCCGCACTTCCTCTATCCAATTAGCATATGATTCTGCAACATCAAACGTAATTTGATGATAACTCTCACCCTTAAAAGCTGCATTTGTCCAACACTCCGGTTCAATCTGCATGATCCAGTCATAAGCATTCGAGGAAATCCGTTTAATTTGCTCAGCAGACATCCTAAAACCATCAAATCGGGGTGCACAAGCAGCAGCAAGAAAATTGATGGGCAAAGAACCTTTCCCATCTCCGTGAAATGGACCCTTCAAGTTTTTCATAAAATCATCCAACAGGTGGTATATGGAATAACCATGGTGAGCATTCTCAAATACTTTAAGCACAGACTCCTTCAAATCCTTCTGTTTATCAGAGACAAAAGTAATAGATCGAGAAGTTGACAAGACAGATCCCAACTGCTCCAAAAACCAAAGCCAATTGTTGTCATTCTCAATATCAACTATAGCAAATGCAACTGGGAAAACACCATCCTCCCCATCAAATGCAGTGGCTGTCAATAAGATCTCATGATATTTTGATCTTAATGATGTAGAATCAAGGAAAATAAGTGGGCGACAACCATTTTCGAAACCATGAATTGAGGCCTCAAAGGATATGAAGAGGTGCTGAAATTTTCTATCATCATCGATCAAAAGCTTTGCAATGCTACCAGGATTCACTTCCAAGAGCTTATCACTAAACCAAGGCAATTGATTATATGCCTCTTTGTATGAGCCTTGGAGCTGCTCTCTGGCACCTTCAATTCCACGATATACTTGTGTGTAGTTTAGTGCAACCCCAAAATCTCTAAGAATGCTTTTAGAAATTTCCCTCGGTTTGTGATGTGGGCTCTCTCGTAACTTGTCCTTTATAATACTCACCAACCAGTTCTTAGTTGGGTGGGCAGTCTTCGAAGCTTCTCCACATGTATGTGATTCATTCATTTTTTTAATCTTAAAGACTCGTTCAGATGGAACCCAGGATGCATAAAAGCTCCAAGAACAACCTTCAGCTGCGCAGATTCCACTTGCACGATTGGTTTCATTCTTCTTAAACTTATACCTAAAACGATGTGCGATGGAATATTTTTGCAGTGCATCACGAAACTCAATTACGCTTTTGAATTCCTGGCCAACACCAGTTATAATATCTTTCCACATGGCCACCATTTCTTCTGGTGATAAATTATTAAAATGAGCAACAGCATTTAAGGCACAGTCAGAATTGTCTGGCTCAGGAGTAGTATCCAGTTCCTCCTCATAATCGTCGTCGTCGTCTTCATCATCGTCGCCATCACTGAGGCTATCATTCCGCTTTCGCCTTTTCCGAGATGCAGTCTTTCTAGTTTTCCGATAATTTTTAGTAACTGCAACCTGTTTGGTGTTGTTTTTCCTGGAAGCACCACGCCTTCGCTTCTTGACAGTATCAGCAGGAGTAGAACTGATATCAAATGTAATTGGGCTGTGGGCAGTTCCAGGACTATCAGGAGTAAGATTAGCAGCGCTGGGTCCAGCAGGTGTTGCTTGAGATGCCCTATAAGCAGGCACAGTTTCAGCCAGCTTTATCCCACTTGCCCTGCAAGTACAAACTAATATGAATCAGTGCTAGAAAATTTTGCGCAATTCCTCTAGTCACCAGTATACCACCAATCACTGCAAACAGTAAGAAAAGATTGAACTGCACCATCATCACACCAAAAGCAAAGAAATATTTAACAATACACAAATTTTTCTCATGAATAATGCTAGAGATCCCAACTTGTATCTCATCATTTTTATTATAACTAATATGAAAGTTGATGTGTCATTACCATATCATTTTATATATCAATTTTAATTGCTATAGAATGCTAATCACTTGAAATACTAATTAATATATAAGATGATGTGGTAGTGATATGTCAGCTTCCATATTGGTCAAGAAACAAATTGAAAACCCTAGCAATACTCTTTTTCTCATTATTTAAAAAAAAAATTCCCATGTCCCAACTATTAAGCAATGGATTTCAACAAAATACTAATCAAAATGATTTGGCTAGAATTAATTTGAGAAGAGCAACCATGCTACCCAAATTAGGATGCACATAAAAAAAAAGAGAGGTAAATACCTGCCACTATCCATGTTAAAGGCTTCACGATCAAAGCCTGTTTTCCCTATAACAAAGACATCTGCTGTCACCGAACTAGCATGATAATCATACATCCTTTTTAGGTCTTTGTCATTAGCTAAAGTAATGAGAGTTTGCTTGTTCCCTGGGAGAAAATACTTGAGAGACAAAGAGTTATACTCCAAGTTCAAAGACTCAGCTAGTTTCAATTTGAGATCATTTAAAGTGGTTTCTGGATTAATAGCCATGGCATTTGCCTCTCCTCCATCATAAGATAAGGAACCGTCATCCTTAGTCACAAATTCGCCACCTGACTGACAAATTAGTATAAGCTTCCCCTTCCCCATTGCAAATAACTTCTGAAATTCACAAAAACAAAAAAATATAATGTTGTATAGGAAAAGATGTCATATATATTTTCCAGTTTCCAAAAGATTTAGTAGCACAATACCTAAAAACGGATTCTTGGACTAAACTGTTTTCTAATGTTCACAGTTAACTACAAAACTGGCAAGCTGAGGACAATTACTGCAATGTAAAGACATATAAAGACGTATACAGATGTATGACCCTACAAAAGAATTATCCAAAAAGGAAACTCTAGATGACGTTGACATTCATATATGAAAAAAATTCAATTCCCAGACGACATCAGGACCCATATAAAAAAATTGATTTACTTCATGAATAAAACCAAAGGTAGATGGAATTACTAGCTTATTCAAATTATGACATATCTGTTATTGTTGACACTAGTCCATTTTCTATTACAAAGTAACATTTTAATAGCTTCTCTCCAATAACAATCATTGTCTAATGTAATAACCAAGTTTCTAACATAAAGCTTGACAGCAAACCATAACACAGCCAAAAATTTGACTTCATGTTATACACTTCAAATTAAATAACTAAATTTACTTCAAGAGTGTGAAACAAGACCAAAGATATAGCCAGCTATAAACTAGGACCTCCTCTGACATATCTGATAGCCATAATTAAAAGATTTTGTTATCAAAAACCTAGAAATACAAAAAACTGCTTAATAAACACGATTTGAAACTGGAGCCCTCCCTGAACTTTATGGTATTTGGGAGGCAGAATAATCATGGTGTCTTATCAGGTCTTCGACACTGAAGAGTGGAACCTCACACCATGAATGAGTAAAACCAAAAGCCTAATCACTCATCCTCATTGCTATTAGTAAACAAATTAGAATTCCATAATAATGAGCCAACAACTAACACATTGCGGATGACTCTCTTGTATTCTTCCCCAAACTTAAAATCATCTATATCAGCGTTCTATATAACATCACACAACTTGTATTTGAATGAGAAGCACACGCATGACCAACCATAATCTTAACATAAAGGAAACATATACCAAATCTTTCTCAAAATCCATATGATGTTTTCCATCACAAGGATAAACCAATGATCTCATAAATATTGTGACAAAGAAATATGCTCCATCCTACAGCCATGACTCACTAAACAATCCGGGGATATTAACAAATGAAAACTAAAGTCATGTCAAAATAAATCCCACTCTTGCTTTGCTATTATTGAACAATGCCAATTAAACACAAAACGATATAAACAAGACAACGATCTCGTACCATCCACCAAAATCTTTTAACAGACAGTAACTAGCAAACGGTTCACCAAATCCCAAGTAAGGTCAGCTTGAAAACAGTTCGCTATCAAAGTCAACCTTATCAAGGTTTATTATTATCCAATCGGAAAATTCGTCAAAGATTCAAACTTTTAGCAAAAAACCACAATCGACGATGCTAAACAAACATGAAATTATACTATAAATGTGTCACATTATCAAGAATTCTTAACACACTAGGAGCTAATTTACACAAGTGAAAATGTAATTAACGCATGCAATCGGTAAATGAAAGAGAAACTACCAAGGATGTATTAAAAAAAAAAAAAAAAAAAAAAGGAGTTTTTAAACCTATTCGAACTACTGGCGGAGATAAGAGAAGCTTACCTGGGGGGTTTTCCGAAGGAAGAAAACCCTAGATTTTGGGGCCTTTCGAAATTTAAGAAAATGAATCAATTGTCGAAGTTTATGTTGGCAATCGGCCGAGGGTATTTTGGAAAATGTGAATTGCAAATTGGGGGCATAAATGGAACATAAGTAAGTAAAGAGGGTTTGTTTGAAATCTAGAACAACAATTGGCGTTAAGGTATTTGAAACAAACGCAATATTCTTTATGCCCAGAATTCGAAATAAATCAAATACAATCATACTATTTTCAAAATATTACCAAATTAATTCAAGGTGTTTTATTTTATTTTATTTAATTTGTTGAATTTAGATATATTTTGGATAATCAAATATGTTTTTCTTTCTAATTTACAGAGAATTTTTATATATTTTATTGAATAATAAAGTCATTTTTTCTTTTTGCTTGAATGTGAAAAAATGAAAAAAAATTTATTGAATTTTTTTAACAAATATATTTATCTAATTAAGTTCAATAATGTTATATATATAAATTCTTTCTAAACCAATTAACATGCAAACTTATAATATTATAATGTATTTTATATAATTTAGTTTTTTATTCTAAAATTTTTATTTATTTTGATAAAAATATAAATATTTAACTTTTAAATTTTGTAATACTATTAACATAAAAGGGTTAACTTTTAAATTTTTTTATTTGTATATTTCAATTTTAAACAAAAAAATAAACAAACAATTTAGACATTAAAATTTTAGGCTATTTAAGATTTTAATTAAAAAAAAAAAAGATGCCCAACACTATAATATTTGTTAATTAAATTGCAGAAAATTGCTAAATTCTTATAAATATTAAGAGATAATAATAAATAATAATATAATTTGAGTAAATTCTTTTTATGTTAGTTAAGAACTCTTTAATTGAATTTTGATAAACAGTGCCCTTAGCATTTATCAAAGTTATCATATTTGGTAAGTTACAATTTTCAATACATAAAGGTACTTGTTAATTATTATCTTAAATACAAAAAATTATTATAAATAATAAATATAAAATCATTAGCAAACCTTCCCCCTCTTTTAATTTATATTTTTTTTGTTTATATTATTTATAAGTTATTAGATCTGTGCATTAATTATATATGTTACATTCAATTAAATTTTAATTATTGAAAATATAGAATTTAATGGTTGATAAATAATGTTTGCAGCGTTATTTTATTAAATTAAAACTGAAATTTAAGGACAATTTATTTTTTGATGTGAAGTAAATTTTAATTTTACCTATTCACACATCTTAAAACATTTATTTTTCCAAATTTTATTACTATAATCTTAAAACATTTGTTAAGATTTTTGTATTTAATAAGTTATATTTTTTAACATATTAAAATTTATTATTAATTATTACATTTAAAATTATATATATATATTATTTATAGTAATTTTTGGTATTTAATATAAGACCAGTCGTTAGCAAAACTCTTATTTTTCAACTAAACATTGAAAATTCAATAATTATTTTTGAATAAAATGAAGTTATGTTAACTTATTATTGAAGTTTAGAATCAAAATAAGTTTTTGTAATTTAAAAAATATCATTTGATTTCATGCAAATGAAAGATAAATTAGTAACCTTTATTATTATTTTTTTTTTCTGCAGTGTAATAACTGTTATTTCTCTAACTTTTAGAAAATTATAAAAATTTAAAATTAGATAGAGATATTATTTAAAAATCATATAAAATATAATTAATAAAATTTATATTTTAAAGAAGATAAAAAAATTTTAAAATGTATTTTAATTTTTTAAAATTTTTATACTTTTATAAAAGTTGAGGGCATAATAAATATTACATAATAGATAAGATAAAAAATTAAGTAGGCTAACTTGACAAGATTATTTATCATAATACTCAAATTTCGAAAAAAAAAAAAAATTATCTCGAAATATAAAGAAGGGGCAATTATTATTTAAGAAAATGGTAAGATAGTATTTGTTATTTCTTTTTTTATGAGTTTTATTGTTTTCATTTGAATGAACATTTTATTTTTTATTAATTAATTATTATTATTATTATTCTCCTTTTATTTTTTATTTTCCTTTTAGATTTTAGATTTATTTTAATCCTAAATATATTTATAATAAATTTTAAATAATTAGGTAATTAGAAAAGAAAAAACAAACTTGGGATTTTAAAGTTATAAACAATAAACGATGCAGTTATGGTAAGAATATCCATTATGCCATAATAAGTAATCTTTTCGTTTGCTTAATTTACAATAAAATATAAATTTTTTAATAAATTCAACGTGAGGTAATCTTATATATATGATTTGTAATTTAGTGAACAAATAATTGGCATCACGTGACATCCACAGCCCAACTTCATGACTTGGTCTTAACGCCAGCTCAACTTGTTGTAAATGACCTATCGGTTACAAGATCTGGGTCCCACTTCTGGCCCCATTAATATTAGTTGCAAATTTTCTAATATACCCTTGTAATTGTATATTACTACTATTTAGTCCTTTACAATGACAAACCTATGTTTTTCAATTTTTACTTGAGTTTTTAAATCGGTAATGCCATTTAAGTAAATTAGCCGTGTTCTAATTGGTCAAATTATTTATAATATATTTATATTAATTTAAATATAATTTATTTATTAATTATATCACGAACTTTTAATTTAAATAGAGTATGCTATCATTGACATGACAAAACTCATTTAAATCATTTAATTTAAATAAATATTTTTTTATTTATTTCATTTGCCTTATTTATATAATTATTATTCGTTTAACTTATTTAATTAATTTATCCATTTACTCAATTAAATATAAATTCATATTAAATTATAAAAATTAATTAAAATAATGTATAACATAATATAAGTCAATATAATCTAACATATTTAAAATTTACGTCAAATATCCAAAATTTGAATATATCCCATAATTTCATAAATAAGTTATCAGAGCACAATATCATTAAAATATAATACTAATAAGTCTTATGAATGCTATCGAGCCTCGTGGCCAGCGGTATACAGCTCGACGTTAGCAGGGCTCAAGAAGTCCATAAATTTAATTAAATGAAGTATGTGGGATTGAGATGGGTCAAATTCGTACGCTATCCGATTATTAAGGATGTGATCAAATTAAACTAAAATTGTAATTTTGTGTTATAAATAATTAATTGTCTCACAAATAAATTAATAAATTTAAAAAATAAAATTTTTCCATAATTCAATTATTAAACATATGGTTACATGCATTTAAATTAAGCTAAAATCACAATTTTGCATTAGTTAATTTCATGTGAATTACATGGATCGTGTTTAAAATTATCTCATGTCCTTTTAATTATATGTATCCCATTAATTCTCATATCATTTTATAGCCTTCAAAGCTTTCCCCTTCTTTTTTAAGGTAGATGGATGTTCTTCTTTAGCTTTGAAGGAAAAAAAAAAAAAAAAAATTTGAACCTGAAAGGAATTTGGATTGATTTTTGAAGTGTAAGGCTGAGATTGAGTTGACTATACATTTACACTTCGAAGTTTTAAAAAATAAAACTTTTAACCAAAGTTTAGCAATATTTTGGAGTATATTAAAAGTATTATTCTTACACTAATTATATAATTTAACGGTAATTTAATTTTTATATCTTTTTTTTTTCCCAACTTGAAGAAAATTATTTCTCTTAAATATAATCTAATTTTTATTTTGTTCTAGTCGTATCAATATTTATTATGGTCAATCGAATTTATTTTCTAAAGGTTGATGAATAAAATGTAGATAATTTAATTTTCTGATTTCTGGGCCCATGCTTGTCAAGTTACAAACCATCTCAATCCTTGAATAAGGTACTGTAATGGCCGGCGACTGGAAATTTAATTGTTGATATTTGTTTTCGCGCACCCAGGCCGCTGCTTGGAATTTAATTATTGAATGGAGCTCAGCTGTTGATGGTTGATTTTACGCAATTTCAAAAGACAATCTATATGCAAAAACTAACATTAACATTAATTATTCACGAAAATGTCAATATCTAAGCATAATATTAATTAATAAAAATAAATTATAATATTTTAATATATTTATTTGTAAATAAAATATATTTTAAAAAATTAATAATGACATAGTAATATATGTATATTTATTTATTTGCTTTATAAAATGTTAAAAAAAGGGTAAGGGATAATTCAATTTTCCATCAGCTCCAACGGCAATAAGCACCATAGTCCTAGCAAGCGAACTCTCGAAGGACATAATTGTATTTTCCCATTCAAACCAACCACGAACTACCATTCATATAATTGACTGACATGAGCAAACAGCCCAAAGTAAGAGGACTTCATAGCAAAAAATGTCTGTAATTTAAATAATAAAAAAAAAAAAAAAAAAAAAATGCTCCCTGAACAACTACTTACATATTGAAGATTCGAATCTTCCCATCCGAACATTCCAAATTAAAATGCGAATCAAACGGTTATAAAGTTGATTCTACTCTTCCGGATGCCCATAATGTTAGAAAAACTTCCAAGCATAATTCCAGTTTCCAACTTCTTGAACTTCTTACACAACGACAACTAAGACTTTCATGTTCCAACCTTAACGCACCCAAAACATCTCTGGCATCTGTCCCACAAAAATATTCTTTCCATCTCTCCGCCGGAAATCCCATTTTCCGGTGGCGGGAAGAACATTCAGTCGTTAACTCTATCTGGGATTTTCAAGTTTCCTATTATTTCGTTCGAATCCTTATAAGAAAACTATGGAGGTGAAGGTTTTGTATGCAAAGAAGGCAGCTTCTATTACAGAAAAGGTTTGGCAGAGAGTTTATGGGAATTATAGCACGAGTAATCATAACAAGAGGTGCTCCTTTGATAGCGAGGATGATTATGAGGAAGATGATGAGACGACGATGGAGCTGATGCAGATTGGTGCTGAGAGGACTAAGAATGTGCTGATTCTGATGAGTGATACTGGTGGAGGCCACAGAGCTTCGGCTGAGGCCATTCGCGATGCTTTCAAGATCGAGTTTGGGGATGAGTACAGGGTAAGTTATCTATTTCTTCTCTTCGTTTTCATGATTCATTGGAATCAATGTTTTGTCTGGTTTTGGATTTGTATGTGGTCTTTTTCGTATTCCCTGTTTCTAGTTATCTGATTTGACGTTTAGGGCATATCTTATGCAAATTTGTCCATACCATGGATTCATCGGGCACTTCTTTTGTGTTTCCTTGAAAAGAATGTTCTGTGGCCGTTCTCTTCAATTTGCTGAAGAAATTATGCAAAGGAAATTTCTTTTATTATCTGCTTCAGTTCTTCTTTGATTTGTGGTATTGTCAACTGATATGATTATCTTTCCATGCTTTGAATACAGGTATTTGTTAAAGATGTTTGCAAAGAGTATGCCGGCTGGCCATTGAATGACATGGAGAGATCTTACAAATTTATGGTAAAACATGTACAATTATGGAAGGTTGCATTTCACAGTACCTCCCCTAAATGGGTACACAGCAGCTATCTTGCAGCCATTGCTGCCTATTATGCTAAGTAATCTCTGTCTGAAATACTTTTAAACTTTTACCTTGACAATAAATAATTAACATTGCTGAAATTATTGTTTGTTGTCGACGATAAATTATCTGCAAGTGGATGATTATTGTTTGCTATGAGGACTTAAGCATCCAATTTAACTTACGATTTTGAGATTTTCCTTTTTACTTTGAAATGATTGTTTGTTGCCCACTTGTAACTGATCAACAGCTGAAAGTTAATAATCAACGTCATTGTTTAGTGAATTCAACTTTTGTATTCTTAATGTAATCAAAATATCTAATCCGTTGCAACCTGTAATTGAAAGGGAGGTGGAGGCAGGTTTAATGGAGTACAAGCCGGACATTATCATTAGTGTTCATCCTTTGATGCAACACATACCTTTGTGGGTTCTCAAATGGCAAGGTTTACAAAAGAAAGTGATTTTTGTTACTGTCATCACAGACCTGAATACCTGTCATCCTACATGGTGAGTTGATACAGTCCTTTGAAGATCCTTTTTCCAAATCTGCCTAGAGATCAGAGCACTATGTTCACCCTGAGTTTATATTCAGGTTTCATCCAAGAGTAAATAGATGCTACTGTCCATCAAATGAGGTAGCCAAGAGGGCTTTACTGGATGGCCTACAGGAGTCTCAGGTTCGAGTTTTTGGTTTGCCTATCCGGCCTTCTTTTGCCCGAGCAGTTCTCTCAAAGGTGGGTGATTGAATCATATACAAACTTTTGTCAGGGTACAATTAATAAGTGCGATACACTTTTCTTCAGTTGTGTTATACATGGCGTCCTGCTTTTTGTTTATATGTTGTTTCTGCTTTTTTTCTTGATTGTTTAGGATGATTTAAGACAAGAACTTGAAATGGACCCTAACTTGCCTGCAGTATTACTGATGGGAGGTGGAGAAGGGATGGGTCCTGTTAAGCAAACTGCAAGGGCACTGGGAGAATCACTGCTAGATAAAGAAACTGGGAAACCAGTTGGGCAATTGATAATTATATGTGGCCGCAATAAAACTCTCGCCTCAACGCTGGAATCTGAGGAATGGAAGATCCCAGTTAAGGTAATTGCTTCTACCTGAAGCTAACGGATACAACGCTAACATGTACATTGTGTAAACTGTTTGCTTTTTCTCTTCGTTGCAGGTTAGAGGGTTTGAAACGCAGATGGAGAAATGGATGGAAGCTTGCGACTGCATAATAACAAAAGTATGTTTATCAGCATCCTGTCTTTTTGGTCACATAAATGTTTCCTGTAGCTTAGGCTAACGGATTTTGTCGATCCATAGGCTGGACCTGGTACCATTACAGAGGCATTGATCAGGGGACTTCCCATTATCCTCAATGATTACATTCCCGGACAAGTATCCAATCAATTTCTTGTACAAATTTACTTACATGACACAATTATCAATATTTTCGAGTTTGAACCTCATTCCTAACACCTCCCATTCATTTGACAACAACAGGAAAAGGGCAATGTTCCATATGTCGTAGACAATGGAGCTGGTGTCTTCACTCGAAGTCCTAAGGAAACAGCTAGACTTGTTGCAGAATGGTTCAGTACCAAGACTAATGAACTCCGCAGAATGTCCGAGAATGCGGTTAAACTAGCACAACCGGAGGCAGTATTTGACATCGTTAAAGACATTGATGAACTTGCCAGGCAACGAGGTCCTCTAGCAAACATACCTTATATTTTGACATCATCATTCACAAGCATAATCTAGTTATCGAACAAACGTCTTCATCTCTGCGATGATTAATGTTTGCCACGTTATAGTTCCACCTACATCAATGTATATACATATTATCATTCATTGTCTTAAGAGTCTTGTTCACCAGAATGAGCTGTAAATTCTGCTAGAGCAAGCTCTGATCAATGCTCGCTAGGATTTGGAGTTTTCAGGGTTTATTTTTAAAAAAAGTTAGTTTTATGCCGTGTGTTGAAAGGGATGAAAAACAGGAAGAAAAGAAAAAGTAGTCAGTTTCAAACATTTTTCATTTCGTAGTTAAAATTTTGGTGTTGTATTCTGCCTTGTGGGCTTCCATTTGATTGTGAGACGTAAAAGTTCGCTTTACTTTCGAATGATTTCTGTTATTGGTTGCTTCAAAGCTAAGAAAAAGCTCAAGCGGGTTGAGATGATTATGATTATAATATAATGAAAACATGGCGTAAAGTTAGAATATGGCTAGTAGCCACTGGGTCCAAAAATAATTTGGTCCTAATTTTCAAATTTTTAATTAAAATATATAAATTTTAGGTTATATTATCCAAATTTTTTTTTATAAAATGAAAGTAGATTAAAATGGATTAAGATGTTTAATTAAAATTTAAACAAATATAATTAACAACATTATAGATTTAATCTTAAGAGAAGTTGTATTATAAATTAAACCCTTGAAAAATTTTCAAGCAAAAAATCTTAAAACAATTGTCAATTCAAAAACAAATATTACAATTTTAGCCCCCAAAGTTTAAAAAAATAACAAAAGAGTGACATGTTTCAATGAAATAATACTTTTTTTCCTCTAAATTTTGTTTGTCTGTTATTGGTTTTGCAGTCAGCCATGGAATGACACCCTGTAACCTGAGGGACCGGACAAATTGGGATGCATGGAAGGCCTGTGTTGAAGGTAATTGTAGATTTTTTACTTTTAATTTCTTCGGCTGAATGTTAAAATTACAGAAATTTGCTTCTTTCATTGATTTGTTGCAATTGGTTATTTTAATAAATATAGGTTAAATATCGTTTTCCTCTGTTTTTTTGAGCTAATACCACAATATCTCTTAATTTTTTTTTTTTTTAAAAACTACTTAAAACTCTTTTAGAATAATTTTATTATTTTTATTTTTAATGCTTTATCAGGAAAATTTTGACCTTTCGATAGTTTTTTAAGAAGAAGAAGATATTGAAGTATTCATCCAAAAAATAGGAGGAATATATATATATATTAACCCAATAATGTATGTATTTTTCAGGGAAATCTAATAAGAAGGAAGCAATGAATAACACCCACTACATTAGCAAGGTAAAACAGTTTCTGATGGAAGCTGCTTCCTCTGCTTAATTTTACATTTCCATTGATGGGTTAGGTTGCAAAATTAAAGAAAGAAATAAGTTCAAAGAAATGTAAACTAACTATGATACACCCTATATTTGTCTAAATTCATTTGATTAGTCATTAAGTTGGATTTTTCTTTGAGAATGAGTTGAAGTTGTTGAAAATAATACCATTTCCCCCAAAACTCGTACCCTTAAATTAAATTATTATTCTGACTTGAAAATTTAACCTTAAAAATAATATATTACTAAGAATAATATACGTAAACTTTAACAGAATATAATTTATCAATAAGACGATAAGATATATATATATATATCTTATCAAGTCTACAATATTTTTAACCACTTCTAAATTTTATTAAAAGTTTAGAAAATTTAAAAATAATATATTGGGTTAATTCGTATTTTAATTATTTTTTAATGGGTTAATGTTATTCAAATACGGCACCCGTATGTTATGTTCTTGAACTTTAGGAAGGGAAATTGCAATTGAAAGGGTAATGGATGCTTTATAAAATTCATTTCAATTGCAATAGTCCCTATCTATCAATAGTGATGGATGTTAGATTTATCCGTTTTGTAAATACTTTATTATATTGCCAAGTGGTTATTAAAATATTTTCATACAATAAATTGTGTTAATAGCACAAGTAAATTATAAAATATGCGTCAAGCTGGTAGAATGATGATTTCTGTTGTCATTACTTAGAAGGGCCGTGGGAGAATTTGATTTTTCAATTAATTATTGTATTAATAAATTGACAGTTGTTATTATTTTTAAAAAAATAATAATTCACTTTAATAATTAATAATAAAGTTTTACTTGTTAAAATTTTTATAATTGATAAATTATATTTTTTAATATATTAAAATTTATCATTAATTACTATATTAAATGCTAAACATTATTACATAAAGTAAATACAAAAATTTTAACAAGTGTCCCAAGTGCACAGGTTAGTAAAATTCTTAATAATATTAAGAATTTCAAAATTTACTCCAATTTTTATGAGAATTGAATTAGTACTAATCACTTCACTTAATAAAAACTCACAAAGGTGAATAAAAGTAATTCTAAATAATATAATTTTTTAAATTATGAGTTTTTAATAAATATAATAATGTAGTACGGTCAACCTAATATTAAAATGATTTCAAATAAAATTCAGAATTTTTAGTATTATTTTATTTTCATGGTAAATAATAAATTAATTGAACTATCTATTTAAGGCTAATTGATTTAAATAAGATTTGAATAAATTTCTGGTTGAAAAAAAAAATGGTTGTAATGGTTTGATGGGCTTGTGTCTAAATTAAGAATTTTAAAATTATCTTTTTTTAATTACCGTATTTTCTTGATTGAAAAAAAAAAAAAAAAAAAAAACAGAAATGAGGGAAGCCGAGCCGAGCTGAGTCCCAGGGTCAGTGGTCCTAGACATAAGAAGTTTACTTCATTCATCCTTTGGACGTCTTTGACGGTCAACCTTCGTTTCCTACATGCGAATGATTTTACGAAAAGAAGAGGCAAACCGACAATAATTTAACAAAAAAAATTATTATTTTTATTTCTTTTTTATAAATCTTGTTAATTTTTAAAACTTTTTTAATTATAAATTACAAAGTTATAGTCATCTATTTTTATAGCTTGTGTGCCATTTTCCAAAAAAAAAGAATATTTTTAAACAATTAAAAATAAAAATAAAATAAAATGAGTAATTGTTTAATTATAATATTTTTTATCGTTGTTATTAGTTGACAATAAAGATAGAAAATGGTATTATTAAAATTTATATAAATATCATTGATGTTCAAGCTATTGTTTAATGATAAATTATATAATGATTAATTTAATATTATCTATTTTCGATAAATAATAGCTCGAACAATAATGTTATTAATATGGTCAAATAACTCAATTTACAAAAATTTTAGTGGTGTTTTTAGTGATTTTAGTTGATTACAATTGACAAAATATTAATATTAATATTAATCTTGATGGTGATTTGGTTTGTCTTTAAATATTTAATAAAAAAATTAAATAACATAAATAAAAAATATTAAATTATTATGCAATAAAATAATTTTAATATTGATTTAATATTAGAGTAAAAAGGTATTTGTGCTGGTTATTAGCTAAATATAATTACAAAAACTAACGGATGGTGTAGACTTACAAAACGTTAGAGTTCTTTTGAAATTTGTCAAAAATTATGAGAGTGGCATGAAATTAACCCATGATTTCGCTATTTTGTTTTTGTTTTGGCAGAATGTCGTCTTTGATTAAAACGGAAAGCTTGTGAACATAAAACCTCGTCGTTTTGGCCCCACGGAAGGAAGAAAATGATAAATTCAGGGTGGCTTCTGTTTCACCCATCGGGCTACTTTAGTCTCGTAGCTTTAATTTCAGATCCGATAGATATAGAAAATCGGCAAATTAATATCAATTCTTTCTTCCAAGATACTAAATTTCAGGTAATTTGTAGGACTACAATTCAAATTATTTTTCGCGATAATATAACACTTGCGCAATGATCGTTTCCTCTGATTTCACATTTTCACTAGAAGGCTTTGTTTTATTTGCGAGGAAAAACAGCTGGTTAATGCTATTTTCAACTTTAATTGTTCTCGATGTTGATATTATCAGGAATTTTCGGTTGCCCATTTGATCAAAATCTTATTCTTTTGAGCTTCGGCGGTTAAGAAATGGTATGAGAATAATTCCCCAATTTTTTAGTTTTCTCTTTAATGTTTAGGCATTTGTATATTGTTGTATTAAAGTATTTGTATGTTGTTTGGATACATGGATTAGTCATAACCACATTGAATGCTCTTTTTCCTTTGTTTTTAGGTTAGGTTTGCATATGTTTGTTTGAATTCCAGAATTCGAATTTGTTGTCTATTATTTAATTAGATAATGATTTAAAAATTAGGTACAGTAATACTTGACATAGGTATTTCTCACTAATGATTTTTCTTCAAGTTTTATTTAGATTTGCATCTTTTGTCTATAAGCAATGAAATGCCAAAGAATGCCTCTACAACATGTTATAAGATTAAACACTCTTTAAGTTATGGGCACAATTCAGTTGCGTTGTTGCTGGTGAATCTTTTGCTTTCATTGTTTTGCTTCTTAGTTCTGTAGTTTATGTATCTGACCATTGTGGGTTTGATTCGTCAAGTGAGAAATGGTTTTTGTGGTAGGTTTATCACTCGAGTTTTATAGACGAGGAAGGAATTTCTAAAGCTTGTGGATGCCCTTTACTTCCTTTAAAAAGCCATATAAAGGGCCCTGCCCCTGCTTCAGATCAAGGTTATATTTTCATTTTATAATCTAATTTTCAAAAACTGAGTCTTTCTGTTTTAGTTGTTGATGTTGAGATGGGTTCCATGCAGATAGGACTGATATTGTTGATGAAGCTATCACATTCTTTCGTGCCAACGTCTTCTTTAGAAACTTTGATATTAAAAGCTCGGCTGATAAGCTTCTTATATATTTGACATTCTACATAAATGTGGCTTTGAAGAGGCTTGAAGGTTGCAGAACCTTGGCCGAGGGAACCAAGGCTGTCATTAACTTGGGCTTGGAAAAGGTTCCAGTGCCTGGAGAGCCTAATTTTCCTTTTCCAGGCCTTTTTGCTCTTCCTCAATCTCAAAAGGAAGCAGGTAAAGCTTCTCCAATCTATTTTATGTGTTTAGTATTACACTGCACATCTAAGTGTTCATTTGAAGTGCTGGAGGATTTATGAAACAATTTTCAAGTTGTGTCACTGGGTTGTTGTTTAATTAGTTGTCTTATTTTTATGCTTTGTAAATATTGTGCTTTCTTTTTCCAATTTTTAGCTCTATATGTGATACTATTTTCATTTCTACAATTTGTAAGACAGCTCTCCTACATTTTGACATATAAATATTTTGGTTCAGTGATTACTAGTTTTATTCTCATATGAGCTATTTTGTGTCAAGTTGATTTTTGTCTTTCACTTGGTAGCTTGAAGCATCTGTTTTTCCCTTTTCCTTTTTCCTTTGTTAGGTTCTTTATCTGATACAAAATGAATGTATGGTCAAGGATAAATCATGAGGATAGTAAAAGTAGTTTCATGTGTTCTGTCCTTGGATCTTTTTTGACTTTCTTTGCAATATTTATACCTTTTTGGACTGCATGCCTACGTTATAGTTCTGTTTAATATCTATATAATCACGAAGTGAAGCCTCCTATTGGATGACAAGTTATATTTGGGGTAAGATCTATTGTATGATTGTGGACATTAATCCTAAGATTTCAATTGAAGGCTGCTGGGATTAATAAACTGTGAAAAGTAGTTATGTTTTGTGCCTGTCAATAAGTATTACCTTAGGTTATCCCCAGAGCAATCTTTTATTTCTCTCTATGCCAAATCTGCTACTGAGGCTGGTTGGATCAGAAGATGTATGTATCTTGATATTTATTTGACCTTTTAAAATTTTGGTTTGAGTCTTCTGTGCAATATGTGGTTCCATTATATTTTACTGGCTATTTTGGTACGCAGATCTTGGATCTTTGGTTCTTTATTTGACTTTTGAATTCTAAATTGCAGAGCTATTCAGGAATTATCTGAAGCAGATAAGAGAGGAAACAAGTGGAAGACTGTTAAGTGTTGCATACAGACCTAATGGCACTCCCAATAAATGGTGGTTGGCATTTGCCAAGAGGAAATTCATGAACATCATTGTTCCTTGAATATAGTTTGTTGTCTGTTCATTCAACTCGAAGCTACCTGCTAAATTCCTATAATGATTGGTTGTGAAAATATCTGTTGCTTTTCATACCTTAAAAATATAAGTTTTAACTTGGGGTGGTGGTTTGTTGAAACTGTTTGATCCCCAGCATTGGCCTATTTTTTTTTTTTAATTTTTTCTTCACTTTATAAAAAAGCTTGTATTGAAAACAAGACTTGAGAGCAAACTTTTATTATGTAAATTGCAAACTTCATTATATATATATTTCTTTGTGTCTTTGGGAAGTAAAAGAAGAAGAAAAAAAGAATCAATAGAGATAACATCAGTGGTTTCAAATTTCCTACAGTTTTTTTGTGGTTGTCATGGTCCTTGATCTTCCAGTGGATCATTAAAGCTTGCAAAGGTTTGTGCTGATTCTCTCATTTGTATATGAGCTGCATTTTTAACTTGACGGACGGTTTAAATTCATTTGATAAGAGTTTGTAGCCGGCCATAGGTTTGTTAATTGTCCGTCCCTCTTGTCTTCGTTGAAAATAAGGGAGTTTTATTAGAAATTGGTGTTAGCAAATATGTTTACAATTTTAATTTTAAAATTTAAGTAAAAATTAATAATATCAAATATGTATTTATTTGGTATTAAAATGTCAACATGTATACCAAGCAGAGCATAAATTAAAAACTTTTATTTTTTATATAAATTAATACAACAGTATTTCATTGTATTGTATGGCTGATATATAAATATAAAACTCGTAGCAATCGCATACTAATAGTGATAAGAAGGAATTGATTAAAGCATCTTATTGAACGGATTGGATTAGATGGATGGGTCAAGCATTTGTACATGATGATAGTGTACTTGACAACTGAATCGGCTCGTCCAAGTCCAACACTATCAATGTCAATGCAAAATTAATGTTGTATTAATTAAAAATTTAATATCAAAACAAAATTAATTAAAAAAGAAAAATTAATGTACATTTAAATGGATACAGTACAGCTTTCCAGTCTACAATGTTCATCATTCGATTCTGTGTAGCCCACAATTAAAAATGAGTATTGTTCTTACTTATTTACCCTTTTACCCTCTCCATAAAAAATGGAAGGACAAAACAGTGCCATTTGCACACGACACCGTCACAGCCCGGGTAGTCCACTGCAATTGACGCCAATACACAGTCGTCATAATCTTTTCCCTCCTTCTGGATCAAAAGACATCAAAAATATAAAATTTTTATTCAAATTCTTAAATATTTTTAAATGATGGAAAGAAATTCAATTCTATATATGTAATTGTAATTGTAATTGTCTTTAATTCTTTTCTATAATCTATCAATCGGATGAGAACATATTAAAGTACACAAGCCCTAACCAAGCAAAGCATCAGAATCCCAAACACACCCAAATCATCATCATCATTAAACCTCATGGTCCCTCACTCCCATTCCTTCAATTACAGCCGTTGATCAAATCCGAACGATCTCCCCGATCCATGACCCTTATGTTCATCGACAAATCTAAGGTTTCCCCCGTCAGTCTCCACCACTATGTCGCCAAAGATCAACCACCACCACAACAACAAAATCAACGGACGGATATTTCCACAGCCCTGTCCCCACCTCGCGGACTTCCGAGCCAGAAACTGCTCAAAACCATTCCCGGCCATACAGGACAGTCTCCGGGTCAAGCCGCCAGGTGGACGCGCCGCCATCCGACGTGATCCAGAAGAAGTACCACTATGCGGCGCGTTTGCAGAGGCTTCCTGTCCCAGACTCTATGCTTGCATGGCTTGCGGCGATGTGTCATGTTACGCGCCTCCACATGGCTCACACGTGGCGATGCACGCGACGTCCATTTGCAGTCCACCAGGTCACCAGATCGCTGTCGACGTGGATCAGGCCGAGCTATTCTGTTGTGCATGCCGTGATCAGGTCTACGACCGAGTCTTCGACACAGAGGCGGTTCTGGCCCACACGGCAAGTATCATACAGTCTTCGAAACCAGAAACTCTACGGAAACGACGACGTGCTGATTACCGCCCATGGAGTCCAGAGTTACGCGAACGCGCGTTAATAGTCCACAACGCAAGTCCAATTGATAGCACGAGCGCCACCAATGCCGACCTGCCGAGGGTATTACGGGGACTTAATAATTTAGGGAATACTTGCTTTATGAACTCGGTTTTAGACGCATTGTTTCTCACGCCGCCGTTGAGGATTTACTTTTGAGTGATCAACATAATAGATATTACTGTCAGTCGAAGAATGCTGTTAAGCTGTGTTTGGCTTGCGACATGGATACTATGCTTTTCGCCATATATTCAGGGGATCGGGCACTGTATAGTCCTGCAAAGTTTCTACACAGGTTTGTGATGATTGGGGACCTTGTTTTGATTTGATCACATCTTGCATTTGTATATCTGGAGATTCAGACAGAATGTGAGCTGTATTAGTGTGTAGATTAGTAAAAAGTAAACTGTTTTTCTTAAAAACTAATTGGTGCATGTATGAATTGAATGAAAATCTTGATTGCATTTTGCAGTTGGTGGCAACACGCATCCAATTTGGCAAGTTACGAACAACAATATGCCCATGAAATTTTCATTTCAATGCTTGATGGGATTCATGAGAAGGTGGAGAAGGATCAACGGAAGCATCGTAATCATGGTAACTCTTTTTATCTTATGCATTTGTAAGATGAAACTTAAATCTTTCTCTGAGGTGGTAGATATGCTCGTTACTTTGGTGGGAAGGACTAGATTCTGCGACAGACATTTCAAACTGTGTGGATACTGCTGAAAATGTTTTGCTTGCTCAGAATCTAGAATGTGAATTATTAGTTTATATGGACAAATAATAGATTTGCTGTGTTTTATTGTGGTCCTGTATTTTGATACATAGTTACAGGCCACAAACTTGGTGGGAATATTCATTTTTGTTTTTGCTTTCATCTGCTTTTATGAGATTGGTTTGTTTTGGTGTATTAAATTATTTGAGGCATGAGGTGTAAGAAGTTTTTCAGGTAGTTAAAGCCATTGGATATTGTGTTATGTGCCAATAAAGGAACTCTTGAAGTTGTCTTAATGTTTAGGTTGATATATTTTTTGTGAATTTTTTGTTAATTTATATTTATCTGTTCATCTGAAATTTATTTGTTTTTCTGTGTGCTTCCTGACCAATAGAGTGCAACCTTCTGTGTTGTTGATTTTAGGCTGGTCTGAAAATTTATGATGAACTTTCATTAGCCTGCTTAGCAGATCATCGGTAGATTGCCAAAATTTTTAAGGTTTAGTGGAAGAAAGCAGTAAATAACAGTCAGGAACCTGTAGGTGTCTGAAGAGTACAAGATATAGTTAAATCTTGAATAAGTCACTTGGGAAATTATAAGCTTTTTAATTATCAAGCATGGATGAAACTTGCTATCTTGCTAACCGCAAGATTGTCTAGCCGGCGATCTCTGAATGCGCTGTGGGTAACCTGCTCTTTACTGTGCTGAGTAATTCTTTTTGATCAAGATGATCCATAATATTGTTGAAGATTAAGAAGTAACCACAACATTTGACTGTAGGTTGTGGGTTTAGGTGTCGTATCTGTTGCTCTAGGAGTTGCCTGGGGTAATACTCAATCTCAACCTGCAGGCTTGATGTCATCTGCTTCACTCCTTTAAGTCAAACTTTTCTGTAGCCTACTGGTTTCATAATAGGAATTTCTTGTCATTATAATTATCATGTTAACTCAACCTTTGCCATTATAGGATCTCATACTGTGACAAAGTTGATACCAGTTTCAAAGAAATGGGGAGAGTTGCATTAGTGTTTCTGCAAGCATAAAACTTCCCTGTAAATCTTGGGGAACTTTGGTTCTCATATGCTCTGCATCAAACTTGGCAGAGATATTGAAATTTTGTTTACACTGGCAAAGTTCCTGCTAGGCGTCAGTATGTTATTTCCTGGCTTCAAGTTTCC
>JAWDEX010000018.1:3924915-3936203 GCA_035221805.1 Trichilia hirta
ATGTCAGATTAGGGTGGCACAATAAATGCTTACAGTTTGTAAGATAAGATGCCTCTTAATGTGATGAGACGTTCAAATCGTTCTTTAGAAAATGGGCCTACTTCTTCCATCTGCTTCTCCCGGTTTTAGAATATTAAAATTGAGTCGTCTCAGTAATCAAGATGGAGACCGTGATATCGATGTGAAGGATCCAATCAGGTCGCACGTTTAACAATAATTAGGAACTGAAAATATATGATTGATAAAAATTATTAATAGTTATGAAACAATATTTTTATGTACTAATACACCAATTTGATTTATGTGTTATTTTAATTAAAGTTTTTTGTAAGCTAGAATACGATAGATTATTTTTATTTTTTTTACTACTCTTGAGATTTCTTATTTATACAATTTTTTGAATCCGTTATTATTATATATTATATATAATTATGAGAATGAAATTATGATTTATATATTATATAAGGGTTGTTCTAAATAAATAAAAAAAGAAAGAATGAAATGAAAATTTTAGGAGAAAAATACCATGTTGATTTCGCAATGGATTGGTCGTGGTATGATCCATGATTACGAGAGTTGCCATAATTGATTTTCTGGTTGAATAGTGGGGCTTAGTTACGTATGAATGCAAACAAATTTGACGACGTTTGAGTGAGAGCACGCGAGAGCCAGTCTAAAGGGTGCTCCTGGATGCGACGAAGCAAGACGAAGAGCTAGGGGAGATGAAGAAAAGGTGTTTTAAGATCAACTCGAGTGTCAACTGTCTGTGAAAAAGGAATCGAAGTCCAACTCAGTGGTTTTTTATTTTTATTTTTTTAAATTAAAACATTGTTAATAATAAGTAATGTGTTGAGAACGATAAAACATGTTATTCTGACCTTAGGCTAGTAATTTAACACGAAAATTGAGCCTTCTATGTTTTCTGTCCAGATTCCCATTTGAAACCAAAAGTTGACTCCAATCCCTGACTTGAATAAGCTGACTCCTTGAAAAATTTTGTTATTCTTACACTGACTTATTTATTGCAACTTTCAAACAATATCTTAATTTGTTGTTTTTCTAAAAGAAAGTGACTAAATTATTATCATCTCTATTTCCACTTCCCCGTGTGGCTTCTCGTAAACGCCAAAATATTTTCTACCAGTATGGCAAACAGCAGTAAAGGCCTGATTCGACGTGCAGGTATAAACGACAACTTGTACCGGCTTGCTTTCGGACTTGGACGTTTGCTTTCGACCGTGCGCCCCGAGCTCAAAAACCTGGTTGGTTTAACCTTCGTACAACTCCAAACAAAAAGGAATTGAGGGGGTAAGTGGGACAATTTCACTCAGAGAGGGAGGGATGCGTCGGAGTGACGAGGGCTGAATTTCAGTGGATGTGGCAGGAAAGCAAAACTCATTTACACCAAAATTTATCTTAAAATAACAGACGACGTTATTTCACGTTAATGGTATTAAGATTTTAGTCTATTGATAACAAATAAATACATACTTAATTTATATACAATAAATTAGTCCCTATACAAAGAAACAATTTGTTTTTTTATTTGAAATCTGATTGTATATGAATATATAAATTTGAATTATTCTAATTATTATGTTTGCTTTTTATTTATCATACTTGAATATAAATATTTGTAAATCAGTATTTTACGTATTAATATCTTTATATATAATTAGATAAACTCTTATAATAAAAATTAATAAAATTAAAAAGGGAATTTTAAAAATTATAACTAAATAAAAAAATTATAAATAATTTTATTCAGATCAAATTTTAAAATTAAATAAAAAAAATTTAACTTAATTTTTTTAGACACAATTATCAAATTTTCAAAGTTAATTTAAAAAATAAGTACTCTAAAATATCTAAATAACTGAAAATAAATTTTATTCAAACTTTAAACAGAACAAACTGGCACATAATTAAAAATTAAAAATTAAGAATTGATTCAAGTTAATAGTAACCGATTAAATTATCAAAACTTTCAAATTTTATCATTTTTTTAAGTAAAGGGACTAAAATATTATTATCCCTATTCCTTTAGTATTCCCCTGCCACGTGTCGGTTGTTTAGCAACTTATAAACCCAAGCGATTTTCCGCCGGTATCGTTGAACTCGTGTTTTCGTTGCTTTCGCGCTTCGACAACCAACAGCCCAGTACACCACACACGAACCCCTAGCACAATCTGATTTTCCTCTTCTCAGCCTGAGTATCACAGTAACGATAACAAACCACCGCCATCACCGATTCCGATTCTGTTGTCAACGTAGGTCAACATCTTGGTTTCTTGTTGATAGAAAGATGATTTTTTTTGGCTGAGCCGCCGTTTAATTTTCTCTGTTTCCATTTAATTTGGACCAAAATTTTTACTTTAATTTCTTTATTACGGGTGATTGAATCATTCCCGCATTCTTATTCTTATAATTGCTGATGAAAATTTGGTGTGTCTGTTTTTTCATTTTTTTATTAGAAAGAAAATTGTGCACGAACCAATTTTACGAAGCAAGCTGCCATGAAATTTTAATGAGACAAGCTAATAATGCTAGTGGATTTAAGGTTTGCCAATTTTATTTCTTGGAGAATGCTGCCATTGATTCTTAGACGTTCTCAATTGTTGGTGAAATCGTTTCTCCTATGGTACTCACAGGTGTTGAAAGTTGACTTTTTTTCTTCATATAATTTATTTAATATGACATACTGTTTTGAAATTCAGTGCATACATAGTCATAACTTTCTGTGAATTTGTAGAAAAATGAAGTGTTATAGACTGGGTTTTCTCTCAGTTATTGGCATCATCTAGATCATTGTCAAGCAGTGGAAGTTTCTTTCATGCGGGACTTCCTGATAACGAATTTGATGACCAAGGTATTACTTCTTCTCTTCCTCGTGCAGTTAGTTATTCATTGATCTTTTTAACTAGAATATCTGTGAAGTAATAGACATATTCTTGTTGAACACTTAAACAAGTGACATTGAAAGGAAGAAGGGAATAAATGAATTTTTTTAATGCTTTCCATATACGTTTCTTATAGAATGCTATAATATTCTTTAGTTTACTGTTTAATTTGAAATCATTATTGTGTGAAGCTCTTTGAGATTTTTTTAAGTCTCCAATCTAACCTTGCATAGTAAATTAATCTTTACGAACTTTCTATTGACCTTGATAATCACCGTTTGGTTCTAGTTCCCACATTTTCAAATGGTACAATGTTACAATCCATATCCTAGAATAGATTTGTGAGAAATTGCTTCCAGACATGGTTCTAATTTGAGTCATTGAATCTAATATGTCATCCGTAATTGTTGCATTTGTAAAGTGGGAGCTTATTTTGTCATTCTTCATTTGGTTCTGCTCACACATCCAGTTTGGTAACACCACCAGTGCCTCCTGATGCATGGTGCTCTTCTGATGTTAATTAGGATAACCGGTGTCATTTATCTCTGCAACAAGGTTCAGTTGAAGATCTTTCTCGATCCCATAATCACAGGACTGATAAAAAAGAGATGGATCCTTTGGTAATGATTGAGGATATGCAAATTAAGTTCTTATGTCTTCTCCAATGAGTTGGGCAGTCACAAGATAATCTTTTGGTGGCAAAGGTCTTGCATCGACTTCACTTGGCAACTCTAATACGAGCAGTAGAATCTGATATGAAAGCTGTTAACCTGAGAAATGATAGAGCTAGAGCAATAGCAAGACAGCAAGAGGCAGCCAGAATGCCTCAATTAGATTTTTCAATTAGAATACTTGTCCTGGGAAAAACAGGTATGGGTAAGAGTGCAACCATAAATTCTATGCTTGACCAAACAAAAACAGAGACAGATGCATTTCGTCCTGCCACTGATCGCATCAAAGAGGTTGAGGGAACTGTCTGTGGGCTTAAAGCAACTTTCATTGATACCCCTGGTCTCTTTCCTTCCGCTACAAGAAATGTGAGGAGAAATAGGAAGATTATGCACTCTGTGAGAAAATTCATTTGAAAATCTCCACCAGATACTGTTTTGTATTTTGAACATCTCGATCTTATCAACACAGGTTATGGTGACTTCCCCCTTCTGAAGCTTATGACTTAAGCTTTTAGTTCTGGAATTTGGTTCAACACCATCCTTGTCATGACTCATTCTTCTTCTACTCTTCCTGAAGGACCCAGTGGGTATCCTGTTCGATATGAATCCTATGTGACCCAGTGCATAGCTTTGGTCCAGCACTATATACACCAGGCAGTGTCTGACTCAAGACTTGATAATCCAGTTCTTCTAGTTGAGAATCGCCCTCAGTGCAGACAAAATTTTGAAGGGGAATACATTCTTCCAAACCAATTGATTTGGAAATCTCAGTTTTTTTTTTTATTATGCATATATACCAAAGTTCTTGGTGATGCTAACAACCTCTTAGAATTTGAAGACAGCATTGAACTAGGGCCTTTTAGTAATACTTGAGTGCCTTCTGTGCCTCATCTCCTCTCATTTCTTTTACATGACCGCTCATTTTCATGTCCAATGAAGCTGAGAATGAAATTGACGAGATATTAGCTTTGGACATGGATGAGGAAGATGAGTATGATCAGTTGCCACCATAAGAACTCTGACAAAATCTCAGTTTGAGAGACTGTCAGAATCCGAGAAAAAATCTTATCTTGATGAGCTTGATTACCGAGAGATTCTTTATTTGAAGAAACAATTAAAGGAAGATTAGCAGAGGCGTAAGAAGAATAAGTATTCCAAAGAGGAAAATTTTCCCAATGACAGTAATCCTGATGACCAGATAGGTCCGGAGGCTCTCCTGTTACCACATATGGAGGTTCCTCTTAGTTTTGACTTGGATTGCCCTTCTCATAGGTATCGCTGCCTTGTTGTGAGTGACCTGTGGCTTGTGATGCCTGTTCTTGATTCCCGGGGATGGGATCATGATGTTGGCTTTGATGGAATAAACTTGGAGTCAGCTGTGGAAATAAAAAGGAATGTCTTTGCCTCAATCTCAGGGCAGATATGCAAAGACAAGCAGGATTTCAGCATTCAATCCAAGTGTGCTGCAGCTTATGCAGATCCTAGGGGGGCCACTTACAGTGTAGGTTTCGATGTTCAATATGCTAGTAAAGATATGATCTATAAAGTTCTCAGCAACGCAAAGCTAAAGAATCTAGAGCATAATATTACTGACTGTGGAGTTTCTTTGATATCTTTTGGTAACACGAATTATGTTGGTGCAAAGCTTGAGGACACTTTATTGGTTGGGAAACAACTGAAGTTAGCTATGAATGCTGGTGGAGTGGGTGGTGCTTGGCAAGTGGCATATGGTGGGAGTTTTGAAGCAATTTTAAGAGGTAAAGACTACCTTTTGAGAAATGACAATGTCGCTTTGACAGTGACAGCTCTATATTTTAATAAAGAGATGGTGTTGAACCGAGGTTTCCAATCTGAGTTCCAGCCAATCAGAGGCTTGAAATTAATGGTTATGCCAATTTAAATAGCCGAAAAATGGGGCAGGTTTTGATAAAGTTGAATAGCTCTGAGCACATGGAAATTGCACTACTTGCAGTTTATACAATTTTGAATGGCCTGTTACATCGAAAGGCAACTGAAGACATGAGTGGGGAGGCATTGGAGACCGGATGAGTTTTTGTATTCTTTGGGTTTACCATTTATTTTTGTTTCGGAGAGAAAATTGTTGTGGCAAAGCAAGCTATATTTGGCGCTTATCTTTAGATCTCTCAGTGATCTGGAGGATAAGATGGGAGAAAAAGTGAGTTTTGCTCAGTCTATTACGGGTTTTTCTTATTATTGCTTTTGACTCAATTTTATGTGATTATTTGGGAATTATGGCAAGTAGATCTAGATAAATAAATTTGTTTCTGCCTAAACCAATAGCCTCTGATTCAGTGTAACATTGGCAAGCTTCCAGCTTCGGCCAAAGAGGTTTTTAATATATATATCTGGTGATTAATGTACAGGAAATCATCGGAAATGTGTTTTTCGTGTAATTCACATAGGATATTGTAATAAGAATGAGACAAGCAATCTATTTATTTTTTCTAACGTTCGAAAAGTTAATAGTGCTTCTGAGTTTCATTAAAATTAGAATGTATGCTGATCTCTCTATTTGGTCATTCTTCGATTTTCTTCAACAGTGATAAGATCAAGTAGTATTGTTCTGTAGACTGTAATGGGAATGTTTGCTTTATATGAAGTAGGGATGGCAGAAAAGGCCTATAACCGGTCCATCTGGACAGGGCCCAGTTATATAGAACTGAGTTCGGACCATCGCAGTCCATAATACTTTTGGGTCCGCACTAGTTCGGGTTGCTTTCGGGCTTCGAAGTAAGCTTGTTGATTTTAACAATATAGTACTTTATTTTACTTAAAATAATACTTTTAAACCTAATTTAATAAATTATGGGAAATAGTCCCTATAATATTGTTTTGAAACAAATAACATATAAGACTAATTTATAAATATAATATAAATATATAAAAAAACGTTAATTATATTAAATATAGTGACATAATCATTTTATCTGCTAAAGAAAATGGTCCATTTATTTAATTTTTAAAAATTTAAATCTCGAAACGGCTGATTTAATTAGGTAAAATTGAGTGGAACTCTCAAATTTTATCATTTCTAAATATAATTGACTTGATTAGTCTTCCTATGATGCTTTTACTGCACTTTCGTAGCATAATAGTTAAAGTGTTGAGAACACTAATTTTTAATAAAAAAAAAATTACTTTTTTTTTTTTATTATTTTTAAAATTAAGTGATTTCCTTGATACCAAACAATACGATAATCTTGTTGTAAAGAACAAGAAACTTTTAATGATAAGACATTTATACAATTTGCAAAGGTCAGGCTATTTTGATAGCAAAGCTGTCCTCGTCTTATAAATGATATCATTGAGCAAATTCTCTATTGTGCACTCTTTTGAATATGAATGTGCCATGCGTATTCCATGAATCATTATGAAGAGGAAAGCGTGAACCTTTTATATCATTCTTAATTCTCAGTCCGAAGTTGGTAGGATAATTGGAATCAACTTCTTAAACCAGAACGAGTGTCGGAGTGTGAGTTCTAATTCCATACTCCGTTGCTGTATACCGCACATCAATAGTCTTACAGAATCATGTCTTGTAAGTTGTAGTGTTGTACAGAACCGATCTGGAATTTATGAAGTTGCTGTTCAACTAGGCAGTCTTATTCTGCTAGCCGAAGAAAAGACGGTAATACTGGCTGAAGAATGATGAAGAATTGTTGACAAAAGAAAAGTAAACAACTCTGTTTTGATATTCGTAAAATTGATGATTTTCTGATAATTTGTAGTCAAATAAAATCAAGCATTAGAAGTCTTAAGCATGATGCAGCTTCTCTAGTCTCTAGTCTTTGCAGCAGCTGCAATATTTTCCACGGTGGACATTTTTTAACTAAAGAAATTTATTTCTCGTGTACTTTTTCCCTTCTCTCGGTCGACTAGATATGAGTCCATATTTTTATTTGGTCCAATCTGATTCTTTTGGGCCACAGTATATGCCAAACCATGATACCTTAAAATATTCTGATTCCTTGACTACCACAAGTCTATACTAAGTTAATAAACCCCGCAAATCCCAATTCTTTCTAAAAGAATATACCATACTCACGCACCCGGAAAAAATAAAACAGAATCGACTAAAATATTCTCCCCATTTTAAGATTCTTAACACCAAGAAGGCCATCCAATCTGAAATTCACTTTTATTTAATTCAACAATTCCTTATGACACCTAATTACATACACAATCACAAGAAGAAAGAATTAACTATTTAACAACTAGTTAATAGCTAAAACAATTCAATTTTTTACCTTAATTTTTTATTACTTTGTCTTTCAAGGTGAAGATCCCCACAAAACTTCAGCAACAATGGTGGCAACCTCAGCATCTGAAAGAGATGCCTCCCTTGCTCTCACCAAAATTTCCTGCTTGAATGCCCTCTTCTCTCTTTGCCTCAAACCTTCTCCAACTTCCAATTGCACTGCAAATCTTGCTACACAGCTTGCAAATGGATGATTCTCCAGAAATCTCCTCTGTCTACTCTCTCTTCTTCCTTCCAAAACCCCAACAGCAGTAACTTCCTTTTCATTTTCTCGCTCATCAAATCTCTCCATTTCAATCAAATCACTACCCAATTCTGATCTCTGCAACTCCACTAGTTTCTGTACCAACCCTTCTTTCAACATGGCTTCAATGGCTTCTTTGCGCCCGAAATGACCAATTTCAAGTATGCAGTCCATGGCCAGAAGTTTCATTTTCAAATCTTTAACGTCTAAGAAACTTATGATTTTTGGTATTTCACCATTTGATTCAATTTCGTCAACAAGAGGTGACTTTATTGACTTGATCAATGCACACAGAACTTTGATTGAATGCGTTGAGCTCATGATTAACAAAGCACGAATTGTTGGTCCCATCAAAACTTGACCCACAAAAACATCTTTACTGAATCGAATTAAAGCTTTGATTGAATATGCAGCGTGTTCTCTTATTCTCTTCGAATAACTCGAGTCACAGAGAATCGTTTCAAGTAAAGAGCAAACCTTTGATTTCAGCAACAAATCCTGTAACTCGCGGTTGAAACCTTGTACAACTCTGTCCTCGAACTGAGCCAGCAACTTCACCACCATGTCCTCGTCGCTACCCGGATCTTCCAAAGCTCTCGTAAGGCTGTCGATACTCTCTCTATCTATCCACGCCTGAATTTCACTCTCGATTGAGCCTGCAACTCGGGAAATGGACTGAGTCGAGACTCTACGAGTCAAGAAGTTTCTCAAGCTGTATCCCCGAGACTTTTGCAGGGTTTCCACAAGGATTTTGAGGTCGGCCAGGTGTTGAGAGAGTGTCGATAGATGTGGGTCCTTCGAAAGAATTGTATCCGACTCCTTCTCGAGCTCCAATAGAGCTTTAATGGCCAACGAGTTAAACTCAGCTGAGTTCGAACTAGGATGTACCAGGAGTTCATGTGAGGCTTGTTTCAAAGCTTCTAGAACGTTGAGTACTCGTGGTTGATCACCTTTGTTTGATAAGTCTTCCATAAACGCGAGTCTTCAAGAGAAAATTCTCTCCGTATAGAAACTGAAAATTAGAAAGAAGGGCGAGAAGAAAGTATAGTTTTTTGTAATATTGTATTGTTTTGTTTCGGAGGAATTAAGCCAACCACCAGTCGGTCAAAAGTCAGCCGTTGTCGTCGGTAATATGGACGGAGTATTTAACCCCATTAACCCCAACTAAACCATTAAAACCAGCCATTACTGTATCCACGTATTTATATAATTTTATTTAATTATTTGTGTGTGTATATATATATATATATATACCTACTTAAAATTTTATTATTTTTTATTCTACTTATGAATCCATAAATTTAACTACTTTTAATTATTAGCTTTTTTAATTGTTTAAATTTAATGTTATATTAATATTAATTATTAATTATATATGTGCAATTAAATTTTAGTAAATTAAAATTTTTTAAATTTAATAATTAATAAAAAATATTCAAAAATAGTATAATTTTAAGAGGTTATTATTGTTTGGATGAATGACTATTAATTTTATATTTTTATTTCTCAAATATTTTTAATTATTAAAATTAAATTTTATATATACATTAATAATTATTGGCGCGTGAAAATTTCTATTGAGCATTCGAACACTAGCCTTTGATTCTTTGTGGTGATAATAATTTGATATCTGAAACCAAGAGAATGACGAGAAAAAAAGCCAGTGATTTGGCAAAAATTCACTAATTTTTAAGTTAAATTTTGGGTTTTATTTTTATAAGATAAGATTGACATTTAATAAAATTTAGGTAAATATAAGTGTTATACATACCTTAAACTTTTAGTTGCTGCTCTTTTATATAGAGGTTATATATAAACAGTTATGAGAATTTTTTCTCATTAATTTTAAGATCATTGGCACATGATTGTATTTCATAATTTTCGAATTATAAACGAAAAATTTTATGGGAGATTGAATTAGAGACTAACTCTTGGTTAACTTTTTCCTAAACACTAAACTTTCTAATTTTTAATAAAATAATAAAATTTATTGAAATTGAATTTATGACTTGAGCTAAGAATAATTTCTCTAAGATACTTTCTCGACCTGAATGTACCCTTTCCTTAGTCTTTGACTTAGTTTTTTTTAGGTACAAATAGGCTCTCAGGGTCTTGTCTTTTTTTGCTTTTTAAAGCTAAGTTTCCACAGATAAATCCTTCTACATCTCTACCTTATGGTGAGATCTTATTTGGATTGTACACCCTGACTTTAGTATTAAGATTTATTCGGGTTAAATATACTATTGTACATTTAAACTCCTTTGTTAAGACTTATTTGAGCAAAACAGGCCTTTTTATATCTTGACTTTGTAACCTTAGCTTATTGGGGCTGGATATGCCATTTTTGGCCAAATTATATTTTAATTGCACTTTCTTCGAGTAAAGTAACCTTTTCTTTACTAGATTTTATTCTAGTCTTCTTCTAGCAAGATTGTGCCTTTTTTGCTCTGATAAGAGAATCCAATCTTCTTTTAGCGATGTCATGCCTTTTTTGACTGAACAAGAGAGTCCATTCTTTTTTTGGTAATATAGGCCCTTATTTGGCAAGATCTTTTGATTTGCCTTTACTAGAGCTTAATGGGCTCTATATGAGAGATATAGGCTTCATATGGGCAAATGGTATTCAATATTGAGAAAGAGTTGCTCATCATTGAGTAAAAGATGCTTGACATTAAACTAGGGATGTACTGCATTGGGCAAGAAGTGGGTGGTATTAGGTGAATAAGCTTGACATCATTGAGCGAGTAATGCTTATCATCGAGTAGATGAGTTACTTTGCAATTGTAACATCCTACATTTGTAAAGATTCGACGAATTTGTAAATCGGATAAATAGTGGGAATAATAGTGCATTTTCGCGCATACCTTAATCTTTTAGTCATATTAGGAGCTAAAGAAGTCCAATTTATTTGATTTAAGATGCGTTAGAAAGCTAATATCTATAATTTATATGTCTATAACTTTCCATAATTCTATAATGATCGAAAGTAGCGCAATGGTTAAACTAAATTTTGATGGTTAAAATGAATTTTTTATGTTAGGAAAAGACTTTCTTTTTATTAACTTAGTCAGAAAAGTTTTATATCGAAAGTCGATTATTACGTAGATGGGTGTATTATACAAAGGGGTGTTATAACTCGATTTTATCTTTTGTAAATTTTATCTATACTTCATAACCAAAGCTTGAGGTGCCGA
>JAWDEX010000018.1:3936303-3963221 GCA_035221805.1 Trichilia hirta
ATAAAAAGATAAAGGATAAGAGATATTACCTGAGATAAAATTTTCACAAAAATAAAAATTTGTAACAAACAAAATTATAGAGGACAAAATTGGGTTATGACAAATATTTGTACGGTTTCATTTTCACATTCAAAGACTAATTGACGTGCTTTGGGGAATTCTTTATTAGTGAACAATCCATTTTGTTCAATTTCGCGCAAACCAGAATGAAGTTCTGTAGAGGACTTATCAAGCATCTCCTCTTCACTACTACTTTTACTACTAGATCGATCCCTCGAGAACTTTAGTAACCGTTCCTTAATGAATGCTAACGGAAGATAAATGACCAAAAGAGAGGTTCCAATAAATGTCACTACAAATGGATGCTGATAGATTTTATACACATCCTGTTGAACAAATATTAAATCGGGTAAAGAAGAAAATTTTATGAATCAAAGAACACGAAGCTTTAAATTGTAGAGCCAGCCTCTTATTGAAATATAATTACTATTTCACTTATTATCTTTTATTTTAAGACAAGAAATGTACACCCAGGCAACTAATAGAAAACCTGATGTACAGAAATAAGTTCCCAGAAGCAAGTAAAGAAACAGTGGTAAATGCAATAATCATCAGAAAGAAATAGTAAATTCGATTACATTTATTCTAATTTTCATTTCTGCTTCCAATCTTAACCAACAAGTACATCATATATTATCTACAATAAAGAGAAAACTGACCTGTGTAACCTCTGCAGAAGTGACCCACATGATAACAACAGTGATGATAAGAAGCAAACCACCCTTGTATTTACAGCTCCCCATTATTCTTTATAATTTTATGAAATCAAATCAAATAAACAAACAAGATGAATGCCTCTTCTCTTCTTCCTCTCCTTTTCAACACTAACTGTGTTCCGTGTAGTGTGGTTGTGAGGCTTTTAAGAGTACTTATGATGTGTGTAAAAAATTAGAGTTTTATTATTTTAGGAAGTGTCGTATTTATTAACTTAAACTGTCATATTTGGCATACTATTAAATTCTCAATTTTTTCTTTTTATATATGTAAAAACTCTTATTTAAGTTAATACAAAGTTTATTATAAATAAAAGAACGATGTTTTTCTATGGAGAATCTTTTAAACTTAAGTTTCACTTTATCTTTTACAGGTCTATCTTATTCATATTAGTTGGTATCAGAGCAGGCTGGTTAAACATTGAGTTCGAAGACATGCAACAAAGAGCATGGAAAAAAACGCTCTGTTAATTGAAACCAGATGAATAAAAACTCTGAATCAAGAAGTTAAAATTATAATATAATATGGTATACCCAGATACAAATACACTCATAGGGAAATATACAAGTTCTAAATCAAATAGAAATGGTAAAGTATAACCACTTATAGGAAATAGAATAGTTGGTAAATAAACTATAAACTATATACAAACTGGGAGATAAAGTATATAAATCCACTAGAAAAAAAAGTATATAAATAAAGTCTAAAAAGAAATACATATACCCAGGGACAAATTGAAATACAACTTGTAAATATATACACATGGATAGAACTAATAACTATCAGGAGAATAACTAACAACTTAACCTACTCCAATAGAAGTTCCAATTGGAGCACCTGATGGCATTCTAACCCTAACCCTAACTTTAACACACTTATAACCAGTGTCCAATGCAGAGATATCTTAGCTTAGTACAAAAGTAGTTTAGTTGCAGCTACTCGGCTAACTAGAATCGTAGTTTCACTTACTAGGGTTCGGCGGGGAAGATAGATTCCGGGAACGAAGCTAAAGGCAGAGGGCAGGAAAGACATTCGCTCGTTAAGGAGTTTGGGCTACTTGACCAAAGGGGGATGCGGCGGTTCCCACCTCAACAGAATCAAGAGACGGAGCTTAGGACAGGAAGCATAAGCTAACTCGACACTCGGCAGAGGGCCTCGAAAGAATGGAGTGATAGGAATGCCCTTAGATTAGGGGTCAGTTTCCACACTGAGGACTAATTCGGATAGTAGCTAGTTCTTTCTTTGTTTCAGGAGTCGGGAGTTAATATAATTACCCTAATAATAATACCACCCTGTCATCCATATTATCATTGACATTAAATAAGACTATTATCATAATAGTATTTCGTATAATAACAAATTTACATGAAGACTACGTCATTTAAAATTATTTCATAATTTTAAAAAATAATTTATAGTAATATATATTATTTTAAATTTTAAAGACCCCTTTTGTTTTGTTTGAATGGTAGTTTCAAAACCGAACCCAGTTTGTTCTTTTATTTTACAATTTCATATTACAATATTGTAATTTATTAATATTATATTAGGCATTTATTAAAAGAGGCAATTTAATTAAATACTACTAAAATAATGCAAAATTATAATAATACGTATTTTAAAATAATTATAAATTTTTTAAAAAATCTATAAGGAAGAGATTTTTAAAACAATATTATATTTTTAAAAAAATAAAAAATTTTCTACATAGTAAATGAACACAAAGCATTATTGTCTCTTTGAGAACTTTTTTTAAGAAAATGGTTTTGGCTCCCAATATCATGGTCATTTATATTATTTTAATAAAAAATTTCATAAAAAAATTACAACTTCTGAAAAATATATATATATATCATTTGGCCAAATTAGGATTTTATGTAACAATGTATTTAAAATGTATAACATTTTTAGTTAGAGATGATAATTTTATTTATGGATATGGATATGGATATTTGTCAATATTCATTATTTTTTGAAAATTAAACCATACAAAATAAATATGTTACAAATAAGAATAACTTATATGTTATCTATTGTTAAAACGAATTGAATATCAATGTTAGTAAATATCTTCGGATATTTTTGAAAATGAATAAACTAATATTATTTTATCCATTTTTCACATAAATTTTAAAAATAAAATAAAATCCTAATTTATATTCAATTTTAAGTTTTTTTATTGAATATTGACAATTGTAATATTAATATAAATAATTAAAATAATTAAATTTTAAGTACTTGTTCCCTCATTTTCAAATCGTACAATGTAATGATCCTTTTCCTAAGATAAGAGTAAGACTGCCCGGCAGGGTTCTAATTTGAGTCTTTGAATGGAGCATGTCGTCCGTAATTGTTACATTCGCAAAAGGGAGAGTTTATCGTGCCATTCATTATTCATTCGGTTCAGCTCACACATCCTGATGCATTGATAATGATAATTCCCCGGTTCACGTTGCTATACTCATTGATGGAAGAACCAAACTGATTGCTCAAATGGTAATTTATAATTAGTGGTCCGATTGCATTATAGAAGCATTACAACATTTGGGAATGTATGGATGATCCAAACTATCCATTATGTCAGTGGACACTCTCCTCTGTTGTCTTATTTTTACTTATAGTGTCAGCATCAGCAGCTTGTACATGAATTTATTTGATTGCTTGTCTAATGAGGATTGATCGTTTCTTGAATAATATACAGATGATATTTAGTGACTGCCCTCTTTATTGGATTGGTCGGATGGCCTTCTTCTTCTGGGATTTTGGTGTCCCCTTGACGCTTATAGGCCATAAATTCTACTTCATACTTCATGGAAAGATTTTCAAGGTGTAGAATATAAGCAATTAGGTAGCATTAGAATTTAGGGTTCGTTTATTTTGACATTTTTATTTGCCAAAAGAGTTTTTTTAATATCAAAATGTTTTTTTGTATTATTTTATTGTTATTACAGAAAGACTTTTGAATTATTTAAGTTTTTAACAGTAGAAATTTTTTTAAATTTAAATTGTTTGAACTTATTTTTAAAATTTTAAAAGTTTGAAATGCACACAGAGGCAATTGGTAGAAAACCTGATGTACAGAAAGATGTTCCCAGAAGCAACCAGGAGACCTCCGCCTTTAGCAATCAAAGAAACAGTGGTAAATGTAATAATCACCAGAAAGAAGTAGAAAATTCAATTCAATTTAAACCATACATTAAAGTATGTTAACCATTCATATATATATATATATATATATATCCTTTAAATAATTTTTAAAAAAATATTGTTTTAGAACATTATAATTATACTACAAATTTTAATTATTAATTTTGTATTTTGATTAATTTTTGTGTGAATTATTTTATTTTATTTTTTTATAAATTTATAATATATTATTTGCAGTATTAATCATTGAATTTAATAATTTAAATTTATTGTGATTTTTCTTAACTCTAATCGTAAAGTTTTAACAGTAACCTCTTCAGAAGTGACCCACACGACCACAACTATGATAATAAGAAGCAAGCCTCTCTATTATTTATTGCTACCCATTACTCTATATAATTTTATCAAATGAATGCCTCTTCGCTTCTTCATCCCCTCTCCAACAATTCTTTCTGCGTGTATGTATTTATAAAAAATAAAATAAAATTAAATAAAATTAAATAAATAGAGGGTATATGTTATTATTTCAAGTTAGAGTTCACTGTCGTTGTCTCCTTGTGTTATATTCTTTATTCTACTGTTGTCTCCGTTGCAGACGCCACGCCATGCCATAAATATATCGAAGAAATTAGCATGGGTAATAGTATTTTTATTTATACAATAATATTAAACATACAAATTTTTATAGGAACTCTGCAGGTACAAACAATCAAATAATACTTTTATGTGAATTTATTTTGTCATGCTTATAAAAATATAAATAAAAATTAAAAAATATAATAAAAAAATTGTAATACAACCTTACCCTGATAATAATAATAATAATAATAATAATCCGCATTATCATTTACGTTAAATCAAACTATTATCATAGAATTGTTTGTTGTTATAACAATAATTTCAAAAAATAATTTATAGTAATAGCGTTGTATATATATATTTTTTAATATTTTTAATTTTAAACCCGAAACCAATTTGTTCTTTTTGTGTACAATTTGTACATCTTCGTTTAACTTTACTCTTTATTTGTTCACAAATTTTGGTAAGAACTTGAATTTAGAATGGTTTATACATTCTCCTTTACAAAAAAATTAAGAAAAAAATCTCTCTCTCTCTTCATAAAAATTATAAATATTTTTCATAAATTTTTAATCTATCTATAATTTTTATCATAAATATTTTTCAATCAAGGTATAAAAAAAAGAACTTAATATTTAGAAAGATTTAAATGATTAAAAGATAGATATTTTTAAGGATATATAAACAAAATTATCATGCATAATAAAAAATAATTAATTAAAGGTTATTTATATATTTTCAATGGCATATAAAGCAAATTTTATCTTTTAAATGAGTGTACGAGTAAATTTAAATTTTAAATTTTAAATTTTTACAGTTCATAAAATAACTCATTATTAAATAAAATTTCGAATAAAAATTTTGTAACAATTGGTTAGGATATGCAATATTATTTTTTAAATATATAAATATTTTTTATTATTTTTATGATATCAGAGAAAAATTTATGAATTATTTAAAAGGTTATTTTACTTTTATCTGCTATAAATTAAAATTGTCGTTTAAGTAAGTGAAGAGTTGAAAAATATTAATTAATTTTGAGATATTTTAATATATGACTTTTTCATTGCTTAAAAAAAAAAAAATTTATGTCAAAAATTCTTTTCTTATTTATTTTTATATTATAAAAAGATACTTAAACTCTTAAAATTTAGTTAAAATGATATTTTAGTCTTATTAAATTTTATCTCTATTCTGCGATTTTTTTTTTTTATTATTTTAAACGCTTTTTTAATGCTTTATTGTAAAAATTAACTCTACCACCATTAAATTTTAAATTTGATACCACCGGTGAGAATGAAATTAGTTACATAAAAGATATTTAAAATATAGAATAAGTCAATAAATTCAGATAAAAGTGAATGTTTTTTTAATTTAGTATGATTAAAATATTTTTTGACCAAACTTTAGGGATCTAAATATTTTTTAATTTTTATATTATTTATTTTTCACTAGAAAAAGTTTATGGATTATTAAAAAAGAAATTTTGCATTTATTGAAAGAAATTTAAATTTTAAGATTTTTAAAAAAAATTTTAGAATAAAACCTTCTGAGTTTTTGAAAAAGTTAAATTATAATTAATTATTTTATTTACATCACGAAATTGATTTTAAAAAATTATTTATCAAAATAATTACGTCATAAATTTTTTTAAAATTAAACAAAAATCTAACACTTACATACGCAAAAGAGACTTGATTACCTTGGTGAAGATCTATGTCCACATCATTTGGCTAAATTAAGACATATTTTTTGATTATGAAATTGATAAGTTTAGCAACCAAAATCAGAAAAATTGATAGAAAAGCCTCAAGGAAAAAAAAATGTCTTGATGAAAATCTATTAACTATATTAATTTATATCTCTAATATTATTTAAATATAAATAATATTATTAAGAAAAATATAAACTATTTGATTTCATTTAGTTGGATGTTTTAAAAAAATATATTTTTAAAATAAAAATATTATTTTTTATAATTTAAATAAATTGTGAAAAATAAATTTTATTATTATTTTTAAAAATATACTCTTGAATATATAATTTTTTTTTTAAGTTTTGAACACTCAAATTTCACTGCACTTTATACATATTCTCCAACTTGAATACGGGTGAGTGTCAAAGTGCTCATAAAGTTAACGATAATATTTTTTTTCCCTTTTGAAATTTCCTAAAATAAATTTATGCAAATTATTTCCTGTAATATTTAATAAAAAAACTGACATAACTTAAAAAAAAAAAAAAAAAAATCACAGACTCTGAAGTTGTAGCAAATGAAACTGTTTCTATTTTTTTTTACAATGTAGGTCCAAATGCATATAGTCTTATATTGTAGGAAAGCCCATATTAGCATATGTGGGCTTCGGCATTAAAAATTTAAGGAGTAAACCTAAAGCTACCTATCTTTTATCTGATTGCACTCCTTCTTAAAAGCACATAATAAAAACTAAAGGAACATGAACCTTTACTGCCTATGTTGTTGTATTCACTCAAACACGTGTGCCCAAATTCAAATCCAAGTTTTGGATCCATCTTGAGTTTTGAATAATATCTAATTTTTTTTTTTTTTAAATATATGTGAATATGAATAAATACGTTAAATTTAAATCTTTTAAATAAAGCTCGTTAATAAAAAAATTAATATTTAATTTATATATATATGAAAATTAGAAAGCACAATCATGTATATTAATAATTATTGTACCTAATAACATAACATATTATAACAAAATTAAGACTACATCTATAAATTATATCAATTTCATACAAAAATAAATATATTAAACAACAAATTAAAAGTTATATATTTCAAATAAAAATTTTACTAATTTTTATTTTTTATATTTTAATTAATAATAATAAATTTAATTTTTTGGATAGGTGGGTATCAACTGTATTTATGTATATATCCATACTTGAATTCAAGTCCGACCGAATTTGACAAATTACATCTATGCTTAATCCAATTTTATGTTTTAAGGGCAATTCCCAGACCAATTTAGCCTGAATTTAATCGAATATCTGACTCCAGCTATTTTTCTTATCGAATGCTACAGGATTCCATAATGTTGATGATTTGGCAATATTCTCCTTTAAATTGGGGCTATCAAGGTTCGAAACGGGGTAATGTGGGTTTAATAGGTAAAAAAGAAAAGAAAAAGAAAAAAACTTTCAGGGTTTACGTTGTCATAATTTTTAAATTATATCCTAATTTATTGTTTTACTAAAAACTAAAATATTATTATCCATAATTAGTTCGTATTCTCTGCCACGTGTTTCTTGTTTAGCATGTCATGAGCCCCAAACGATATTCGCCATTATCGTGAAACTCGTGTTTTCGTTGCGTTTTGAGCATCGACTACTAAAAAGGCCAGCCAAGTACACCTAGAGCACTTCATCTACTCTCGATATCTGTCTTATCTGATTTTCCTCTTCTCAGCCTCAGCTTCGTTATCGCCGCAAGGGTTCCCAAACCACCGCCAACACCGATTCCGATTCTCTTATCGACCTAGAAGCTCCGTCATCTACATATTGTCTTCTTGTTCGTAGAAAGATGAATCTTTTTGGCTGAAGTCGCCGTTTAATTTTCTCTGTATGCGTCTAATTCTGACCTCAATTTTTGCTTTAATTTATTTATTGCAGGTAATTGAATCGTTCTGACAACATTATTCTTGTAATTGCTGTTGAAATTTGGTGTGTTTGATTTTTTTTCACTTTTTATTACGAAGAAAATTGCGCAATTATGAGCTTGATTGGTTATGCATAAAACAATTTTACGAAGAAAGCTGGCATGAAATTTTAATGGGATAATCTAATGATGCTAGTTGAATTAAGGTTTGTCAATTTTATATTTTGGAGAATGTTACCATTTGTTCCTAGATGTTCTGAAGTGTTTGTGAAATTGTTTCTTCTATGTTACTCACTGCTGTTGAAACTTCTGACCTTTTTTCATATCAAAGATTTAATATTGATATACTTTTTTGAAAATTCAGTGAGTACATAGTCATAAATTTCTATGAATTTGTAGGACAAATGAAGAGTGTTAGAGACTGGGTTTTCTCTCAGTTATTGGCATCGTCAAGATCATTGTCAAGCAGTGGAAGTTTCTTTCATGGAGGACTTCCTGAGAACGAATTTGATGACCAAGGTATTACTTCTCTTCCTCGTGCAGTTAGTTGTTCGTTGGTCATTTTAACTTCAATAGCTGTGAAGTAATAGATATATTTTTGTTAAATTCAAGTCAACAAGTGACATTGAAAGGTCGACGTGAAAAAATTATTCTATATAAGGCTTTACATATACTTTTCTTATGGAATGCTACAATATTCTCTAGTTTATGCAATCGATCACATTGAATTGTTTAATTTGAAATCACTATTGTGTGGAGTTCTTTGACGTATTGTTAAGTCTCCAATCTAAAAACAATGGTCCCTTGCATAATAAGTTCATCTGTATGAACTTTCTGTTGACCTAGATAATCACCATTTGGTTCTTGTTCCCACATTTTCAAATGGTATGATGTTATGATCCATTTCCAAGAATAGATCGGTGAGAAATTGCTTCCAGGAAGGGTTCTAATTAGAGTCATTCAATGGAGCTTTGCATCTGTAATTGTTGCATTTGTAAAGTGAGAGCTTATTGTGTCAGTGTTCATTTGGTTCAGCTCACACATCCAGTTGGGTAGCACCACCTGTACCTCCAGATGCATGGTGCTCTTCTGATGTTAATCAGGATAACCGGCACCATCCCTCTCTGCAACAAGGTTCAGCTGAAGATCCTTCTCAATCCAATAATCAGAAGATTGATGAAAAAGAGATGGATCCTTTGGTAAAGGTTGAGGATCTCCAAATTAAGTTCTTCCGTCTTCTCCAACGAGTTGGCCAGTCGCAAGATAATCTTCTGGCAGCAAAGGTCTTGTATCGACTTCACTTGGCAACTTTAATACGAGCAGGAGAATCAGATATGAAAGCAGTTAACCTGAGAAATGATAGAGCTAGAGCAATAGCAAGGCAGCAAGAGGCAGCTGGCATGCCTGAATTGAATTTTTCTATTAGAATACTTGTCCTGGGGAAAACAGGTATGGGCAAGAGTGCAACCATAAATTCTATGCTTGACCAAACAAAAACAGAGACTGATGCATTTCGACCTGCCACTGATTGCATAAAAGAGATTGAGGGAACTGTCCGTGGGATTAAAGTAACTTTCATTGATACCCCTGGTCTCTTACCTTCTTCAACAAGAAATGTGAGGAGAAATAGGAAGATCATGCACTCTGTGAGAAAATTTATTAGAAAATCCCCACCAGATATTGTGTTGTATTTTGAACGTCTCGACCTTATCAATATCGGCTATGGTGACTTCCCCCTTCTGAAGCTTATGACTGAAGTTTTTGGTTCAGGAATTTGGTTCAACACCATCCTTGTCATGACTCATTCTTCTTCAACTCTTCCTGAAGGACCCAGTGGGTATCCTGTTAGCTACGAATCCTATGTGACCCAATGCGCAGAGTTGGTCCAGCACTATATACACCAGGCAGTATTTGACTCAAGACTTGATAATCCAGTTCTTCTAGTTGACAATCACCTGCAATGCAGAAAAAATTTTAAGGGGGAATACATTCTTCCAAATGGACTGATTTGGAAATCTCATTTCGTTTTATTATGCATATGTACCAAAGTTCTTGGTGATGCTAACAGTCTCTTAGAATTTCAAGACAGCATTGAACTAGGGCCTTTGAGTAATACTCGAGTGCCTTCTATGCCTCATCTCCTTTCATCTTTTCTACGCCACCGCTCATTTTCGAGTCCGAATGAAGCTGAGAATGAAATTGACAAGATATTAGCTTTGGACATGGACAAGGAAGATGAGTATGATCAGTTACCACCAATAAGAATTCTGACAAAATCTCAGTTTGAGAGACTGTCCAAATCCCAGAAAAAATCCTATCTTGATGAGCTTGATTACCATGAGATTCTTTATTTGAAGAAACAATTAAAAGAAGAATCCCGGGGGCATTGGAAGAATAAGCTTTCCAAAGAGGAAAATTTTTCAAATGACAGTAATCCTGATGACCAGCTAGCTCCAGAGGCTCTCCTGTTACCAGATATGGCAGTACCCCTTAGTTTTGACTCGGATTGCCCTTCCTATAGATATCGCTGCCTTATTACGAGTGACCAGTGGCTTGTGAGGCCTGTTCTTGATCCCCATGGATGGGATCATGATGTTGGCTTTGATGGAATAAACTTGGAGTCAGCTGTAGAAGTAAAAAGGAATGCCTTTGCCTCAATCTCAGGGCGGATAAGCAAGGATAAGCATGATTTCAGCATTCAATCTGAGTGTGCTGCAGCTTATGCAGATCCTAGGAGAGCCACCTACAGTATAGGTCTTGATGTTCAATCTGCTGGTAAAGATATGATCTATACAGTTCACAGCAACGCAAAGCTAAAGAATCTAGAGCATAATGTTACTGACTGTGGAGTTTCTTTGATATCTTTTGGTAGCAAGAATTATGTTGGTGCAAAGCTTGAGGACACTTTATTGGTTGGGAAACAACTGAAGTTAGTAACGAATGCTGGCCGAGTGGGAGGTTCCGGGCAAGTGGCATATGGTGGGAGTTTTGAAGTGATTTTAAGAGGGAGAGACTACCCTGTGAGGAATGACAATGTCACTTTGACAATGGCAGCACTATCTTATAATAAAGAGATGGTGTTGAATGGAGGTTTCCAATCTGAGTTCCAGCCAATCAGAGGCATGAAAGTTATGGTTAATGCCAACTTAAATAGCCAAAAAATGGGGCAGGTTTCAATAAAGTTGAATAGCTCTCAGCACATGGAAATTGCGCTGCTTGCAGTTTATACAATTTTGAAGGGCCTGTTACGTAGAAAGGCAACTGAAAAGAGCAGGGAGGCTTTGGAGACAAGATGAGCTTTTATATTTTCTTCGGGTTTAGAATTTTTTTTTTTTTTTTGGTTTGGAGAGAAAATTTACTGACAAAGCAATCTATATCTTTAGGTCTCTTAGTGCGCTGGAGGTTAAGATGGATAAAAAATGAGTTTTGCTGAGCCCATTCCAGGTTTCTCTTATTGTTACTTTTAACTCAATTTAATGTGACTATTTGCGAATTATGGCAGAGAGATGTAGATAAATAAATTTGTTTCTGCCTTGAAAACCAATAACCTCTGATTCAGTATGATATTGGCAAACTTCCAGCATTCTGCAGAGAGGTTGTTGATACATAAATCTGGTGATTAATGTGCAGGAAATCATTCAAAATGATTTTTTCTTGTGATTCGCATAGGATATTGAAATAAAAATGAGACATAAGCAATTTTTTCTGCTATATTTTTTTTTTCTAATATGGTTAACGTTAAGAGTGCTTATAAGCTTCATTAAGTCGCCTTAAAATTGCGATGCCCGCTTATCTCTTTAATAGTTGGGTCACTCTTTGGTTTCCTTCAACTGTGGTAAGATCAATTAGCATTGTTCAGTAATGGAATGTTTGGCTGATATAATTGATTTTTGGTCAGTCTTCATATGATGCTTTTACTGGCTTTCATATCACAATAGATAAACTATTTGATAAACACAATTTTTGATAGGAAGCACTTATTTTCATTGCTTATATTTGAAATTGCACATGGCTTTGATACCAAACAAAGACTTTGAATGCCAACTAGCTCAAAGCCCAGTTGGTTGGGGACTTGGACCCCTAAAGGGAGGTTCTCGGTGTGAGTCCTCGTAGTTGTTAGGAGTCCAACCACACCTTTGGATATGGTATTACATTACACCTCTCTTGTTTATATTGTGATAGCCTACACCTTCTAAATATATGTAATATCTTCATTACACTCTTCCTCTATATACTGTATGAGACTTTATTTCTTAAATATATATAATATATGCATTACCTATTGACCAAATTTATGTAATGTCTGCATTACACTCTTCTTTTCTTATATATATCGCGGAGTCTTTAACCCATTTCATAGATGGTGTATGGTTTTTTACCTTCGCAATATCGACTATTGTCTCAGAAAGCTGAACCCAAGAGGGGGGTGAATTAGGTATTTTTCTAATAAAAAAATTAAATTTAACTCTAATTTATTTCGGATAATTTTGATGTTACTAATAACAGATTTTAGAAATGGAAGAGAATATCACACAAGAATTTATAATAATTCGGTAATATGTCTACATTTACTTTCTCGATGAATTTGCACTGAGGTTTACCTAACACTTATTTTCACGGGTCAAGAAAAACTTAATGGTAAAGGGCAATTTTACACTTTTTTCTTTTTTTTAGTAAAGGAAAATCTCTCAAATTCTCCAAATTCTCCTTTCATCTGGTGAAGGGAAACTTACACTTTTGTGTGAATTAAAGAAAATTTGTCTCAAAAGACAGAATAGATAATGACTCCGTATTTTTCAATTTTTTCTCACTATAATTTTTGTACCAAGAACGGACTATCTGCATTGAGATAATATTTTTGAAACACTGTAAGCTCTTAACAGTTTCAGAAAATTAATCAAATTTGCAATTCTTTTTCTTTTCTATTTGTTTTTCCCTTCCTCATTTGTATGTCTTTTTATAAGAAAACTAGGTTTTTAAATGATCTTCTTTGTCTTCTCAACAGTTTCTTGCTGCTTTATTTAATGCTGTCTTAAATGCTTTCAGATGTTACTGTTGAAAATGATTTTTCAAAATATATTAATATCAAGTTGGTAGTGTATCGATACTTTTAGGTGCTGCCTCTTTTGCTTGATTTTGAAAAATTTTATTTTTTGGGATGTATCGATACTTGAGCTTTATTCAGAATATTTGTATTGATATATCATTCCTTTGTGTTGATATAAGGTTACGATACGTATTTTTTGATTTTTAATTTTAAGATGTATCGATACATTTGTGTAGGGTATCAATATCTTGATTTTTTTGAACTCATCATATCAATATGGTCTTCAGCTTATATCGATATCTTATACTTATCAATAGTTCTTGTTTTTTTTGAGTTCGACGAAATGTATCGATCTTTAACTATGGTATTGATATGTCTGCTTCGAGTTGTCTTTCATTTTGATCTGCTATGTCTTTGACTTATGATAAGCCTTGACTTTGACTTTCAATAGTAGATTTTTTGACTTTGTTGATGTGCATCGATATGTTTTTCATAGTTTCACAGTATATGTCCTTGTTATCGATCTTTGATTCTATTGAATAATTTTTGATCAAATGTATCGATAAATTGATTTTAGGTATCGAGACATTGTTACTTTTATACTGTATATCGATCTCTTTAATTTTATTGTATCGATCCTGTAATCTTCTTCGATCAATTGTATTGATATTTTAGTTAAGTATATCGATATTTTGTTGATTCTTCTTCTGAGTATCGATCTCTTTGTGTTTGTTGCTTCAATTTTTTGCTAAGATATATCGATACATTATTTAATTATATTGTTACTTTTTCTTCGATCTCATCATAAATTAATTTTTTTTAGAGTTGTAAACAGTTTTTTCTCAATCAGATGAATTTAATAAGAGTATATATATTTGTTTACGATAAAAAATATTTATTAAGCACTGTAAATTAATTAATTTATAAATTAATATTAATTATTTTTATCAAAGTTATTATTTTTATTTTTATTTTGGCTATTACATTTTTGTTATCGTCAAAACGCATTATTATCATCGACTATCTAGAGTAAAATAGGAAGACTTTGTATATTTAGATACGTTGGTCTTTTGTCTCCTGAATAGATGCAATATTTACCGTCTTGACTAAAGAACAAGGACTTGGTACATTTAGATATGTCTGAGATTGAAATAATACGGCTTTTAATGCGCAATTATTGTGAGATAAAATATCAAAATCTCTCTGGAAAGAACGAGAATATTTATGATAAGACATTTAGGCAATTTGTTAAGGACAAGCTATACAGATAGCAAAGCTGTTGTCTTTATTACAATGTTATCATTGAGCAATAGACTTATGCATACTCTTTTGAATATGACTTTGCCATGTGTATCCATTGATTATTATCAAAAAGAAAGCTTAAACTTTTTGTATCATTCTTAATTGCCAGTCCGAGCTTGATAAGATAATTGGAGCCAACTTATTAAAGCAGAAAAATAAACCTAATTATATGAAGTTGCTGGTCAACCAGCCGGTTTCGGGCCATATTTAAAATTGAAATATTGAATATTTGAAAAAAATGAGTAAATCTTATTAAAAATTAATATAATCAAATATTTTTATAATTAACAATACTAAACACATCTTTATTCAGCTATCGATAGAAGATCTGTGTAACAAAGATTCTCACGTACCACCTAGATATGCTTACAAGTTGAAGTTGGTAATTTCTAATCATAAACCAGCAGCAACAGGGGTGTTGTGAGGACTGATGCACCCACCCCAATAAAATTTCTGCTAGGACAATACTGTATGCTGAACCGTCCATTCTACTAATAAAAGAAGACCATGATTTGATTTCCAAAGGGCCACACCTAACCACAGGATATAATTTTGTTTAAAGCAAATGGGATTGCAGCATCACTGCTTTAGCGCAATCCAATAACATAGAGGAGAAAAGAGGGTGGGTAATGCTGAAAATGATGACGAACTAGAGAAACCAATTCCTATTGATATTCATAAATTATCTGCTTCTCGGATAATTTGGCTACAAATATTAACAAGCATTAGAAGAATTAACCATGACACTTCTCTAGTCTTTGAAGCAGCTGCAATATGTTCCAGGATTTCCCTTGGGTATGCTTTCTCCTTCCTCAGTCAACTAGACATTAATTTATATTTTATTTGGTGGTCGCTTTTAAATTCCAGAATCTGATTCTTTTTGGTCATAGAATATGCCAAACCATCTTCCCATAAAATATTCTGATTCCCCCATTACCAAAACTTAATAATAATATAATAAACCACACAAATCCCAAGCAGCTCTAAAACGACAAACCATACTCACGCAACCAAAAGAAAAATTAAGCAAAATTTTTAGTTTCTTAGCACCAAGATTGCCATCCAATCTGAAATTCACTTTATTCAATATAACAATTTATTTACAACACCTAATTACATAAATCACAAGAAGAGAGACTCAACTATATAAGAACTAATTAATAGCTAAACCAATTAATTTTTTTACATTGATTTTTTTATTACAATGTCTTTCAAGGTGAAGATCCCCACAAAACTTCAGCAACAATGGTGGCAGCCTCAGCTTCAGAGACAGATGCCTCCCTTACTCTCGCCAAAATCTCCTGCTTAAATGCTCTCTTCTCTCTTTGCCTCAAACCTTCTCCAACTTCCAATTGCACTGCAAATCTTGCTACGCAGCTTGCAAATGGATGGTGCTCCAAAAATCTCCTCTGTCTGCTCTCTGTTCTTCTTTCCAAAACCCCAACAGCAGTAACTCCCTTGTCGTTTTCTTGTTCATCTAATCTCTCCATTTCAATCAAATCACCACCCAATTCTGATCTCTGCAACTCCACTAGTTTCTGCACCAACCCTTCGTTCAACATTGCTTCAACGGCTTCTTTGCGCCCGAAATAACCAATTTCAAGTATGCAGTCCATGGCCAAAAGTTTCATTCGCAAATCTTTGACGTCTAAGAAACTTATGACTTTCGGTATTTCACCATTTGATTCAATTTCATCAACAAGGGGTGATTTGATCGACTTGATCAATGCACACAGAACTTTGATTGAATGCGTTGAGCTCATGATTAACAAAGCACGAATTGTCGTTCCCATCAAAACTTGACCCACAAAAACATCTTTGTTAAATCGAATTAAAGCCGAGATTGAATATGCAGCGTGTTCCCTTATTCTCTTCGAATAACTCGAGTTACAGAGAATCGTTTCAAGTAAAGAGAAAACCTTTGATTTCAGCACCAAATCCTGTAACTCGCGGTTGAAACCTTGTGAAACTCTGTTCTCGAACTGAGTCAGCAACTTCACCACCACGTCCTCATTGCTACCCGGATCTTTCAAAGCATTTTTAAGGCTCTCAATACTCTCTCTATCGATCCACGCCTGAATTTCAAACTCGATCGAGCCTGCAACTCGGGAAATGGACTGAGTCGAGACTCTACGAGTCAAGAAGTTTCTCAAGTTGTATCCCCGAGATTTCTGAATGGTTTCCACAAGGATTTTGAGGTCGGCAAGGTTTTTAGAGAGTGTTGATAGATGCGGGTCTTTCGATAGTATTGTATGCGACTCCATCTCGAGCTCCAGCAGAGCTTTAATTGCAAGCGAATTAAACTCAGCTGAGTTCGAACTGGGATGTACTTGGAGTTCGTGCGAGGCTTGTTTCAGGGCTTCTAGAACTTTTAGTAATCGCGGTTGATCACCTTTGTTCGATGAGTCTTCCATAAACGCGAGTCTTCGAGAGAAAATTCCCTCTTTATAGAAATTGAAAAGACACTTGAATCAGAGAGAAGAGTGAGAAAAAATAAGTTTTTCTCGCAAAATTGTATTGTTTTGTCTGAGAGGAATGAAGCCAACGACCAGTCGCTCGTCGTCGTCTATATTATATATGATATCTAACCCCAACTAAACCATCAAAATTAGCAGCTCATGGATTCATGTATATATAGAATTTTATTTTTTTTTTTCCAATAGGACATGTGTTTAAATTTGTATATACTTTCATGTTTTAATTTTCTTTCTATTTGCAGAAAAAAAAGGGGGTTGTGTGTAATTGTAACGGAGAAATTCATCAGAAGTTTCTTTGATTTAGGGAGAAACGTTTGCCATGTGGGTAATAAGAAATTAACAGGAAGTTTAAGGGCATGCCTCAAGTCTACTACCAATGTCGCGTTTTTATTCAAATTGATAGGATATAATAATATTAAATAATAAAAATATAAAAAATATAAATTATATGATAATTAATATTATCATACTATTTTTTGGATACATTATTATTTGTGTAAAGGAGAAATTAATAACAAAATTTGAGGGCACGCCCTTAATAACAAATGTTACGTTTTATCGAAATTAATATGCTATAATACTATTGAATAATAAAAAAATATAATTAATATAAAAAATTAAAAATTACGTAATTAATATTATTATGCTACTTTAATTTGTATATAAAAAATTTATTAATGAAATAAACAAAAAAAAAAATTATTATTAATATTAAACAAAAATATTTTACTAAACCTCGTATATTCTACACATAAAAAAAAATTATGCGTAATTTTTCCAACAAAACATGATAAAATTGACTCCAAGATAGACCTATATTCTATAATTAACTAATTAAATATGTTACTCTTCATGATTCAATCAAGTAATTAGTCTTAATTAGTCTCTTTTTTTTTTTTTTTTTTACACTCATTCTTGTTTAACATTGATTTTATTAATTTAGAATAACGATTTTTTTTTATTGAAAAATTAAAAATCTTGAATTTTAAATAAATGCAAATATCTAAATTTGAATAATTTGATTATTTGTTAACTGAAATCTAAATAACAATATTGGCTTATTTATTTTTTTAAAATAAAAATATTTAAAAATTAATATTTTTACTTTTATAATTTTAAATATTAAATAAATAATAAAATTTTTAATTCTATTATGGCTAATAATGTTATATAAAAATAAATAAATATATATTTATTACATACGTAGATTAATTTGTAAAATATTTTGATCAATCTAAATTAAGATACAATAAGAATTAAATAATATAATTATTATTATTATTATATTACTTTATTATATAATATTACTTAAATTGTGCAATTCTTTAATAAAAAAAATGTGTATATTCTTAAAAAATAAATAGTGTTAAGTTTGTAGATGAGTATTAATATAAATAGATTAATTGAATGAAGATATTCTAAATAAAAAGTAGAAAAAAAATACTTTTTTTATTAAACAAAGAGTGTTTTAAAATACTCATTGAGTCACAAAAAATACAATTTAAGTAATTAACTATCAAGGCTAAAACATAAACAACTCTTAAGTCACAAATTTAATTAAATAAAAAACAATCAAAACAATTAAAAATAAATATCGATTTGTTTGTATTTAATTATTAATAAATAAGCTACCATTCGCCTGCCACAACAATACGTAGTACATTGTAAGTAGACCACGTAACCCAGAAAAAAAAATGCAAAATACTAGTTACTTGTAGTACTTTTATATGTATAATATAAGCAAAGAGACTTGAGTATATTCGGATCATGAAATATATTTCCAACAAGACCAAAGTTTTAATGTATAAATTTGGATCTAAATATCAATTAATATCTGTTATGTATTTATTTTGTTGAGATTCCATTGATTGAGATTCGTTGACCCAATAATAACAAATAAGCACGAGCTGATAATTTGGTTTTCCGAAGAATGAAAAACGATGCATTTGTGTTTGTTTTATGTTTATGTGACAGCCCGCCTACTCTTGTGTTGCCTGCAATGAACAGCATGCTTTCATTCGTCCCATTAGGAGATGCGACAATTGACAAAACCAGTTTGAAGAAGCCATCCATAAATTGGACACCCAAAATAAAGTTGGTTTTATCTTTTTCGGCCATTTGCTTCCAAGAATCATAGCTGTGCTACATACAACAGAAACAGACCCATCAAAAAATTGGGTCACTTATCAATAACTACACACATTGTGTTTAGGATGGAAATCTTGTACTGAACGAGAAGAAAAACGAAGAAGAAAATTGAGAGGGATGATTTTGTGAACGATGCTATCATGTTGTGTTGATTGAACAACAATGGTATCATAATGTTGTCTTGTGTTGTTTTCACACGGTTCAAATGCAAGACTTCTATGAAAATTTAGAATTAGGCATTGTCATGTGACAAGCACGTGGTTCAAGTGGGTCTTTTGTCACCTAACCAACAACGAACAAGCGAACAATCGAATACATCATCTAAACTACGCGACTCAAATCTTTTCCCTGCTAACGTACGCATTCAATCAGATGCCACTTGTCTTATTTAAATAAATAAATAAATACGAGATAAAATAAGAATAAAACGAGGGGAAGCGATCATTACGTCTCCAGTCGCCAGCTTCATTTCTCTCATCCGTAAATATCTTCAAGGTACAGTTCTCACTGCTATCGAAACCTAAATCACAACAGAATTTCGATTCACTATGTACGATTGGTTAAACCTTCACTAACTTTTTTCATATTTGTTTATTGTCAGCTTCATCAAGGAGGGATGGTGGAGGTTGCACTGAGGAAATCGTGGTTGATTCACTTCGTATTCACAATATTTGTGTTGTTCAGCTTTCTGAATGTCGGGACGGCAAGGATGACGAGTAATTTCATACGCTCAGAGTGGCCGTCCGTCGACATTCCTCTCGATAATGAAGCATTTGCTGTTCCAAAGGGGCATAACGCGCCACAACAAGTGAGTGATATATATATATATATATATATATATTCCAATCATCAGTTATTGTGATGTAGAAAGCAACACAATCGAGGTGTACATGAACTTTAAGCGATTCTTTTTTCTGTCTCAACATTTTTATTAGTGGCGTTTTGATGACATCGTCGGAAATTATGTCAATGAAAAATTAGTGAATGGATTATAAATTTTCCTCTTTTTTGTTGGATAGCTAAATTTTTTTAAGTATTACTAACCAGGAAGAACTTTTTTCTTAGTAATTAAGTTAATTACCCATAGGCAAATTTTAACAACTTATCATTGATGTCAAATGCAATGAGAAACTGATTAAAGATTAAATTCAAGAGTGAAAACAATAACAAAATGCGGGCACTAAATATTATCCTAAACACAACTGGGAGAACAGGAATCTTGAATTCACTCGTACAGAAGAGGAATACCAAAAGATCAATTATGGAAGATTATTTGGTATTAACATTGGAAGAAACAACAGAAGAGTTGATATTAAATTTACATTTCTGACATTATGTAGTTCTGTTCTTGGAAATAAGAGGGCTTGATCTGTTGATTGATACATTATTTGTATGACATTGTGTAGTTTAATTCTTGCCAAACCCCATGTGCATCGTTTTCTTGAGATTAAATGAGGTGTGTCTTACCACCAATTTGTAATCTTGTTGTGTGTTTTTCGTTTTTCTTCTTCCTCTTTTCTGTACCTCCCTTGGTCTACTTAATTATAGTGCCCTTCTTCATTGCAACTCTAGGTGCATATTACCCAAGGTGACTATGATGGGAAGGCCGTGATTATCTCATGGGTGGCACCTCATGAACCAGGGCTGAACAAAGTGTGGTATGGTACTTCACAGGATAAATATGATTTTACTGCTGAGGGGACAATGAAAAACTACACATTTTACAAATACAAGTCTGGCTACATTCATCAATGCCTTTTAGATGGTCTTGAGGTAATTATTAATTGATTGTGGACCATTGTATTTAGATAATAGCTTAATTTTCCTTGAATATTGGATGGAAGGTGTAATCCAAGTTGTCAAGAAATTTGTTGGATTTTATAATGTATTTAGTCATGCACACACGCGCACTATATTGATATGATTCACATAGTTTCTTAGAAATAATAGCTAGGCCATTAATATTATCTACTATCTGCTATCATTCCCAGCTTATAACTGTGTTAGGTAAACATTTTGCCCTTGACCTTGCAATTCATGTTGTATTTAAAATGAGGTTTTGGGGTACAAGTCTAATTGCATTTTATTGCAAATCTAAATTTCTGTGGGGTTTCTCTTTGCAAATTTTCGTTGCTTACTCTTGTGGTTTACTGTTTCCAGTATGACACTAAGTACTATTATAAGATTGGGAGTGGTGATTCTTCTCGAGAGTTTTGGTTTCAAACACCTCCAAAAATTGATCCAGACGCTTCCTACAAATTTGGAATCATTGGTGAGTTGTATATTCGGTATCCCATTTGATTCAGAGGCCTTGTTCATTTTTTTTTTTTTTTTTTTTTTTATCATAACTCCTTAACTAACCAGCTGACATCATTTTTGTAACCACTCGGTAACTCTTTCAAGAACAAGCAGTTCAGGCTATAAAATGTTTCTCTTAATTTTCTGAACGACATCCTTCTCTTATGAAGTCATTGCATTAGATCTATTAGAACATCCTAATACTTATGGATATGTTGTTGGAGTTGGAAAGTAAAATTAGGGTTTTGCATCAAGCAATGACAGACATTTGTCTGGCTCCTAGAAGTGTATTTGTCTCCATTTCCTTTTATGTTGATGCTAATATATTTAAAACTCTTATTGACATGTTCCTTATTTTATTGCTCATTTACAAATTCTGTTTATGGAACTTTACTTGTATATTGCAGGTGACTTGGGCCAGACATATAATTCTCTGTCCACTCTTGAGCATTACATGCATAGTGGAGGACAGACTGTCTTGTTTGTTGGAGATCTTTCTTATGCTGATAGATATCAGTTTAATGATGTTGGCATTCGTTGGGATTCATGGGGCCGATTTGTTGAGCGAAGTGCAGCATATCAGCCATGGATTTGGTCTGCTGGAAATCATGAAATAGACTTCATGCCTTACATGGTAAAGTTTTAGTCATAAATTATTGGAATTTGTCATGTAGTTTATTAATTTTAAATTTTGTGTCCTGATTCTTGGAGCATTTCCCAGTTATGAAGATTAATTAATGTTTTCTACTGAAATAAATACTCTTGAAACCCCATAGTTCATTGAGAGACAACCGTTTCCCAACATTGCTATAGACAGTGTTTACCGTTCTAAGACATAAGCCTAAAACAGTTACAACGATGGTTCCATGGTTTCCTTCATTCCTTTCTTTTTTCCGGACAGTTTAGGTTGTGGTTTATTTTTCCTAATTTTTGTGGTTATTGCTATTTGCTTTTCCCTATAAGTAAAAAGGATATGTATTGATCAACCAACCATATAATTTTACTGGACAACTAAGCAATGTGGTGCCATCCATGTCTTAGGTTATTACCCATAGTACAATTTAGCAAATCTTTAGTTCTATTGAGAATATCTGTGGTTCCATCAACTTGTAGAAGTTTTGGAAAACATAATGAATCATTAGAATTTACTGAATTTATGGGCTGCAGATCTAGATTAAATTTCTAGTGGAATTATTGAGTGATGTTCTCAGTTTCTTCTATGTGGATATTATTTAGGTGAATGGGTTTCCACTATCCTTGTTTCCTGTTTTGTAATCGTTTCTTTTTAGGAGAAAGATGAGCCATGTCATTATTTCACTCAGTGTGATGACACAGTACTGACATTATTATTCAGGCTAAGCAAGCAAGGCCAGTTGTTCCTAAACATCTTAGGAATATTCTTATTATTACAACCTACAAAATAATTCTTGTTTAGTTCTCAACATGTGAAATAAACATTTGTGCAGGGCGAAGTTCTTCCTTTCAAATCCTATCTCCATCGTTACCCTACGCCTCATTTGGCATCCAAAAGCATCAGTCCTCTTTGGTATGCTATCAGACGTGCATCTGCCCATATCATTGTGCTATCCAGCTACTCCCCTTTTGGTAACTTATATTTTCTTCTCAACTGTTTAATTTGTTATGTTCATGTTTAGTGAATATCACTTATGTCTTATTTAATGAATCACTTTATTGATTGATGTAATATTGATTGCATATGCACCTAATGCCTTATGAAGGCTGCTGTTGGAAGAAGTAAGAAGAAAAAGAAAGCAACAGAATTGAATCACTAACCATAGTAGACCAGTGATGTTGTGAATATTCATTGAATGGAGTTATGATGAATTTAGGTGCAAGTAGCTTCAAATACTGACTTGAGGCTACATAGAGGCTATGCCCTTCCTTCAAATTATGTTGGTATTTATTTTAGTGGGAAATGGGAGTATTTATACCTTATAAGGCCTCAGCATCTTGTAACAAAGCACTTAAGTCTAGCGACTTTAATGCCTTCATTTGTCATGAAATCATCTCCAAACTGGTTGTCAAGTATTGAGACTAAAGTTGTAATTTTCTGAAATAATTGACTACTAATATGGTAACATCATAATGGAAAAAATAGAGAGTTGGTAAAAGGTAGTGTGATTGCATCATGTTAATTTCAATTTGGGCATGCTGTTGGATAGAGTGCTCTGAATTTTGATTGCAGATCTGCTTCCGAAAGAGAATGGTTCCTTGAAATTCCCTTGTTGCATAATTTCTGCTCAAGCTACCATTTGACCTAAAATTTTAAGCTTGAGGGTAAAGGCCCAAAAACAGTATTTAAACCTTAAAATTTTCAAAAATCTCTGCCTAAAAAACATGTAAATGCTACTTGATTTTTAAAATTGAGCAAGCCAATCAATGCATTACCAGTAAGGTTTTGACATTAACTATGGTCCAGGTGCCAGATGACTTGGACCAAAATTTGCCAGTCTTAGACAATTGTGTGGTGAAGTTTCTCCTAGTAAAATGAAATAGAAAAACTTGACTCGTTGAAACTGAAGATTGATTCATGATTTGTAAATTCAACTGGAACTTTTGAGGTTTTCTGTTTCTTATCTGTAGTTTAAAAACGAGTATCTTTTTCCTCTTAACATTTGACCTCATGGCTCTCCAAAATTTTTTTTTGTGTGTGTGTGTGTGTACATACATCTTTCCCTGTGAAAGGGAGCAAATTACTCTTGTATCCCTATATCTATATATTAAATTTAATACAATTATAAAAATCTACAGTGAAATACACTCCTCAATGGGTATGGCTCGAGGAAGAGCTCAAGAATGTTGACAGGGAGAAGACACCTTGGCTAATTGTTCTGATGCATGTCCCAATATACAGCAGTAATGAAGCACATTTCATGGAGGGCGAAAGTATGCGAGCAGTCTTTGAGAGTTGGTTCATCCATTACAAAGTTGATGTAGTCTTTGCAGGCCATGTTCATGCTTATGAAAGATCAGTATGTTTTCTAACTTTTGTGACCTCTAGTCTTTTAGCATTATACAAACCAATGTGTTGATATTTTTAAGACTGGAGTAGCTATTTGGGATCCACAAACTTCATATTTGCATATTTACATAAGGTTTGAAGAAAGAAAGACAAACAAGAAAAGTGGAACTAAAATAGGTTGACAATGATTGCCAGTGGTGGATAAACAAATAAAGCTCTTGTTCTAAGTTTAGTTAACAGCCACAAATCTGACATAGTGATTCAAATTTAGACAGATTATAGACAGTTTGGTAATCTCCAATTGGAAATTGGTGATTTTCCTACCAATGTTTGAGAGGGGAAGAATGCATCTCTTAGAAACTATTTGCTTGGATGAACTTAGTGGTTCACTATTGCTGAAGTAGCCACTCGTTTAAATTATTATCTTTTGCCTTGTTTGGATACTTAAGACAACTTTTAATTTCAGTATCGAGTCTCAAATATAAATTACAACATATCAAGCGGTGACCGTTACCCCGTGTCAGACAAATCCGCTCCTGTTTACATTACTGTTGGTGATGGAGGAAATCAAGAAGGTTTAGCTGGAAGGTGAGTTAAATTGCATGATTGATGAAATGACCGTGCTTAGTAAATAATCAAATTAATTGTTTATCTACCTGACTTATTTCTTGGTTTCTTTAATGTTCTGTTGGCTCACCAGGTTCAGAGATCCACAACCAGATTATTCTGCATTCAGGGAAGCCAGTTATGGGCATTCTACTCTAGAGATTAAGAACAGGTCACATGCATTCTACCACTGGAACCGCAATGATGATGGGAAAAAAGTGCCAACCGACTCATTTGTCCTGCGCAATCAGTACTGGTGAGTATAATTTACCATTTTTTTGCTTGCATTTCAAATCTAAAATTATAGTCAATTAGTTAGTGGAAGTTTTCAAAAGGTATCTAGGTGTTGTATTTATTTCGCGCGTGTCTTACATTCTTAAGCTTTTTATATTTAGATCAAAGGAAAATTTTGACAATGTGTTTGAAATAGTACTATTATGAAAACACATTTATTCTTCTGCTAGCACCATGTCTAGAAGCAATAGCAAGATGGGCAGTATTCATCGGCAGGGCACCTATTTCTTGGTGAAGTAGTGAATACCTAATGGAAAGACAACTTTAATATCTTTTAGCACAGTCATTATGTATGTGCCTTGGAAGCGTGGGCTATGTCAATTATCACCTGAAACTCCCCTATTGCAATAGCATCTGGTCCATCTAGAATGGTTATTAGTCCTGACAACTCAAGCTCTGTACCATCAAAGTAATGTTGTTATGCAAATATGTCATTGGCTTTTTCATGAAGAGACCAAATTTACACCATGACTGAATTGGATTCATTCAGGGCAAACAATCTCAGAAGGAGAAAACTGAAGAAGCATAATGTAAGGAGTGCTGCGCCTAGGTTTGCCGCTTCCTAACGAGACATCAAGCGCCTCTGATATGATTAGTTGATATAAACTCCAAGAAATGGGGATAAAGCTGCTGCTAAACTTTGTAACATTGCAAATCTGAAGTCTACAGTGTTCACAACCACTAGAGCCTTTCTTGGCTGATAATTCAGTAGTAACTTTTTTAAGTACTTTATAATTACCCTTATTGAGTGCAATTAGCTTCTTCTTTGCCATGGAATTGTCTGTTCATTAATGTGTAAATCAGTTGGAAGATATTTACAAACTATATTTACCCATTTGGAGGAATGGCTTGGCCTAATGTAATTATGGTTCTCAAACAAGTACTGCAATAATGTTGCGCAAAGCTGTTTTACAATAACTAACTTTTTTCATGCGCTGTATGTTTTTCTCTAGTTTGCAATAAATTCTATGCAACCTTCATAATTAGAAAAGACAATTACAATTATCCACTCAACTCAGAGGAATGATCATTGTTAAAGGCAGTATTCATAGAAATCTGTAACAAAATGATTTCCAAACGCAACACAAACTCAATGATGTGATGTGAAACACGAATGGATATTTATTTTTATTTGGGTGCTACAACGTACATCAATTTGATCATTGAACATCTTGTTAAAAAAACGTTTATTCCTATCTTTTTTTTTTTCTAAAATTTCATTTTACATGATGCATGCTGTCGCTTCAAAAAATTATCTACACCGTAAGTAGTTCAACAAGGTTTACTGACCAATTAATTTGCTGTGGGGCGTCAGCAACATTCTATGCATCCAAGTGTACGGAGGCTTGGACACACTCCGTAGGTTACAAAATCCGGAGATATTTTAGATGCACAAAGGAGGATATCACTCAGGAATCACGATAAATTGGCTGCGGCACCCACTTGAGGTGCAAGTGCAATTTTCCCGATTTAGCTCCATCTAGCCCAAAGCAGTCTTTGTATTCTCCTTCCAGTAAAACCCTTGTCAATGTGAAGATGCATCGCCCCATGTAGCCCTGCATGATTTAAATTACCTGTGTTAGTAGTCACGAAATGTATGTTAGCTTATAGACACGGATGGATAACGAGCCTAAT
>JAWDEX010000018.1:3963321-4035884 GCA_035221805.1 Trichilia hirta
GTATTAGAGCAGACGATTTAGAAGGAATGCAAGTATGTTCTTCCCTAATTTGTAAGCTCACTTCCCTGGACTTAATAATTGGTATCAAAACTAATTGTTCAGAAGGAATGTAAGTATGGAGACGGTGGTTGTGAGTATTCTTATGGTTGCTCCTCCACGAGGAATGATGAAGAGTTATAGTTTAAGTCCAAGAAAAATGGTTCAAAAAAGATGGCTCAAAAAAGCAAACTAATTTATGGTAAAGTGGTAATTCGTGTTTGTGGCTTCTGCAGAAAAAGAGCATGTTCAGCTCCCACATGACTCTATGCAAAACATTGACAAGTGTACACTTCAGATAAAATAGAAAGCAGGTGGAGTGGTAATTCGTATTCGTGGCTTTTGCAAAAAAAAGATCACGTTCAACTCCCACATGACTCTAAACAGAGGATTGGCAAGTGCACACTTCAAGATAAAATAAAAAGCATGTTAAGAGATTGCTCCTGCAAAAAAAAGAGCATATTCTCTACTACAGGACTCTAGGCGGAGTATTGGCAAGCTTGAAGTTCAAGATTAGTGGGCTATAGGCTTGGTAGAATTATAGACTCTTAGTATTACCGTAATACTCAAATATAAAATAAGAGTATGTTCTCCACCACATGACTCTAGGCGAAGTATTGGCAGACTTGAAGTTCAGGATTAGTAGACTGTGAACTTGGTAAAATTATGGACTTTTAGTAATACCATAATACTCAAATATAAAATAGCTTTCGTTTCAGGGAAAGTTAAAATAAAATAAGGCACAAACTCAATTTAGAGAGACTCACACTTGAGAAGGAGATTGTTAAGTTCAAATATGAGTGTGCAAAATAAAAAAAAAAAAATCTCACATTAAAAAGTTATAAAGCAAATAAGTAATAAGTGGAATGGACCCATAAATTAAATGCTTTAAGGTTTTGAATTATAAGTGGTATTCAAGTTCATGGATGTATTTACTCATTTGATCTGTACTTATTCTTTTTAATTTCGGGTTTGCTCTGCAATCTTATCTTAAGAGTAATTTTTTGAAATAACTGACTACTAATATAATAATACCATAATGGAAAAAATTGAATCTTGTTAGAAGGTAATGTCATTACATTATGTTAATTTTAATTTGGGCATGATGTTGGATAAAATGCTCTAAATTTTGAAAGAAGATCTCTACGTCATGTTAATTTCAATTTGGGCGTGGTGTTGGATAAAATGTTCTAAATTTTGAAGGTAGATCTCTTGCCAAAAGAGAATGGTTCCTTGAAATTCTCTTGCCGTATAATTTCTGTTTAAGTTACCGTTTGAACCAAAAGTTTAAGCATGAGAGTAAAAGCCCCAAAACAGTATTTGAGCCTTAAAAATTTCAAAATTCTCTGCCCAAAAAAACATTTAAAATTGATCAAGCAATTTGTGCATTAACAGTAAGGTGTTGACATAAACCATGGTCCAGGTGCCAGATGACTTGGACCAAATTTTGCCAGCTATAGACACTTGTGTAGTGAAGCTTCTCCTAGTAAAATGAAACAGAAAAACTTGACTAATAGAAACTGAAGACTGATTCATGATTTCTAAACTCAACTGCAACTTTTGAGGTTTTCTCTTTCTTATCTGTAGATTAAAAACATGTGGGTACTAGTGATCATTTTGACCATTTCTTCTTTTTATTTTTTTTCCTCTCAACGTTTGATTATCAAGGCTTTTCAAAATCTATTTCCCTGTGGAAGGTAGCATATTACTTTTGTATCTCTATGTCTATACATTAAATTTGATACAATTATTAAATCTACAGTGAAATACACTCCTCAATGGGTATGGCTCAAGGAAGAAACTCAAGAATGTTGACAGGGAGAGAAGATGCCTTGGCTAATTGTTCTGATGCATGTTCCAATCTACAACAGTAATGAAGCACATTTCACGGAGGGTGAAAGTATGCGGGCAATCTTTGAGAGTCGGTTCATCCATTGCAAAGTTGATGTAGTCTTTGCAGGCCATGTCCATGCTTATGAAAGATCGGTATGTTTTCTAACTTCTATGACATCTAGTCTTTTATCATTATGCAGAACAATGTGTTGATATTGTTAAGACTCGACTGGCTATTTGGGATCTACGAACTTCATATTTGCATATTGACATAGGGTTAACGAGTAAGGTGGAACTAAAATAGGTTGACAACAAATTGCCAGTGTGGTGGATAAACAAGTAAAGCTCTTGTTCTAATTTGCTTGAGTGGTTCAAATTTAGATTGATTATAGACTGCTTGGTAATCTCCAATTGCAAACTGGTGATTATCTTGCCAAATTTTGAGAGGTGAAAAATTCATCTCTTATTTGCTTGGATGAATTTAGTGGTTCACCATTGTAGAAGTAGCCATATATTTAAGTCATTATCTTTTGCATTGTTTGGATGCTTAAGATAACTTTTAATTTCAGTATCGAGTCTCAAATATAAACTACCGACATATCAAGTGTTGGCCGTTACCCTGCGTCAGACAAATCCGCTCCTGTTTACCTTACCGTTGGTGATGGAGGAAATCAAGAAGGTCTAGCTGGAAGATGAGTTGAATCGCATGATTGATGAAATCACCATGCTTAGTAAGTAGTCAAATTAATTATTTATCTTCCTGAAAAGCTTATTTGTTGGTTTCCTTTTTAGTGTTCTATTGGTTCTGTAGGTTCAGAGATCCCCAACCAGATTATTCTGCATTCAGGGAAGCCACTTATGAACATTCTACACTGGAGATTAAGAACAGGTAACATGCGTTCTACCACTGGAACCGCAATGATGATGGGAAAAAAGTGCCAACCGATCATTTGTCCAGCACAATCAGTACCGGTGAGTATAAATTACTATTTTTTGCTTGCATTTCAAACCTAAAATTATAGCCAATTAGCTAGTGGAAGTTTTGAAAAGGTATCTAGGTGAGTGAAAAATCTGACAATGTGTTTGAAGTAGTGTTATTATGTAAATACATTTATTCTTCTGTTAGCACATATCTAGAAGCAATACAAGATGGGTAGTATAAAAAGGCAGGCTACCAATTTCTTAGTTAAATAGTGAATACCTAATAGAAAATCATCAAAGTAATGTTGCGATGCAAATATGACATTGGTTTTTTTTCATGAGGAGACCAAATTTTACACCATGCCTGAATTGGATTTGTGTTGGGCGAAGAGGATGAAGCTGCTGCTAAACATTGAAGAAGTGTAAATCTTGAGTATACACTGCTCAGAACTACTACAGCCTTTCTTGGCTGAAAATTTCGGTGACATTTTAAGTACTCTTTTAATTTCCCTTGTGAGTGCAAGTACCTTCTTCTTTGCCTTGGAAGATATTTACAACCTATATTGACCTATTTGGAGGAACAGCTTGGCGTAATGTAATTATGATTTTCAAACAACCAATGCAATAATGTTGCGCAAAGCTATTTTACTAGTAATAATAATTTACAGCAAAGAAAATGAAACCAGGAAGCCGAACACTTTTTTTCTAGCGCTCTACGTTTCTCTCTAGCTTGCAATAAATTCCATGCAACCTTTACAGAATTCGAAAAGACAATTATAAATATCCACTCAAGGAAGAAGAATGTTCATTGCCATAGGCAGTAATCACAGAAATCTGTAACAAAATAATTTTGCAAACGCTACATAAACTCAGTGATATGATGTTAAAAACGAATGGATTTTTATTTGGGTGCTAAAAGGTACATCAATTTGAGCATTGAATATCATCTAGTTAAACAAACAATTGTTCCTTTTCTTTTCCTTAAATTTCATTTTACACGATGCATACTCACTTAAAAAAATTTACACCGAAAGTAATTCAACGTTTATTGACCTATTAATTTGTTGTTGGGTGTCAGCAACATTCTATGTAAGGCTAAGGCATAATCTGTAGGTTACAAAATCCGGTGAGATTTCGGACGCACACAGGATATATCACTCAGGAATCGCGATAAATTGGCTGTGGTACCCACTTTAAGTGCAAGTGTAATTTTCCCGATTTAGCTCCATCTAGCTCAAAGCAGTCTTTGTATTCTCCTTCCAGTAAAACCCTTGTCAATGTCAAGATGCATCGCCCCATGTAGTCCTGCATGATTTAAATTACCTGTTAGTAGTCATCAAAGTGTATGCTAGCTTATAGTTACTGATGCATAATAGCCTTAATGGCAAATTGGCACCTCCACTTTCCAAAAACAGAACTTTGAAACTTTCAGTAGATAATCAAAATATTCAAAGGGCTCTATCCATCATGAAACCATGCTTTTTCAGATTTTGAAAATAATGATGTACTTTTATATCTCCATATAGACAAGAAAGAAAAAGCTTTGAAATCAGAAGTCAAAGAAACTGGCAAAGAATTAAAATTTTGAAATATATCATAATCATAAAAGTTGTCTAATTCAGGTCCTGAAAATGCTGAAATTTCATAATATTAGTAGGCATTATGAATGACTTGAAAAGGCTGCAAATCTATTTACCTTCCCGAATGTGTCATGATCCCATACTTCAACAATCAGCATTTCATGCAATCCATCCTCAACAACAAAGTCAAAAGTTTGATTCCAAACTGGATTGAGGCAGTCATTCACAACCTAACAACAAAAGAAAGGATCAAGTTACTCTCAGGTCCCTGTACTTGCTGAGCTAAAATCTGCACACCAGACTATAGGAGACAAAGTTAGACATGTATGAAAACAAGAAAGGTTTTTAATATATACGAGTTTCATTTATAAAAAAGAAGATAAATATTTCATAGGTGTAACAGTCAAAAAGACAAAATGAAAATAAAAGGGTGAGCTTGATAGAGATCAAAATTACATCTGTTCTTAAGATTATCCATATAAAAGAATAAAAGAAACACAAAAATTCCACCATTAGACAATCAAAATCTTACTCGAGTTTTGTTTCTTGTCCCTGACTTCTTCATTGTCAGCAAGACATAAGGATCAGCCTTCCCCATCAAATCTGTGGCAGGTAAGTCTTCAGCTGATATCACTGTAACACAAAGTACTCCTCTAAGAATAACCTCCCTTCTCTTCTGTGTCACAGCTTTTTCATGGTCAATAGTGTCTACTCCATTCGCCCCAATTTTTAGAACCTTCTCCAAGGAGGTCATCGAAAAATTGGGGGCAAAGGGGTTGGTAAACCCATTCTCCATGCCAATAGGACAGTAAAGAAGTTCCAAGTGCACCTATAATCAAAACAAAAATAATAATAATAATTCTAGTAGCAACTTCCAGAAGAAAAGAATAATTCAAATCATCTAAATTCCTGTCAAAAAGGTGAAATAAAATCAAACATCATAACAAGTTCTCCATTAATTTTCTTCAAAAATAATAATTCATCAACATGCATGGTGTACTGCCAATTTCTGCTCAAATGTTAAGTGAAACTTCTTTACATCCATTTCAGTTTAAAAAATAAAACATCAAGTTACTTTTATCATTTTCCTTTGCCACATTCAATTTGATTTAGCCAGTGCTTTCTCTAAACCACAAGTAGTCCTTATATGTAATGATTCATATTACCAAGTATTGATCAATTCAATTTTATCATAGTATAATTCCTAAGGAGGGTATCGATCTTCTCACCTGTCCCCTGTATTTGGTATCTCTCTGAATCTCTAAATCTTTAACCAGTTTCAACCACACATCCTTTACTTTGCCAGGCTCAAGTTCATTTAGGAGTACTTGAGCGCATCCAATCAACTGAGATGCCTGAAGCCCCTCATCATCATAAATTCTTACTACCAAGTGTTGAGTAGATGCATCTTCAACAATAAATTCAAAGTGTTCGTTCCAGATTGGATTTAACTCATTGTTCTGGAGAAGAAATAACAAAATTCCTTCAAAACCGTGTGCACAGAAAAATTTTATGAGAAAAATTAAGAGGATCAGACAACTTACTATTGTTCTGCTTTTCTTCATTTTGTCAGGTAGAGGTCGTATATATAATACAGCATAGGGATCTGATTTCCCTATTATGTCTTTATTGGTTAAATCCTTCGCTTGCACAAGTTTCACCTCTAATGTTCCAACAGGCTTTAACTCCAGATCACTAAAAGAGAAAAACATCAAATCTTCAAGAGATAGCTTCAAATAAAAGATCATAGTATAAATCAACTAGCAACCACCATCACCCACTCACCCTCCCAGACTGACAGATCATAGCATTCATCTATTAGAACAGCTCAGATAATTCCTTAAGACATACTCAAATGCCTTCCTATCTGGCCACCCATTTTCAAACTGCTTGCTGATAACAATATTTTAAATCAAAAATTTAACTCACATCTCTTCCTTTATGCTAACGTACCTGTAATCCCCAGGCAAAATAGGAACAACTTTTCTGACTGGCCAAGTGATAGAGTCTTCAATTGCATCATTTATGGTTTCCTGTAGAGGCAAAACACTAGATCATAATTCATTGTGAACATAACACATGTGAAATAACAACCACCTATATTGCTGGAAGATGGAAACTTAGTACACCCTTTAACCATGCAAAACAGATTAATCCCTGTAAATACTTCAAAATGTCAATTATTTGAAGCTTGCTACATTCATAATAATCTGGTAATATTAAAACAAAATCGACAAACTCCACATGATTTCCAAATAATGTATTCAACTTCATGACCAAATTCAATAAGATATCAATAAAAGCAGGATCTTTTTCACCTAAAGCTACAAAAATAAGTTTGCAGAACTCATAAATTGCCCGTCTGATATAATCTAGACCTACAAAGATATGACTTTCATGATGGCAAGGCCAGTAATCTAAAACCTTGTCCACTGAATAATGAACTTAATTCTAAGCATCCAAGTTCAAAACCCTGTAATCTAAAACCTTGTAAACTGCTCAAAATGCTTGCTTTTCTCATCTTTTCATTACATTTCTTCTCTCTCTTTCATTTATTTTTGGCTTTGTGCTAAGTGAATTAATTTGAATTCACTCACCAAATTAATCGGATTATTAAATTTAAATCCTCCTTTCCACAAGAGCTCACCTTATTTCATTTTATATGCAAAAATAAAAAAGCTAGCTGCACCCAGCTTATCCTTGTAATGCAGAAGTGATTACTGAAACTACAGGAAGTGGAAACAGCTATTTCTCATTTGATGGGTGCCATCATTGAGGATCACTGATCAATGCTCTTGATTGCACCAGTTAATAACACCAGGAGAAATATGATTTAGCATTTGCAGCTACACTCTCAACCAATCAAAGACTCAGTTGCATTATCAAAGCCATCTTTGACATATTCAATTTTCTAAATAGAATGTACATGGATGGATGTATCAATAAATGGTTGCGGCCTCCATGCAATACGGACATGTTTCCAAATGTCAACACAGTCACAGAGTTTGCTTAAGTTCCAAGAAATATATTCATTTTTCTCTAAAATAACGAAATTATATAGTTCGTGTTTTTTTCATGATGATTAACTAAATTCAACAAATTATTAAAATTTCGAGATTTATTATGTGTTTTTGAAGGAAACATCAACTCAGAATATTCTTGAACCAAAATTTAAATTCTTACTCCAAGCTATCAATTTAGCAAATTTCTTACTGCAGCCTCTTGTTTGAATATTGACTAATGCGTTTAAATAATCATAAAAAATTTCTAAAAGAACAAATAGGGGAGCCACACAAACCTCAATAGCATCAGAAAGTCCAGGAATTGTTGATATGTCACCGCCAATAACTTTAAGTGTAAAATCCAACTTTTTCTGCAAACAAAAAATTGAATGTTCAGTAACTCACATCCACTGATTTAGAGTGCATTAGTGCATCCACATGGGCAAGTTTGTGCATGAGAGAGAGAGACTTGCTAATAGCCTCTCAGTAGATCATATTACAACAGAATGCTTTTAAATCTGGTCTCAGATAAATTAACTCAGATTGAATGAATAGTAAGCTTTGTTATCAGTTCTTAACTACAATTTCAGCCTCTTTGATATTATAGTATCGAATCAAGAACTCTCACACCCCTCTTTCAGCTGCCTTTTTTGTTGGGGCCGGGGTTGGGGGTGTTGGCAGGAGTGTGATAGCGAAGCAAAAGGAGAAAAGATATCCTTTTAATTACTATTAATAGCATGATAGACAAACATTAAGAGTGTGGCATCTGATATGAAATCCTACTCAAATATCAAAACTCAATACATTAAATGGTTGCACAACAGATTATTATGCAACTGTTAGATACTGAATAAAAATTTATTTTATTTGATTGCAATCAGGTAAATATTTAATCAGTTGGCAAGATGCAGGTAGCTTCTATTTTAGCATATAAACATGTCTGCATGCAGTTATGTGCTCATTACTGTGTACACATGCATCTCAATTATTGAAAATATTCCATTTTCAATGAGGGTATCTCACTTTGTATAACTTTCCTACCAAAAGTTTAGGAACTTTGGAAAGAGATACTGTACCTTCTTTCTAAGAGAATAGCTAACAGCTCCAAAACCAGGAAACTCATCAACTAGTGGCCTAAAGACCAATCTGAAAACCCCAGCGAATCCAAGATTTTTCACCTAAGCAGAAGAAAATTACAAACAAAACATCAACTGCTTTTATTGTAGACAGCAAGCTCAATGAGTTAGGCATCAATGCTGTATATAAAAAGAAACTTATCTGAACACAGAGAGAGCACTGGCAAACAAAACTTCCAATGAGTTTACTCTGTATGTATGTATGTATGTATGTATGTATGTATGTATGTATTTTGCCAAACTTTAAGAGTTAGAAGGTCATTATACAATCAGGTTACACTTATAAGACTCCAAAAATATACAGCGAGCAAAACTCTTAGACAATGAAATAATAGTGCAAAGAAGCACAAGCATGAGTATGATTGATTACCTGTACAGGTAGTGCTACCCCAAGTCTGGTCTTGATTGCAAGTATTATACTTGAATTAGCATCCCATTGCATTTCCAACTCCATGGTAACGCCGCTACTTCCATCCTCAATAATTGAAACTCCTAAAGGATAACAGTTTGCAAAACTTAAAGATAACAAAGCACCACGTTACTGTAACTAGTATGAAATAACAATAAGTTAAAAAAATAAACAGCAATCTCTTTAGAGGATACTATATGATATAAATGATAATAATAACAGAATAGATTGCAAATTTTAAATTATTCAATCGTCATTTTCATACACAACCATTAGTTATGTAGCATAAATAAATCAAAGCAAACCATAAAAAAGTTCAAAAAATCAGCTCAAACACCAAACCATACCAACCTGCAATTTACTCATTCAATAAGATTAAGGACATGTTTGAAACTGTTGTATTTTTACTTAACTTAGAAAACACAAAACCTAAAAACCTAAAGGGTTTGATAAACAAACAATTTTATGTAACAGCTAATATTACCACCCACCCTTCCAATTATACTTAACATTTAACGATTGTTATTAATGGTCAAATTATCCCAATCCCAAGCATACCTTACTTACAAGTAAACATCTACTGAGAATAGTATGTTTGATGAACACACATATTTTTTGTCAGTTATGACTAAAATAGAAAATTGCAATTAATTACACACCTGTAAACTGTGGTGCAACTGTCCCAAGAGTAAACTTGGAAAATTTGAGTGACGATAACACAAACGGTCTATATTGCTCCAGTATTGGCTCTACTGAAGCCTTTATCAACTCCGAAGCTGCCTATACAACACATAATTAACCAAAAGAAAAGGTCAATTTCATATTTTCTCAATTATTAAAAATATAAAAAGAAAAGAAAAGAAAAATACCTCGTCAACATAGGGCCAGATCTTATCAAGCTGATGATTAAGCCAGGTCAATTTCTGTCTATGTGAGAAGACCACCCAAGAAGGATACATCTCGGCCGGCAAGATCTTTCTTGAATCTCCTGCTGTCATCCGTGCAAACGCAGCAATAGTTGTTGCCTGAAAACAACAACAGTTACATCAATACTTCGAAGAACAAAATAACAGATAACACTAAGAACCGTAAGCTTTGTATAAAGCCTTGGAAAATCCATAGTCAAAACTCTGCAGATTAAGGTACGCTTCCGCAACCTTTAAACTTATTCCCGATGATATCACAGAGAATCTTGTAATAAAAAAAAAAAAATAACTAGCTATAGTAAAACTAGTAATAGTAGAACTAACGAGCTCGGAGCGGAGCTTGGATCGAGCGTTCTCCGACCGTACGAACCCTACGATGATGGCCAGGCCGACGACCATACCGATAACAAGTCCAAAAACAAATCCCATTCCTGCTACAGAATTCGTCAAGCATACACTGTGAGACTGGTTGCGGAATAGAAGAGGAACAGTGCTGTTTTCCCTTATTTTTATTTTTACATAACTTGAACAATTATAAATTATAAATTATCATATCATTGAAGTTGAAAAAGTTAGGGACAGGTAGCGGCAAAATGGAATAGTAGTGGGGATGGTTGAAGCGAAGGTCATGTTTTGGTGAAAGCGATGGTGAAGGGCCAGACATCTGCGGACACGAAGACGATGTTTTGGTCGGTCTATAGCAACTTTCAGAATGCGTCTACGACTATCTAGCTTTATTTTTATTTTTATTTTTAAATATCTTGAATAATTGTAAATAATAAATAATCATATCGTTGAAATTAAAAAAAGTAAATGGGAGCAAAATGGAATGGTGGCGGCAATTGTGAGAGCCAAGGTCATATTTTGCCAAGAAGAATACAATGGCCAGGCATTTGCTGACACGAAGGCGATGGTTTTGGACGGTATATAGCGACTTTCTAATGGTATCCATGACAATCAGATACCCAGTAAGATCACGCCACGTCGCAGTCAAAATAATGTTAAGGGTGGAAAAAAGGATTCTTTAGATTAATCTATCTTGCTTTATCGGGATTTTTTCTTAAAATAAAAAATTCATAATAAATAAAAATAAATTAATTAATACTATAAAAACATTATGTAATTAGTAATTAACGTGTAATATTTATTTTTTAAATTTAAGTAATTGTTTTGTATAACTGTAATAGTAATATTTTACTAATATAATATTTTTTAAAAGATATTAAATTAATATCAATATGTTATAATTTATAATTTCACGAGATTACACAATTGCAGGAATTTTTCATTTTTATGATTTTAAGGTTTCGCATACGGATGGCATGATTTTGGTTGGGACAGCGGTTTTTTTATTGTATTTTAAAAATGTAATTTAAAAATAATATTAAAATTTTATATTTTTTTATTAAAATTCTTATTTTATTATAATTGTGGTTTAAAAGATATTATATTTAAATATTAAATAGAGTCCAAATTAATTTTTTGTTATAATTATGATATAGAATATAAAACTCCAAACTTGTAAGAGTTTTTTTTTTTTTTTCCTTTAATTATTTGGTTAGAAAAATAGCCTAAAAAAATTACTTTTAAGAGTAGAATGTTTTGCTCCGGCAAGAATGGGTTATAAAAAACAGCTTTTTCCTTTTTTCATTTTTAAGGGAAAGCAGCGCGAATGGTTAGTTGTCAAAAGTTATATTATTTTTGAAGTATATTTAGAATCGTGTTAATGTTTGAATATGTAATTAGAAAATAACACAAGTTTATATACAGTTTATGACTTAAAATATATATATATTAAAATTAATTCTTATTTAATGTACTTTATAAATATTAAAATTTTTCTTAATTGACATAAGTACTTGATTTTTTGTATGCTTCTATATTAAGTAAAGTCTTACGTGTTTGATTGTCACAATTAAGTTTTGGTATAAATTGTGTAATTATTTTAATTGATAAGTTTTTAAAAATTATATTAAAAAGATAAGTTTTTTTTAAATAAAATGAGGACATTTAAATAATTTAATCTTTTTTAAAAAATTAAAAAATTATTGCCTAAAACTCGAAACTTGGACTTCTTCTAATAAAAGAAAAATACTCTTCTCTGATGGCAATTAAATAATATAAAAAAATTTAATATAAAACAAAAAGTTTGGCCAATGGGAAAGGTAAATTAAATAAACATAAAATTATATTTGTAAAAACTTTACTTGATAAAATTTTGCTCGTAAAATTATACCCAACTAAAATTCAATCCATGAAAATTTGTTTTTTATCCATGAAGGAAAAAATTGTTCATATTCTCATTCTTACGAAATTCTCTTGTTTATGATAGGTTCAATTATCTTGGAATCAAGTTCAACCTTTAATGTTCATCCTTTAACTTGAAGTTTTTAAGGGATGATGTTAGCAGTGATTAGACACAATGGACCCTATAATGAGCCCACATTCACTCCTTACGTGTATGAAAGCCCAAAAGTACGAGTTCTCTCAAAAAGCTTTTCTTATTCATTAATTTATAAACCGACATTTAAAGACCCATAGTTTTATTAAGAGCTATTATCTTATTAATAGAATTTTTTTCCATTGTTCTCCATCTTTTACATTCTTTAATTCTCTCACACCTTTTATTCTTGGTTCATTTGTATATCAATATCATTTTACCCATTTTATAATATATACGATTGTCTTTGCTTTTTTATTTTTATCTTTTTTTTTTTATAAAAATTATTACATGAATGTGTTGGTTCTATTTTGCTCTTTATGTTATTTCAATGAAAAGCAAGTGCATATTGTCATAATAATATGATTAAGGACTAAATGAGAAAAAATATTTTTTTGTTATCTTGTCAAAAAAATAGGGCTAAATAATTTATTTTATCTTTTAAGATATGATTAAAATACAAAAAAAAAAAATATTTTCAAATTTTTTTTTAATTAATTTGACTGATGAAAGTTAAAAAAAAAAAATCAATTAAAGGATTAAAGAGATATTTATTGAAATAGTATGGACTTATTTGAGTAATATGAGAAATCACTCTATTAAAGTATCATTTTCTGAGAAAATTGGGAACAGTATGAAATTTTCCTATAACTCAATTGATTTTGCATGGGCCTAGCCCAACTTCCAACCACTCTTTTAAAAATAGCGGGACCTGAGTCACAATTTATTAAAAATTAATTAATAACATTGGAGCCAAAGTAATGTTTTAAAAGAAAAAATAAAAACGAAAATTCGAATGTGTATTGTTGTTTTCCATATGCTTTCTTCTTCATTTTCGTAAAATGATAAGTCAATAGTTTGAATCAAGTAATCAAAATGATTTAAAATTTTAATATAAAACTTAATATTAGAGTCAAGGGATCTAATTGAAATTGTCTTCTCCACTTAATTCTCATATTAATGGTAGGGATGAATTTGTTATTTTCAAACTCGTAAGAGCTAAACCATCCTTATAAAAGAAATAGAGAATAGATTTACGTAAATAGTTCCAGGTTTTGTAGCTAAGAAAACTTGATATTTAAGAGTGTTTGAATCGAATCCGCATACGTCAATAAACCTAAATTTGTATTGAAAAGGTTTGAAATCTTTCAGGTCTCTTTATATTTGGTTAATAATAAAATTATTTTTGAAAAATATTAATGAATATATATTTACTATCTCGCCTATAATCTTGAAGAGAAGAATTAGTTTTGAAAAAAGAAAAATATAATTTATTCTCAGCGTGCAATCCCTGCTACAAATAACTTATTATTAAAAATATTAATTTAAATATAGTGCCAGTTAAAAACTCTTAATAATTATTATAGATGGTAAAAAAATAATATACTTATTTAATAATTTTTACTTAATCAAATTAACGAATTAAGGCAAAGGTAAATAATAAAGTAAAAAAAAATCTCTCCGATTCACAGTTAAGAACTATACTTTGTATTTTTTGAGAAGATCAGCTGATCACAATCTAGTAGAACAGTTGTAAATAAGGGAGGGTCTTGGTGATTGAAATCGGTTTAAGATAAAATTTTAAATTAATCAAAATATTATCATTTAATTTTATATAATTCAATTCAATTTAATGGCATATCATAAGGCGTAACAAATTAAAATTGCATAAAGTGATTTAAATTAGTCTGGATCCATAATTTAAACCTTAAGTTTAAATTAAAATAATTTATTAATTTAAATTAAATTTAAAAGATAAAATTTTGAGTTTTAATTTAATTTTTAAATGATAAACTTATTATTTTATTATATAATATTAATATTATCATACAATAATAACAAACATACCTAATATTTATTTAAGTATTTTAATTTAATAGTTTATATTTTAAAATAATAATTTAAAAATTAGTACAATTTGTTCAAATTAATTTAAACTAATCTAATTATAGGTTTTGCAATGATTTGCTTTGAAATGGTTTAAATTTGTCAACCTCTAAGGATAAGGAGATATTCAACATATATATATATATATATATAAAGAATACTGTACAATATAATATAGTATATATCATAATTGGGATAAATATTAAATAATTCCAAAATTTCCTCCCAAAATAGTAAAAATTAAAAACTTGTATGATATTATAATTATAAAAAAATGTCAATGTCATGGAAGACTGACAGTGGATAATGATGATTTCATACGTTGTAACGTGCTGCACACAATCATTTCTCAACCTACCAATCTTCGCGCCACACGCATGCAAGGCAACGAAAGATACGGATACTGCTGCCGACGTGGATATACGTTTTCAGAATAAGAGCTTCGAAAGGAAAACGAACAAACAAACAAAACTTAAAAAAGCAATGCAAATTGGAATTGGAATTGGAATTGTATTTTTTATTGAAAAAAATAAAATAAAGATTTCAGTTGTCCTTAAATACAGAAAAATAGGTCTCAATTTAAGTTAAAAATTTAATTTAGATAAACCCACGATCTCTATAGAAAGAAAGTATTTTTGAATTTGAATTTTAGATATTATAATTTGAAGTGTAAACCAAAATTTTTTTTTTTTTCTATTTTGGGTAAATTCGTTTTTCAATTTTATAATGAACATTAATTTAAATTCAAATTTCTTACACTGATCAAAAGAATTATCAGTTCAACTAAGTAGTGTATATGTAATAATATTAAGTTACAAATTTTAATACAATTTTTTTATGACCTTTAAAATCACATATTTTTTTAATATATTTTATTAACTATTGAATATAAATTTTTTTAATTTAATTTTATGAATTTTATTAACAAAACACAAGTTAAAATTTTTATATTTATTATTTATAATAATTTTTAATATTTAATATAATAATTAATAATTAATTTTTTTTTTATAAATTTTAATAAATTAAAATTTATACATTGTTGGAGAGAAAAACTGCGGTCACTAAACAATAAAATCTCAGACACCGCGACGTGATCGAGGGGACCAGCTTCATTATTATCTTAAAACAATTGATATAAGACCTTTTAATATTTTTTATCTCAAAACAATGATTTTGTCCACCCACCTTCATTATTATCTTGATCTCGTCATTAATATTTTTTACCGAGCTTAATAAAAATTTCGTAGTTGATAATCGGTCTTGAATCCAGTCAAGAACTCTCGTGTGAGACCCCTGGAGGACTCTTAGAAGAAAAGCCCTCACGAGAATTTATAATTGAGTAGGGAGGGGATTGTTATTTTTTTGTTCACCTCCAACAGAAATAAGTTGGACACATAAAAAACAGAAGCTTAGAAAAGGAGAACGCATATCAAGCCAACTGTATACCTTTTCTTGATTAATTAATATTCACGAACTGCGTACACATCACCCAACTAAAGAAAACCCCATTTTTAATGATTATGATGCAATCAGTTAGCCGACTCTTGAACCCAATTTTCCAGCAGAAATCATCAGTCAATCTTGTTCCCCAAGACCCACGTGGAATTGCTTGAAGGATATATTAAAACCCTTACATAAAATGGTAGCACAAAGCAACAAAAGAGAGAGAGAGAGTTTAAATCTCAATGGTTATAAATATATAAATTTAATGATTAATAAAAAAATATAAAAGAAAATAAAGTTAAAGGCTATTAATTCTACTCCAATATATTAATATAACAATATCATATTACTAATTATATATTCAAAATTATTTAAATATAACTATTTTGAGTTCTAATTTTATTAATAAAAGATTTTTTAAATAATGTTATTCTATTATTCAGATTCACAGAGAAGTTTAAATATTATTTTTATTTAGAGAAAGAGGTACAAATGTTACTAAGCAGATAAATATATTATTTTTGCTCTACTTTAGATTGATATAATTAAAGGAATTAAAATTCAAAAAATAACAATAATTTGATATTTGAGAAAAATTAAACAAGTAAAATCCTATTTTAAAATTCCAATCTCTGAATCCAATTTTAAAATCATCGAACAACAAATTATTTCCCCACGTGTAAAGCAATGCAAAGATTTGTCGTCTGTTCGCTAGACATGACAAAATGCATGCCATCATGAGCTGTAAACCGAATCTTCGGCAACTCGGTAGTTTTTTCAGTTGTAGAAATATTTGTGCCATAAAGTAAACCAACTGAAATTCAACTCAATTCTTTCATTGATCAATACCTCTTCTTATGACTGGTAGATGATTGACAACTGAAATCTAATCAAACCCAAAAATTTGGAAAAGAAAAAAAGAAAGGAATCATGGTCACCGTCACTGCGAACCCAATGCAGCAGAGGATGGGGAGCAAGACCAACAATCTCTGACCGCAACTTTTCTGGCATACCAAAGATCCTCCATCAATTCAACCTCTCAAGCGGCAATAGTTGGTGCCAATGTCTGCCCAGTCGAAAGCCTAGACTAAGAGTAAATCTACACTTCTTCTTCTTTTTCATGCTAATCGATTCTTATTGATATAGATGGTTCATTTTTGGCGGATTGATTATTGGGTTTATCAATTTCTCTCTGGTTTTCTCAGGATTGCTGAGAATGATTTTTTTCAAACAGGACTGAAGAACACGTGGAAAAACACAGATATTTCAGTATATTTTTATGAAATGGTTGATTTGTTTTCGTATTGGCTTGATTGTTGACTTATTGGGTTCTTTGATAATCTGGCTGTGGAGAATCCTGCGGGATTCAGTTTGTGGTCACTTTCAATATGATGCTCGCAGAAAAGTAAGCACAATGACTAAATCGACTTTTTATTTAATAGAAATCTTAAATGTTGATGCAGTTGTGGAATTTTGTAACAGGTTTGGAATGGAATGGAACATTTTGGGATTCTTGGTTGATTGCTTGTTTTAATTTACAAGAAATTGGGTAGAAAAACGTCTGTATGCTGGTCAGTTTAAGGTGGTTCTAATTAAAGAGTTTACTGAGTAATGTGAATCTTCCCTGTTTGTGCCCCAAATATTTTATCCTACAGAATGCGCATCTGGTTCAAAATTACCATGAAAATTTGTGGTAAGTGACATTTGAATCATTAGTGGTGCTTGAGATGAGTTCCTGATTGTTTATAAAATGTTACAAGATAACTGTTGCATTACTACTTGTTTGTCATGTTAGCGTCTATTTGGTTTCTTGTGCGTATTATAAGGGTGCTGACATTGAGTCATGTTTTGATGCATATGGTTTGAAGATGTTAGCGAAAAAGTTGGGAGCATGGAAATATGCTTTATGAAGCTTATATTAACATTTTGTGCTCATTTCTACATCAAAGTAAGGTTTCGTTCACGTTTTTGCTAGTACAGCTAATTGGAAGCATTTCTGAGGCGTCATTTTCTCTCCTTATTAGTAAGGCAGGACCAATAGTGCATACTAGTGCATGTGTTACATCACTGCTGGAGCAGGGTGGGTCCGAGAAATATGGTTTCACACAAAGATGGTTACGTTTCTTCTAAAATGACCAAGATCGGCGAGATCTTGTAACATGTGAAGCTGCTGCTGGTATGGCTGGTTCTTTCATGCTCCAGTTGGCGGTTTACTGTTTTCTATTCAAGAAACGGCTTCTTTGTATGCAAATCTACTCGGCTGAATGTTTTAATGTCTTTGAAAGTTATTCGGTACCTGGAAACTACCTTCTTTTCCTTTTCAATGATTTCACTTGCAGGGGAATGTAGAAATTTTTCTGCCTCATCACATGAATATTCCTAATATTAACCTAAAATAGTTTCCTTTCAAAAAAAACTAAAGTAGTTTTAAAAATGTGTAGTCTATAGAGATGCTGCACCAGCTGCAAAGCTGCTCATTGTTGAAGACTATCTTGTTTTGGTAATTAATCAAATTAACAACTAGAAAGATTTCTATATTGCAGTTTTCGTACTTTCAGTACAACAATGTGTGCAATTATTATACATCTTTTCTGTCAAAAGGTGAGCTCCAAATTAAAATTTGCAGGTGGAGTGCCCTTGTGTGGAGAGCTTTCTTCGCAACAGCTATTGTAGCAATTTGGGACTGATAATGTTTGATGTATATTCAGCGAATGTTTCATATCACCTATCTGTTCTTCTTCTGGTTGTTGTAGGGGGCATATTGGGGAGTTTCCATAATTTTCTTTTAGACAAGGTTCTCAAGATCTACAACCTCATTAATGAGTAAGCTCTTCTTTTTTCTTTATAATGTTTGCAGAAGTTATTTTTCCAGTATTTCAATTAGAATTTGCTTCGTAGGCTCATTTTTTGTTATTTCTTACCTTGTTCGGGAAGGGCATTGCCTTTAAACTTTTACTTTCCTGTACATTATACATTTTGACTTCCTGTCTTCTTTTCGGATTCCCATGGCTTGCATCTTGCCATCCTTCCCCCTCTGATGTGTCAGAAGTATGTTCAACAATACGCCAGTTTGGTGACTACAAGAAATTCCACTGTCCTGCTGGTTGTTACAATGATTTTGCCAACCTAATATTCAACACAAATGAGATAATATGAAAAACCTTCTCAGAAAGGAAGCTGAAGATGAGATTCAATACTCATCAGTTCTCATAATTTTTGTCGCATGCTATTTTCTGAGCATTGTTAGCTATGGGATTGTTGTTCCTACAGGTCTGTTTGTACCAGTTATCATTATTGGGGCTTCTTATAGGCGCATTTTTGGAATGTTAGTTGGTTCATCCTTAAATCTTAATCATGGTCTCTATGCTGTGCTGGTTGCTGCTTCACTTCTTGGCAGATCTACGAGGATGACGATTTCTTTATATGTTATTATTCTAGAACTTACTAATAATCTATTACTACTACCCTTGATAATGCTGGTTCTTCTTGTTTCCAAGACTACAGAGAATGCTTTTAATGGCAATATATACAAACTTATTGTGAAGTCAAAAAGCTTTCCTTGTCTAGAAGCTCATTCTGAGCCTTACGTGAGGCAATTGACTGTAAGTGACGTAGTTATGGGTCCCGTTAAGCTCTTTAAGAAATTGAAAAGGTTGAGAACATAATTCATGTTCTCAGAAGATCAAGGCATAATGGGTTTCCAATGATTGATAAGAATCCACTTCTAAAATTCTTAGTTCCTGGCGTAGGAGCTAAAGGATTTTTAAAAAGAAAACTAAAGATGTACGTTAGGTAAATTTTGTTTCAAATTATGGTATTTGATTAAAGAAAACTAAAGATGTACGTTAAGTAAATTTTGTTCCAAATTATGGTATTTGACCCGGGAAGAAGATGATAGTAGAGAATATTGTGTAAATTTTATTTTTAAAATTTAAGTATTTTATTTTATTTTTAAAATTAAAGGACAATATTATAATTTAGTTTAATTTTACTCTTTTATTATAAATAAAGTGTTAAAAAGAGTTTTACCCTCTTCAATATTATTTTATCTCAAAATTAGAGATTTAATTCTTTTTTTAATGAATTTCAAGAATTTTTTGAAATTTATCCATGAGATTAATCTTACTTATTACATTTTCACTAAGTCAATTTGGTATTAGAGCATGATTCGTTCCTATTACCACTATATTTTTTACTAAAAGGAATAGAGAACAAAAATCATTTCAATCACATGAACGAGTGAATATAGACTTTGTAGATGGTAAATAGTTATCTCGAGATATCTCAAAGAGTTACAAAGAGCTCATCATCTTTAGAGTATGCTGTTATTTTGACGAGAAATTAGAATTGAGTTGATAGTGTATAACTCGACATTTTAAACCACAACTGACCATTTTAAAGGCTTACTTAAGTAAAATGGTTAATTAAATATCAGCAAAATCATCTTTTTAGAATTGGCGATAAAGTTTATGGTAGGTGCTAAAATATTTTTATTACTATAAATTAACAAAAAAAGTTATATTCATAAAAATTTAATTCATAATTTATACTTGTCTATTATGAAGAGTACGAATCTAAAAATATTATTGTTTATGAGAAAAAATATTAGGTAAAGGTTTTAATTGGGAGTTATCTGAATGAAATTTGTTATCATATTTTTGATAATTCTAATATAAAAAGTTTGTTGCTTGAAAAACCATGGCATAAGTAAATGAATGTCTGATATTACGAGTAATGAAGTGTGTATAAATTAACTAAAGATAGACAAAACGTGTTTGAAATACTTATATGTGCAATTGTTCAAATGTCCCCAATTAAAAGTCGAAGAAAATAAAAAATTAGGTTAAAATGCGTGATTCACAAAAAGAGCTCAAGGTTGGTATTGAGGTTAAAGATTATAATTAACGGCTTGCTAATATTGATTTTCGTTGTATGAATGGAATGATAAACGAGAAATATGACATCATTTTTTACTCTGTTAACAACACTAAATCTAATGAAAATACTCTAAAAAATGTATTATTAAAAGAGCATATTTTAACTTATGATAATTCAATTTCTATATTACAAATTAAAGTTATTGATTTTAAAAAGTGCGTTTCTTCAAAATTATAGATGTGTATTGTAATATTTTAGTTGAAAATTTTAATAAAAAATTATTAGTAAATAAAATTCAAATAGGTATCGTGAAGATAATTATTGGCGAATTAATAGCAACAGTATCAAATAATTTTATAATATTTATGCAAGTTCACTCAAAACCTCCAATAAAGAGGTTGAGAAATTGCAGTTGGTGCAACTCGCCTAGAAAAATAAGAAAATTCAAGATTAAACCTTTTATAAGTGAAAAGGTTTGATCTTGGAGTTAAAGGGAGGATTTTTAGAAAAAAAACTAAATACTAATATTAAGTGAATTTTGTTTTAAATTATAGTATTTGATCAAAGAGAAAAACAAGAGTAGAGAATATTGTGCAGATTTATTTTTAAAGTTTAAGTGTTTTAATTTATTTATTTTACTTCTAGAACTTAAGAAAAATATTATAATTTAGTTAAATTTTATTTTTTTATTATAAATAAAATGCTAAAATTAAAAAAAGTAGAATTTTAATCTCTTTAATATTATTCTTTCAGAGTTAAAAATTTAATTATTTTTTTTGTTAGATTATAAGAATTTTTTAAAATTAATTTGTAAGATTAATCTTATTTATTATATTTTACTACGTCAGTTCTTTGTGGTTTAATCTTTCAGGCCCATCTTATTACTCGGTCGAAGAAGAATGTTTTCTTGTCTTCGAGATTCGACTAGCATTGATGCTTTCAGGGAGTTCTCAGCAGGGGCTTTTGGTAAAAGAGGCTCCGGCAATGGTGAGGACGTAGAAGATATTGAATTTTCAGAGGAAGAAATGTAGATGTACTTAGACTCGTGTCCTTTTACTAATGCATGGCCTTATACTGTTGTGGAGACAATGTCGCTAGCTAAGTCTCCTGTACTTTTCCGACAAGTTGGCTTGAGGCACCTGCTGGTGATACCCAAAATCTCCGGGGCAAGACTGTATCACTTCTGCTTGTCTTTTCATTTTACTTGCTCTTGAGCTATAGGGTGTGCATACCTTAGATTTCTATGTTTTCTGTACTTTGTTAGTTGTCTAGGTTTATTCCAATAATTGAAAGCATGCAAACATGAACTACATTCTTCTACCATTTCAGTTTTCAAACCTTATTTCCGAATAGTACTATGATTCATATCCATAGATCAAATTAATTATGGTGCCAACTAATGATTTAGAGTAGTAGCCCATACTAAAATAGGCCTTTCTTGAATTAGACAATTCGTTGATTGAAATTTGACATTGCAGGTGAAGCAACATATAGTTTGAAGTACCTGAAGTTCAAGTTTTCGGAATTAATGATTTTTCAAAATGCATGATTGCAATCACTGAATCTTAAAAATCATAAGGGGCCGATTTGGTTGATTTATGTAATCTTGTTCTCTGCCTAAGCCAACTGCTTGTGGGTGTTTATTCTTGTCTATTGTCCTTGCACGTGATCTATCTCTTCTTTCTCTCATCTTCAGTGAAGTTGTTCATTCAAATGTTGCTCAATTGCAGAGATCACCGATGGTGGGTATACTGTCTAGGCACGATTTCATGCCAGAACATATATTGGGTTTGCACCCTCTGCTGGTAAGAAGCAGGTGGAAAAGATTAAGAATTCGCTTCCCACGCTTGTATAAACTCTTTTTAGGAAATCTGAGTCAAACATTAAAGCGTACCCTCGAAAGAATTCTGTAAATAGTCTTCTCCAGCCTCCTTCAAGGATTCATACTGTTTCTTCAATTTATTTACTCCAGAGTTGAAGAGAACAAGGCAGAGGCAAGCACATTTTGCACGGCATATCTTTGGCTTCCATGCATTATATGCGTTTAGTAAACTCAATCAATAAATTTTTTATACCATTCTGTGCAAGTTTCGACGTTTATCAGTATATGACAATTTAACTTAATATATTCCCCGGAAACGGAGTCAGGTTTTTGGCTGTTTTACTAATGAAAAATTTAACCATATAAACTCGGTATTTCAAAATTCTTCTATTGGCAACATATTTTTTCTCATCCTCGTAATCACAATCTAATTCTAAAATATATACATATATAGTACTATTAAATCTCAGTATCAAGTATTATTACTTAACTAAAAATGAAGGCATAAAGGAAGAAATTATTAAAGACAAGAACTGGAGATTTTGATTGAATTATATACTTTGCCTTTCAAAATATCTGGAAGCTAGGGATAGTAAAGTCTTTTATGGTACGACCCATAAGATTTCACCTGATAGGTTTTATGGGATATACCAATTTTTTCATTACATATTTAAAAATATTTTGCTACCAATTTCAAATTTTCTCTACATTTCTTAAATTTATGGATTCCGAAGATTTCCATTTCCTAAAAAAATGTATTTTAAAAACTGCCCTGCATATTATTAGTCTTGAGCCTTAGAAGATGTACATAATAAGAACACAAAAATTCAGTCATCAGCCAAGAACCCTTAAAGAAATTATCTCCCACATGCATTTCCTGACCATGCTTGCCACAATACAAATTATCTTGCACTAGAACTTTGAAGAACAACTCATAATTAATAAAAACACATAAACCCAAACAGAAAAACAATACTGGAGCAAGCTTTGCCAAAGGCAACAACCCGTTTTTTTTCTTTTTTTTCTTTTTTTTTTCTTTTTGAGAAATTGGAGGGTAAAAAAAGTCTTAATTTATGTCTGCCTTTTCCTTGCACTCTTAAGGTAGTCCGCCCTTATTGCCCACAACTGTTCTGCCACTGATTTCATGTCGGGCCGATCATTTCGGATGGGCGCTGCACACTGAATTGCCAAACCAAATATTTTCTGGAGTGTATCCCTATGGATTACTTCATTCATCCAAGGATCCAACAATCCTTCTAAGTTTCCGTCATTGTACATCCTGAAGGCCTGCACAATCAAAATCATGCATTTGTTACTACTTGAAATTTCATTTTCGTTTTAGGCCTAATAATTTATAAGAACTTCTGCCTATGATGGGACTATTGAATAATATGGTTAACTAGTAACTGACCATCTGACCATCCTGAACTAAATTTTATAATGCAGTAGGTTCAAGCACAACTAGCGCATATCATTGATAAGAAAGCCAACAAGGAGGTTTTACCTGCTTACAAGCAAAACTCACAGTACAGGAATTTCAATACCAAAATATCATATGCTTGGAAAAATACTGGTGCTCAATTTTCTTTGGTTAGGGCAATAAGAGGTCTCGTGTAAACGGAAAACCAATCCAGCGCCCTGTTGCATGATGGCAATAACTACTAATCCAAGCTAATTTATTTTACAAGCAATGTCAACAGTCACAGCAACAAAATATTTTCAGGTGAAGTCATCAAGATAAACTAACCCATCTAAGAGTCACCCGCTCATCAGCTTGTCTCTTCAATTCCACAGGACGGCGTCCAGAAAGAATCTCCAGAAGTAAAATCCCAAATGAGTATACATCACTTTTGGGGGTCAGCTGATAGGTCTTCATATACTCAGGATCAAGGTAACCAACTGTTCCTTTGACTTTGGTTGAAATGTGTGTTCGATCCGAATCCATCGGACCGAGCCTTGCAAATCCAAAATCAGACACTTTTGCATGCATGCTCTCTGTCAGAAGAATGTTGGATGACTTCACGTCCCGATGGATAATTTGCTTCTCTGTTTCAAGAACAGATACAATCTTAAAATTGTATGACATTAACATAAGTTACAAAATTTCAATTGCATTCCATGCTTCATTTTGGTGAACGAAATATTGTTTGGAAGAAGGGGATGGACACCAGGTAATTATTCATTAAATTTACACAGGACTAATGATGAAAATATTCTTCTAAGGACTAATGATGAAAATATTCTTCTAAGATATTTTGCAACCATGGGCCTCAAATGAAAAATAGAAAATGTTATCAAAATACCTTATAATCATATTACAACCATGATACATATAACTGTTTCTTGTCATGTACGATGCATATTGTATAGAAATTATGACAGGAGATAACACATATAACCAACCAAAAAGCCGAGGAAAATTGGAGGAAATAAAAGCATTAGAAAAAAGGACTTGGACGTAAATGAGTAGTTAGATACTGAAGGATTGTTTACTTTTTTGACGATACTTAATATGGCTGGATCTGACTAATTTAGATAATCAAATTCGGTTGTTTTTGTAACTTAATTGTGATTTTAACACCTTTTCAGCTGAATGCAAAAAGCTAATTTTTTTTATATTATTTACTTAAAAAAAAAAATTGATTTACTTCATAAGCTCTCTTCTCAAAATTATCCCAACCTAATTAATCTATTTAAATCCGTACTTCCATAAAGTCTATCACTGTCTTCCTCAACTTCACTTGTCAAGATTCAAGAATTTTCAATCATTTACACTATTTAAAGGTATTGATCTATCAATTATTATCTTACAAATTTAAGGAAAACTATTATTTTCACAGAGCATCACAAACTACAATATAATTTACAATACCACAGTTCATTAATATGTACAAGTAAATATAATTTTATTTTCAACTTTTAGAGATGGATATTGTTTAGTTAACATTCCAAATATTCAAGGACACTATAAAAGTATTGCTTTACATTTTTTTTTTTTAATTATTTAAAAAACAAACTTCTTAACATTTATATTAAGCTATTAAGAAGAAAAAACAAACGTATTCAAATTTCAGACAAAAGCACCAAAGCTACCTAAGAAGCCAAATCATGAAACAAGGACAAGAAAAAGTGACCAGTGTATCAAATCTTATAATAAGCATTCAACTAAGGCAAAGTTGAATTTTCTAGAAACAAGAACTACGAGGTGAAAAGAGGGTGAACTAGGCAAAGAGTTTTCTTAAACGTATAATGCCCTTGATTTTTTTATTTTTTCTTATTTGGCACCCTAAAAGCTGTTTACAGCAAAGTACCTTTTTTTCTTTTTAATATACAAAAATCCTTTGAACTTTCTATGCTCACCAAGCTCTAAACTGAGGAATACTACCATACACTGTAAACTTGACAGTCAGATAACCCACTAGGTATCCTAGGCAGAGAGCCCTACTAGGTTTTCAATCCCTGATCTCTTAATTGAATCGAAGAATCTGATCCACTCAACACAACCCCTACGGGTTGTAATATGACATCTGTTAGTTCTTGATGAGTGTGCTTTTGATATAAATTTAGTTGGTTTTATTGGCAGCACATTGTTTATAGATGCATCAAATTTATTTGTTTCGAGTCCTTCAGGAAGTTTGAAATCTCACACCAATACACGCAAACTATACAGTTATATAACATTTTACACAGTTTTCTTCCCCTTTATTTTTCCCAGTAGGCCACTAGATGCTAATATATCCAGATGCAATTCATTATGATAATACTAGAAACAATCATTTAAGTGGAAGTAATTTTGACCTGCATATAAATGGAGGTATGTTAGGCCATGAGCAACATCAATGGCTATCTCAAGCCGCAGATTAAAATCCAGGATTTTTCCATGCTCACCTGCCAAAATTTTTTTAGAGAGAAGGAAAAAGAAACAACCAAACTATTAGCATTCACGTTCTGAATTAAATATAAATTTTATTGATTTTATATTCAAGTAACCTTACCATCCAGATGTTCTCTAAGTGTACCATTTGGCACAAACTCTGTTATGATAAGGCGCTCATTTCCTTTATCAACAAAACCAAGTAGCTTCACCAGACACCGATGATCAATTTTGGATAGAAGTTCAACTTCACTACTGAATTCAGTTTGTAGATTATCAAACTGCTCCTGTATGAGTTTGTCACATTACAACGAGAAAATAAAGCAGTCAGATCATTCATTTGATAAAACCAATGATATAAAACAAAGCCAATTTAATAAGATCATCAATTTGATAAATAATTTGTTTGATCAACTTAGCCATGTGCATGTTCACTACTAATAAAGTCAATTTAAACACAAAATCTTAAGGAAAAACAAAAATTACGCAATTAACACTGTATAGGAAACTTATAATGTCACCATAGGGAGTCCTTAATACATCAGTAAATTTGAACCATACCATCAAAATATAGCTATCAAATATTTCTATCATTGTTCACCCAACATGAACGTTTCCATCATTAAAAATCATGTAAATCTACACATTATTGTTGTCTGGCCTGCTCAGTCACTGCATTCATCACTTAAAGCTCCATAGCTGTCACTGTTTTTAATGTTTTCAAACCATGGCTAGCTAGGCTGTCAGGAGACACTAGCTGCACTCAAAACTTTGTTTTGGTTTGTCATTTTCTGTGCACATCCTAGCGAAACTAAGACCCTTCTTGCACTTAAGCAGACTCACCTAATCCTTCAGAGCAAAACCTTTAGACATGGTTAAATGTTCTCAGAGATGATATCACTAGCACTACTGGACATGTAAAGTCCACACAACTCCATAATCCTATTGGATGACAAATTGGTAAGTGTTTACAGAGCTGGTGAATCCATCTTCCAAAATTTGCTCACTTTGTTGCTTTCAGCCCACAAAATAGCAGGACTCAGACTCTTCTCGAACTTAAGCAGGCTCACCCAAACCTTCAGAATAAATCCTTACCCTGAGAGATTATATCACTAGCACCAAATGGACTTGTAAATCTACACTCGACTTCATATGCCTATGGGATAACAAATTGCAATCAAGCTGTTAACCAAACTGTTGAGCCATATCTCCCAACATATACTCAAAAATTTTAAGCTGTTTAGTCTACAGTGGAGTCTTTAAATCGGCCCATAGAACACAGTCAATACAATAGTCATCTAGTTCGTGAGGCACTCAATACCTACAATACCACCTACTGAGGTTGAAACCTACCTCCAATAAGGAAATAAAAATCCTACTCTTACACAAACAAGTAAAACCAAAATCAACAAACATTTACCCCAAAAAATCCCCAGCAGGAAAAGAAAACCTAATTTAACTGAATTATGGAAATAAAAATAACACTAAAACTAGCCTACCTTGTCCTATATCACTTACATTCTTCTCTGAAACATTTGACTCTGTAATCATGAACTGAAGATTTTTGGACAAGATTAGGCAAGATTATGGTTGTGACCTGCTAAGGTCAATGATAAAATACCAAAATGCTAAAATCTTCACCTCAGATTCTGGATAGGCACAAGCTCACATCTTGTCTGCAGACAGTTTTGAGCAAGATTTTTGCAAAGATGCACAGTGGATGCACCTTTTAACTCTCATGCTAAGTTTCTTATTACAAATTCATCCATAAATCTATAGATAAAATTCATTTGCTATTGTTCACAGTCTTTCTCCTCACTATTCCATCAATCCCCTACATCCCAACTCTCATCCTTCTAATTCAATCACAGAGTTTGTCCAATACAAGTAGCCTGCATGCTAAAATTCGGCAAATATTACCTTAAGTGATGGCAACCGGAACTAGCTTATCATGCAAACCATACGCATCAAGACTCATGGACAGTGATTATGTTCCTGATCAAATTTACTGTGAAGTCTTCCCTAGAAATATTTTTTAAGAATATGAAAGCCCATTATATTGGACCTTATTATATTATTGTTCGGATCAAATACATGTATAATTGATGTGCCTTCAGATTTGATATTATACATTTGCCCATTTCCACACCTGACTCCCTCAAACTCTACTTGACCCAATGGACAGCATAACAAGGATCTTCAATGATCAGTTTATTACTTCCACATGAAATAAGTTTCAGCGTTTCCTTGGGAAGCTTTAGTATCTGCATCTCAATTTAAGGAACATTACCGACAATCTTGATAATTAAAGCTATTTTAAGCCAAAAGTGAGTTGATGGAAACATATGAGGGGCCATGCACCTATATCATAAGTTAACAGAGAGCCTAAGGTTTATTTGCCATTTACCTTGTTTTTTATGATTTTATTTATGTATCACAGCATTCAATTGATTTTAATGCCATGAATATTATTTGATTCAGATCACTTTTCGATTTGTTCAACCTTCTATAACTGCCCTTTAAAGTGAGATTGGAAGTTGTTTCATAATAAAGAAACCATAACCTAGTCTTTTTCTTTTCTTCTCTCTTTTCTTTCTCTTTCATCTCCATTGGTCTTTGCATCTCATCCTTTTCTTCTCAATCTATTTCTTTCTTTCCCTTCACTTAATTATTTGCTTCTACATTATCAATCTCCCATCCTATAAACTCTACAAGTTAGAAAATGAACTCTAAAAAACCCTACATATGGTGCAAAAATTGTTGCAAAGTAGTATGGCCAGTCGTATGAAGCACTGCCTTACCTTCTTTGCTCGTTTTATGGCAACCACCAGACCATCTTCTAGCTGGGCCTTGTAGACAGTTCCAAAGCCTCCTTCACCAATCCGTAGTGATGGCGAGAAATTACGTGTAGCTTTGACAACCTGACTCATATTGAGATGTACAGATCCAATTCTACTAAGTTTTGGAGACATTGTGAATCTAGAAGGACTAGATGGTACTTTCATTGGACTTGGTGGAATCTTTTCAGAAGTAGATACCACATCAAAGGAAGAAACAGAATCCACTGCATGAACAGAACTGTTTCTCTGTCAGTATAGCATCAAGAACCACAAGTGCGAATTGAGACACAAGTTACATAAAATTTAAGCTAGCCAAGATATCACCACAAAGTGGAAATGGAATAATTAAAAACAAAGAAGATTGATCAAATTCTCGTATAATTACAGTTTGAAAACTCATTCAGTTGTATAACTGCATAAAATTTCAAAGCACATCATGATAAATGGTTAAAATTTTTTCATCATCATAAACAAGATGATTTATGTAAGAAGACTCACTTGAATTTGGCTCCTTGGAAGGAACAGCACGGGTAGTTGCTTTCCTTTTTCTATAAAAGCAAGGGCAAAGAAGAGCACAACACATGAAAAATACTCCACTTGCTACTATGCCAACCCTTTTGGTGGTTGAAAGAGATCCAGGATCATCCTTCTGATGAATATTTTGACCAACATCTTGGGTTTTGGGTTCTTCCCTCATCTCCTTTTGCAATATTTTTCTTCCAATCTTAAAAGACAACTTAGCTGCAAAAAGGAAAGAGTTTGATTATGGCTCCAACAAGTTACCATAAGGATTTACTAAACTTCACAGACTAAGCATTCAGAATACCAATCACTGCATAATATTTTAAATTTGAAAGCCAAACCGACATCTCATGTAAGTGCATACCTAACGGAAGGTCCAACCCACAGTAATCACTTTCAAAATAGCCTTCCAAGTCACAATGAGTAGCGTAATGAAATTGGAGAACCTTACAGAACGAAACTTTATCTACTAGATTGCCATTTATGTAAAAGAATCCAAGACCATTAAAATTTGAGTATGCTATGTGATCAGTGCTGCAAACCTTTGACTTTATAGCAACCAAGGCAAAGATACCGGGCAATTGCAGAAATAGCAATATACTAAATACAGCACCAGCCATTCTCAATGAAATCATTTGCTTCAGTTTAATTTGCAAATGAACAAACAGGAAGAGCAGCTCTATATGTCGTGGATCATAACCAAAGAAACCCGAGATAGGAGATGATGCCAAATGTAAGAAAATTGCCACCTGAGATCCATAGAATATCCACCAATATCGTTTGTAACTAATCAACCAAAAAAGCAACGCAGGACCCAGATAGAGAAAACGTTACAAGCTCAAAAGCCACTAATCACTGAATTCAACGATTTAAAAGGCTCTCGACTCTAAAATACAGCACGTCACAGTAAAACTCAGACAAATCCCTCAAAGCATAATTGCATAATTCATAAATTTGACAAAGAAGAGAAGCCAGAGCGGGGGAAGGAGCTGAAAGTTCAAAAGCCACAAGTATCCGACTGAGTCGTATATATTTACGCTAGGCAGGCGAGTTCCATTTCTCACAATCACAGCAAAATCCTCACAGAGTCTTCGAGATTCCGTCCATAAAATAGATTAAACTGTTGAAAATCTGAGCTACAATTTACTCCACATAGTCAAAAGTAGCTCTATCACTAGCAATCGCCGTCAAAATTTAATCTCGCCAAACTGAACGCAACAAAAACACAAAGAAAATCAAAAAAAAAAAGAAGCTTACTTAATTCAAACCCCAAAACCTCATAATTAAGCTAAATTCATCATTATCCAATTTACAAACCATGAACTAAACAGAAGAATCAAAACAACTCCAACTGCACAATTCGAAACAACCAAAGATAAAACTCAATTTCTAATAATAGCTCCAAATTAACTATTATTTAAAAAAAAGGAGAGAGACAACACCTTGAAGCTAGCGATGACAGTAACAGAGATGGATGAGATATTAAGACTGACTTTCCGTATTAGAAGGACAAACGAAAGAGGGAAAAGGTGGGGTTTTTTTTTCGTGTATGAGCGTGAACGTGTTGATGTGGAAAAAGCGGAAGAAGAAGGAGAATGGAGAAGGAGAAGAGTAAGGCTTCGAATGACGTAAGCGCACACGGCCGTCTCAGCCCATTTTTTAATTCCAATATTGCCACTACAGACAATCCTTAGGCTTTGGCACAATGTTGACGACGCTGGCACAATGTTGACGACGTATTGTACCAACGTTGACCCTCGGTTTATCGACATTTGCCCGGATGCATCCTCGAGGTTATTTCGGTCATTTGACAAATCAATTACATGTGGCATGATCTTATGTACTCTCTGTTTTACATAAACGAGGTCATGTACACGTGTATGGCCTGATGGTATAGAAAGATGATTATAATAGTAGGAACGAAACACGTGGTTTCCGTTTCTGCTTGTATGGATTACTACAGTAGAAGATAGAATCGTGTGAAAAAGGTTTCACGTGTAGTTGACTGCATATGTTTCTGTTCCTTAGGTTTTGCCGGTAATAACATATGGATTCCTCATTTTGATATTTTTTACAAATAAAAACAAATATTTTATAAATATATAATATTAATCCCTGACTAACTCCTATGAAAAAATGATTACCTTACATTTATATACAGATTTTGATGATTACAAATATATTAATATTGTAATTTTAAAAGGGAAGAGATTGCATATTATTTATTCTATTTTATAATATATTATTAAAACTCATATTACTAATATCTTATAAAATGAACAACTAAAATATATTTATTTATTTATCATCAAATTTTAGAGTTTTAATAATTATTCTTAATTAATTATTATTATATAAAATTATAAAGTTATTGTATTAATAAATTGGGACTTTATTGAATATTTTGAAAACTATTGATGCCAATCTATTAAGTCGACCAAATATTGTGAGCTATAATTAGTAATCATCAAATATTGTGAACTATTGATGCCAATCTCTTCACTTTAAAACTATAATTAAAATTATAAGATAAAATTATTAACTATTAAATGTCAATAAAATAAATGAGAAAAGTGAATCGAACAAAAGGCCAATATTATCAATTTATAAAAAAATATTCTTTTAAAGCAAAATAGGAGAATGAAAAAATGAGGATCTATTTTATATAAATAATAAATAATTATTATCAAAGATATTACAAACCATTTGGGCTTGTAAGTCAAGGTTTCTAATCTTTCCTCCACCAAGGGATCTCCATCGTTGCAGCGTGTGTCGACTCTGTTGATGATGACAGTCATATTGGGCCACTTTTAGGACGCCATAAAGCCCAATTTTATTTGTGGCAACTTTAAAATTTCATTCTTATAAAACGTAAATGAAGAAAAATATCAAAAAATTTTAATGACATTTTCAAAAAATATTTTATCAATAATAAAAGAATTAAAATTATAACGTAAGAATTAAAAAAATATAATGAAAATTTTAATATTGCATACAGTATAATACAACACTATAAAATGACTAATATAAATATCATATTTTTTAATATTATGTCAACGTATATTAAAAATAAAGTAGATTTAGATAATATAATTAAAATTGTATTGTAATAGACGTCTAAACTAAGAGCAAAGTCTATTTAATAATAAAAAGAATTTATCAGCACACTTATATGGAAGTGTGAACAAAAAATCTTCAATTGAAGCCACACTTAAAAGATGAACAATAATTTTGATGTATGCAAAGACTCGAAGAATGGACTCCCAACTAACATTTAAAATCAATTTAATATTATTTAGGCATTATTAATACCCTAAATGAACGGTAAAATATTCAATTAGGAAGTTTTTCCACTGTTTGTTTTCAAGGTCTGAACACAATTTGGCATCACTCAAACATTTTTATTTGATATAATTTGTATTCTTAATTTAACACTTACATTAAAATTAATAATACATTTTAATAATTCCCTTAAATAAACCAAAATTAATAGTGTAATATATACGCAAAATTATAAAAATATCATTAAATTTATATAGGGATGACAATTTTATTTGCTGATACGGATATTCGAGAATATTCGTCCGTAGAGAAAAATGAATACTGATGTAACAATATTCGTATACCTTAAGCCCCATTGACACACGGAGTATGAATTGAAAGGAATGGACACGAAGTGTTTGTTTGTATGCCCCTACGTATTTTCACCAGCCTTATCCTATTGCATGTTGAATCTAATCTATGCCAATTGATGTCCCCTGTGATATGTCGTACTGAGAGTAGGCTTCATAAACTTGATTGCCAGCCTTCAACTTTTAGTAGAAGTTATAAATGGTAAGGAGAACGACATTTTGTCTTCAAATTGGACGATTCATTGTTTAACCGAATAGATTACCAGTGGCGCATAATGCCATCACTTGACAAAATTTCCAAGCGTCAAGAGTTTGAAAATACTGTGTTGGTTGTATCATGCACATCATGATGTTGTGAGTTATAACTTCAAGTTTCTGGTTACACTTGACAAAATGTCGTTCTCCTTACCACTTACAGCTTCTACTAAAAGTAAAATTACAACGTAAGAATTAAAATAAAAAAATATAACTAAAATTTAAAAAGTATAATGAAAAATTTAATTTAAAATTTTTTTTAGCTAAAACCACACTTAGAAGGTGAACGACAATTCTGATGTATGCCAAGACTTGAAGCATAATTTAATATTATTTAGACATTTTTGATACTCTAAATTAAAGGTAAAATATTGAATTAGGATAATTTCATATCAATCAAACATTTTTATTTGATAAAATTTGTTTTTTTAATTTAAAACTTATATTAAAAATAATAATAAATTTTAATAATTCTCCCAAATACACCTAAATTTGTAAAGTAACATATAAGCAAATCTATAAAAAATATTTAAAATTTATGAAAGAATGACAATTTTATTTGCGGATACAGATATTTGTAGATATTTATCTTATGAGAAAAATGAAAACGAATATTAATATAGATAAAATAGATGTTCGTTTAAAAATTGGATAGTATACAAACAAACAAACAAAAAATATCTGTCAATATCGTAAAATAGATAAATACTGTCGGTTCTATCCTCTTTTTTTTTTTCAAAACGATATCGTTTTGAATTTCATTAAAATAATTTTGTTTTAATCAAAATGCTAAAAATCTAAAAGAATTCCCTACAACACACATTTAACTATTGATTTCAACTTTTAATTATAAAATAAAATTATTAATTATTAATTATAAAACAAAATTTAAGATATTTAAAATTATTAATTTAAAAAGTTATTAAAATAAAATTAAATATCAATACAAATACGGATATCTGTATTTTTTTTTTTTAGATATGAATATGAATAATAGGATTAGCAGATAAACAATACAAATAAGAACATAGATAAAAAATTAAAGAATAAACATGAAAACGAATAAAATAATATCCTTATGTACTTATACATTTGTCAACTGTAAATTTATTGAGTATTTAGCATTTAAAGCAATCACCCCTGTTCTGGGAAAATTTTATTTTTGTTGAAATACAATTCTTATTTATTATTAATTTTATTTATGGAAAAATACTCTGAAATTTCCTTTTGATAGGTTTAATTTTTCAATTCATCCGGACCGTTTTACAAATTATAACCTCCGTTTGAGATAAAAGAAAATATTAACTTTTAAGTATATAATTACTTTTTTTTTAATCCAGAATTCCGATTCTAATCAAACAAATTCTTCAAATTCTCCAAAGAGAAAGCATTAAATTGAAACGTATCTAATACGGTAACCCCTTTTTATTATAAATACGTATTTATTCATAATTGGTCGTTAGGACCTTTGATTATTATAAAATTGGTATTTATTAGAGTGATCCGAATGGACCTCAATAAATTTAAAAAAAATTACTGACTCGTTAATGCTAAAACAGTTCAAATCTAGACACTACAACATATAACACAATTAATTGATCATTATGCCAAACACTGGGAGGGTTAATTTTTTTAGTATCGTATCGTTTTATATAGCTAAAGTTATATTTAATAAATAATTTAAACAATAATAAATATTAATAATTAATTATTAGTTTTATCTTTATTTTAGAAAAGATATTATTATTTTTAAATATTCATTATTTTATTTTTAATTTAAGAAATTAAAAATATAATTATATTAAATGTCTAAATTATTAATTATTTAATTATATAAAATTAAATATGAAATTAACAAATTTTTAGTTTTATGATTAGTTTTAAAATATTTACATTTATAAATTAATAACAATATTAAAAATTAAGAAATTAATGTGTTTTATTATTATATTAAATAATTTATTAGGCCAACAAGAAAAAGTTTTAGGGCATTTTCCCTTCATTTTATTTTTAAATGTTATCGATTTATTTTTGAGTTACAAACGATTCGTACTCATCAGATCTCTTCAAATACATTATACATGTATCGTCAAATCTAGCCCCCTTTTTTTTCTTGCCCTTGAAATAGCAAAAGACAATTAGAAAACAAAATTTAAAAGTCAATACGCAATTGAAGAATTTTTTTCCATTAAAAGATTTTTTAAAAAATTATAAATTATGAAGATCAATTAAATGAATATGATTAAAGGTTGACTGAATATTATAACGTGATAACCTTTAAGTTATAATTGTAATAAAATAACATCAAAATTTGATATTTATTTAAGTTTTTAATGGAGTAAATTTACGCATGATATGGGTAGTTAACAAATAAAATATATAATAAAAGTAAATTTAAATTTTATGTAAATAAAAATAGAATTTTGCTGAACGGTACCTTAAATACTAATTAAGGTTATTATATTTAGTAAATTATAATTTTTACAACATAAAAAATACTCATTAATTATTATATTAAATATAAAAAAATATTATAAATGATAATATAAAAGTTTTAACCAGTTCCATAAGAGTATTTTTCAGTAAAACCCATAAAAATATATACGTATCAAAAGTATTTTTAAAATGTTAAATAATTTTAAATTAATATTTGGTTTAATTGTATATAAAAAAGTTTTAAATGTCTACTATTAATATAAAAATATATAAATTTTATTAAAAATTAATAATATTGTTAAATATTTTTCAATTTTATTTTATTTTATTTTTAAAGTACTATAAAATCTCCATTGTCAATATATATATATATATAATTCAATATCCATTCGAACATTTTTTAAGTTTGGTTTATGTTAACATACCACGTATATACCACGTCTCTATGGTCGTGGCTTGTATCGAAGCACTTGTCGCCAAATCACTTTTGAAGGAAGCAAAATTCCATTCTCAAATGCAATTGTCAATTGCATGCAACTCTTGTGCATCTTTCACATGGTTCTTTTGTCTGCTAAGGCTCGTGAAATTATTAATTGTATATTTTTATAAGATTTCATGGGATCAAATTGATTTTCATAAAATTTTTCAATGCCTCAAGAAGGTGAGTGCATAATAATATCAAATTTCGAGTAACTTAAAAATCTAATAAAAGAAGTTTGGTTGTAAGTAGATATTTATTTGTTTCAATGAAATATTTTAAAATAAATATAAAAAAATATTTTTGATCTTTTGAAGGTCTTTTTTTAATGTAAATTATTTATGAAATTAGGGGTATTTATATATAATTATTAAAATATAGCAGGTATTTATATAAAATTATTAAAAAAATAAATAATTTTTTCATTAATTCAGGTTATAAACGAAAGTAATTGGATATTTTTAAAATAATAGAGTAGATCTGAGAAAATTTTAAAATAATAAGAATGAGTTAGGCAATTAGGTCAATAAAAGTAGATTTAGGACATTTTCCTTTCATTTTATTTATAAATATTATCCATTTAAAACAAATTTTGTATTTTATTATATCAATCTTTTTTATTTGGAAAACAAAGTCTATTTGGTTATCACTAATCCAATATGTTAATGAAATGTATTTCCAACTACAATAGTTTAATAAAAAATATTAAAATAATAATAATTCATTACCAACCCACTACACATTCCAACCTTATATTTAAACTAAGAATAGAAATTATAATTAATTGAAGTTTAATAAGGGCACGGTGAGATATACCTGTGACGTGTTCCATTCGGTAGTTAAAAATTCCTTTGATGATTAAATAATATTAAATAATAAAAAATATTATTATTTATAATTTAAAAAAATGGAAATATTCATGTTTTATAAAAAGAAAAAATTCGATTATTATGATACTCCATTCCAATTAACCCAATTAATAAACATCCAACAAGTTGAATATTCTTAATTATTTTTGTTGTTTTCTCAAGAGTTTTAGTGAAGGAAGAAACGATAACAACAATAATTTTATTAGCATTATATTGTGTGAAGGAAAATAATTTCTAAGTTAGTAAATGTCATGTTTATGATTAAGAAAACCTTAAAAAAATTAATAAAACATGCAAATATTTGAATAAATTTATAAAAAAACTGTTAATGAATTTAAAAATAATATTTTTAAAAATTAATATTAAAATAACACCAAAATATTTTTATAATATTTAAAATAAATCAATTAATATTTATTAATTATCTCGTAAATAAATTTATCTATGTATTAAATGTTCGGTCCAAAATAAAAGGGTAGCTATCGTATATTAATGTATGCATATATTGTCTATTTTATGCGTGAACTTAAAATATAAAATATAAATTCTAAAACTTAAAATTTGTATTATTTAAAGTAAATTTAAAATTAAATTTGTGTATAAATATTATTTTATTATATAAATACATCGATAAACCTAAGATGAAATAGTCTTGTGTAGTTTTTGTCTTTACGAAATTTACTAGATTTTATTTATTTTCTTTGGTTTGGTTAAAGACACTAAGCCGGTGAAGGTAAATTTTGAAGCACATTCCCCGAATATTTCCCTAATAATTAAAGCCAGTGGACCCCATCTACCCTCAATCCAGCCACAGCCCGTCGCCCACGTTCACTCTTCTGTACTCCAACTCAACACACTTTTCCATGCCTATCTGTTGACACGTGTCCTTCTTTGATTTATTAATTTAGGAAAAATACATTAAATTATTTCACATGATCTGCTACTTCTGCTACTGTAATCTTAAAATACATTCCTACCATTTTCACATTTCACCTCAGGAGGACTCAATATTGTAACTATTTTACAAATTTAACTAAATTAAATGAAAATTATTAAATTAGTACCTGTTGTAGTTGTTAGTAATATTAACTAAATAGGTTGCGGGGTGGTTCAAGGTATTTTGGGCTTTAGACAAACTTTATTATTTAAAATTTAAAGTTTCAAATAAAAAATATTAATTAAATATTTTATTATAATTTATTTAATTATAATAAAATATAACTATTTTATTTGGTTTTTTAATAATATTATTAATTTTAGATAATATTATATTTCATTTTATAATTTTTAAATAACTTTTTTTGTTTTATGCTCAAGCAATAATTATGTATAACTCAATAAAAAAGTGAAAGCATCGATCTTTTTCAATTAAAAACATAGAAAAACTTAAAATGATAATATTCATGAGGGCATATTGAAAAAAGATAATTTTTAATTTTTAAAAATAATAAATACAATTACAATTATACCCTTAGCTTAAGTAAGAAAATAGAATTTATTATCATGAGAGGTAGATAAATATAAATCAATCTAATCCAAATCGATTCAAATTGTTTAATTAAATTAATTTATAGATTAGTTTAAAAAATTTAAATTAATTTTTAAATTGATATTTTACAAACTAATATTATCAATTTGGATTATGAATTTCATTAATTTTAAATTTTAAATCGTCAAATTTAAACCTTTTAAATGAATATTAGGTATACTTGTTATCATAATATTATAATATTAATATTATAAAATAAAATAATATATTAATTACTTTATTAATATTATATGATAAAATAATTAGTTAATTATTTTAAAATTCAGTCAAAAAAAATTAAGACTCAAAATTTTATTTTTCGAACTTAATTTAAATTAATAAGTTATTTTAATTTAAGTCAAAAGCCCAAACTTTGAATTTAAACCGTATAATACGGTTTGAATTGATTGCAATTTGTAATATACTATTTGATTAAATTAAATTAATTAAAATTTAAGTCATAATATTTGAATCGATTTAAAATTTTACTTTAAATCGATTCAAACCGTAAATATTCTTTTTTTTATTATTATTAAATAATCTTTTAAATTTTTTAATTATAATTTTTTCCTAATTTATTATTATAATCAAATAATCTCTCAAAAATTTTAATTATTTTTAAATAATCAAAAAATTATAAAACAATGATTTTTTCCTTACATGGTTTATTGCTTTATTTCAATAAACATGAGTACTCAATTGTTAACTTCGTAAACTATAGGTACAATTCAATAATTCTCAAAAAAATAAAAACACTAAAAGACAACTTTTTTGAACGTTTTGAGACTTCAAATCACGCAGCACTAAATGCGCCACCTTGTCTCTCGTCGTTCCCCATTAAAGGTTCTCTTTTTTTCTCCCTCTCCTTCTGTGCAGACTACCCAGTGGAAATTTACAGTTGTTGTCGTTATCGTGTTCATAAACACCACCACATAGAAATCAACACTCCGCCCATACCCATTACTCTCCCTTTCTTTCTCTAGAATCAACTAAAACAGGAAGAAGTTGTTGCTAATCAATCAAGCTTTCAGTCTTCCTGTAAAAGAATGGCAGGAAACGATTGGATAAACGGTTATCTCGAAGCAATACTTGATGTGGGTCCGGGTCTCGATGACGTTAAATCGTCGCTGCTTTTGAGAGAGAGAGGGAGGTTCAGTCCGACGAGGTACTTTGTGGAGGAAGTCATCACCGGATTCGATGAAACCGATCTCCACCGTTCATGGGTTAAGGTAGAGTATTCGTATACGTACTTGAATTGAATACGTATGTTTCTGTGTGTACGTACTGATTCTGTCTATTTCATGGTAGGCTCAAGCAACAAGGAGCCCCCAGGAGAGGAATACGAGGTTGGAGAATATGTGTTGGAGGATTTGGAACTTGGCTCGCCAGAAAAAGCAGGTTTTTCTTTTTTTTTTTTTTTTTGAAAATTATATTTTAGCTGAGTTCTCCTTTTGATTTTGCATAAACTGGTCCCGTTTACTGTTCGATTTCCAAGCTAAGTTCTTTTAAATTCTGATGGGATTCATTGAAAAGAACACGACAGTGTTTCTCTCTTCATTTTAGAGTGAATTTTGTATTTTCATTGAAATTTGAATAGAAGATATACTGGTAGATCCCACTGGTTTCGAGAAGCTTTAGAAATCTCTGCTTGTCCTTTGAAATTTGTTAACGATACTCTGTTGAAGTGTAATATAGTTATTATTAATTATTTTTGCATTAGTTGGTTTGTTTTTTATATGTTCATAGTTCAGTTAGTGTAATTTTGATTTGGAACAGTATGACATCCTCAATAGAACGTTAATATTTGTAGTGTTTTTCAGGTTTAAAAGATACTTAGAGCTTTAATAGAAGAATCACTTGATAAGTACTTTTCGGAAAAGAACACTTTCTAAGCAAGAAAAGCACTTGAGTCTGATTTTGGGAAAACAACCTGTAAAATTTCTTTTTCAATATTTATTTATTTATTTATTTTTATTCTCTCGTTTTTATAGAATTATCTTTTGAGGTAACCCATTTTATAAAAAAGCAATTTCATATGCAATGTAAGGCTAATAGTATTTGGCTTATACTGAGAATTTAAAGTAAATTGCGGTATAGTCAGTAAGACATTGATGTTCAATTTTCGGGCTTATTTAAAAAGAAATGAATCACAAATAAAGAAGATATATTATTCTATGTTGTTTGTTTTTCATTCTTCTTTTACAACTTCACTAGTTGCTATCTGTCCTTTTTTCTTGTAACTATCCATTGTTGCATTGTAAACTGTCAAAGATTTGCATTGATGTCATTGACCTCCTTAAAATTTGTTGGCAATTACCCTTTTGCTTTAACATATGGTGCACATCAGCCAGACTGAATAAATTTTACTAATTTATCTCAAGCATTTTGTTGTTTCTTCCAATCTCAGTGGTAGATATCTAACTTTGCAAGCAGCATATTCTCAGTGAAAAACAATATATTATTACTATTATTTACTAGTGTCCTATTCTGTGCAGCTTGAGGGAGAGGCAGCTCAAAGGATGGCTAAGCGTCGTCTTGAGTTTGAAAGAGGCCGCAGAGAAGCAACAGCTGATATGTCTGAAGACTTATCAGAGGGAGAAAAAGGTGATATGGTCAGTGATTTTTCGGCTCATGGTGATAGTACAAAAAGTAGACTACCTAGAATAAATTCTGTTGATGCAATGGAGACATGGGCACTACAACAGAAGGGGAAAAAGCTATACATTGTACTAATAAGGCATGAACTCAACTTTAGTGCTCTAGATTTCTCACCTGGTTCTTAGGGTATCTAATATATTGCTTAGGAACAAAACATAATGGCAAACCCATTGTCTCCAACTCTTTTCCCCGTGCTAAAAGTACTAGAATGTCTACTAGAATGTCAGTTCATGATCTTTCTGATGTGGTATTTTATAATACTTAGCAACTAGTGCATGTGCAGCCTTCATGGTCTCATACGAGGTGAAAACATGGAGCTTGGTCGCGATTCTGATACTGGTGGACAGGTAATTTTTGGTTGCAAAAGCTTCTTTCCTGATGTTGATATTTTCTGGTCTCAGAAAACTTCTAGTTATTAATTCATGTTTTTTCTTCAAGGTTAAATATGTTGTGGAACTTGCCAGAGCTTTGGGCTCAATGCCAGGAGTTTATCGTGTTGATTTGCTGACTAGACAAGTATCAGCACCGGATGTAGATTGGAGTTATGGTGAACCCACAGAAATGTTAACGCCAAGACACACAGAAGACTTCATGGATGAGATGGGAGAGAGCAGTGGTGCTTATATTGTTCGAATACCATTTGGTCCAAAAGATAAATATATTCCTAAAGAACTTTTGTGGCCTCACATATCAGAGTTTGTTGATGGTGCACTTAACCACATAATAAGGATGTCCAATGTTCTGGGGGAGCAAGTTGGTGGTGGGAAACCAGTATGGCCAATTGCCATCCACGGGCATTATGCAGATGCAGGTGACTCAGCCGCTCTTCTGTCTGGTGCTCTTAATGTCCCGATGCTTTTTACTGGCCACTCACTTGGCCGAGATAAATTAGAACAACTTCTGAAACAAGGCCGATTATCAAGGGATGAAATAAACTCAACGTACAAAATAATGCGTCGGATAGAGGCTGAGGAATTATCCCTTGATACATCCGAAATAGTGATAACTAGTACCAGGCAGGAGATAGAGAAACAATGGCGCTTATATGATGGTTTTGATCCAGTACTGGAGCGTAAATTACGAGCCAGGATTAAGCGTAATGTGAGCTGTTACGGGAGGTTCATGCCTCGCATGGCTGTAAGTACTCAAAACATTTAATCGTCAAGGAAGTTGCTCTATGGTGCAAAGACAATATTGGAGAACAGTTCTCTTAAAATTTGGGGTGTTTGTCAGCTATGAATATAGCATTTGTCAACCTACTTTTCTGACATTTGTATGGACAGTTGTAGGAGAATGCACCTTTATCTGCCTGAAATATGTGTGATATTCTGGGCATGCGTGGAGAATTTTGTTACAAGACTTGTAACATGGTTCAAGAGTGATATGTTAAACTTTCTCTGTTTTTTCTGCAAGCGAAAAAAGGAACAGAATCGTGGTCTAGTATATGTACCATATACATATAGTCCACATCCCTGTTTCTAAATTTTTCAGGGTGGTGACGTCTGACTCATGTCTGTATAAAACCTTGATGGACCCTTCAGTATCATATCTAAGAATCATAGTTGCACTTAGATCATGTGGGCATATTTAATTTGATGTAAAGACTATCTAGCAAGGTATGAAAATGAATACCAACATGACAGATCAGGATTTTGAAAGTTTTTTGATCCTTCTGGATCCAACATTTGTGCTTTGGAAAAACTAGTTATTTTAGGCAATTTCTTTCTGATATGAATCACACGTGAGGTAAAATGAATTAAAACACTGGCTTGAAGGGAGTTGGCAAAGCTTTTGTTGCTTAATAATATTTAACTAGAAAATTTTACTTCATGATGGGATTCTCTTCTTAATATTACACATCATAGAGGGGCGTGTGTGTGTGTGTGTGTATTCACAATGAGTGATTGATGGGTGTGTAGTTTTCTGCAGGTAATTCCTCCTGGCATGGAGTTCCATCATATTGTTCCACAAGATGGTGATATGGATGGTGAAACAGAAGGAAATGAAGACCATCCTGGTTCTCCTGATCCACCTATCTGGACTGAGGTATTAATGGTTATTTGAACATTTCTTTTGTCTTCTTGACAGGTGGCTGACACACTAACCGAACCAGGATAATGTGCCCAAGACCAGAGACATATATCCCACAGTCTGTGCAGCCGATATTTAATGTTAGTTTTGAACTTTTCATTTTGCAGGTAATGCACTTCTTTACCAACCCTCGCAAGCCTATGATTCTTGCACTTGCTAGGCCAGATCCAAAAAAGAATATCACAACTTTGGTTAAAGCATTTGGAGAATGTCGTCCACTGAGAGAGCTGGCTAATCTTGTAAGTTTTGAACTTAATGACACATGAAGAAATTGTGCTATTGGGCAGACTGGCTTTGTGGTGAGGCCTTTTCATCTGTTACTTTTTTTTTCCCCTGTGCCTTGCAGACTCTAATTATGGGTAACCGAGATGGAATTGATGAAATGTCAAGCACAAATGCTTCTGTTCTTCTCTCTGTGCTGAAGCTTATCGACAAATATGATCTATATGGGCAAGTAGCATATCCTAAACATCACAAACAATCTGAGGTTCCTGACATCTATCGTCTAGCAGCAAAGACAAAGGTACTTCCAGATTTATGTATCATTAAATTTGGTGGTAGTATACTCCTATAACTTAGTGCAGAACGAATTCAACTTTTTCTTTTTTCCTTTTTTTTTTTTTTTTTTTTTTATATCATTAGTTTAGATATATTTGCATGTCCTAAGTCAATGAATTCTACATTTTGATGTTATATGCCAATATGTTTTGTTTCTATTACTGTGTATATACTGCAATATCTGTATCATCTAAATTGTTGAAGCTATTTGCTATTACTAGCATTCTCTAACATTCAACTTCATGCTTCCATTTTTATTTCTTATCATCCTCATGTTCCTTTATTTTTATTCGGTTAGATGTGATACATGTAAAGACAACGGTTAGGTTAGTAGCCTCATCCAATCATGCCAACAACTGTTTTGTCTCTTTGTTCATCCGGTTTTGTATAAAGCACATTCGATAACTTACTGTTTTATGCGCTTTCTTGAGTAGGGATCTAAGATAATTTGCTTGTACCATCATTTTGACTATTGTTCTTTATCCACTCATGCCTGTAACATTTTTATTTCATGTAGATGCTTCTTTTAATCTTGCATATTCTGTCATCTGGAGTATCTATTTGCAGATTGGTGGTTATATACTTGTTTTATATCTTACATTTGTAATGTATCCAATTCTTATGCAGGGTGTTTTCATAAATCCAGCTTTCATAGAGCCGTTTGGGCTTACTTTGATTGAGGTGCTATATCTACATGTGAAAAATTTATCTTTACAGTTTACTTTTTTTTTTCTCAAAACATGAATATTACCTGTGCACTTTTGTAAAACAGGCAGCAGCTCATGGTTTGCCTCTTGTTGCCACAAAGAATGGAGGTCCGGTTGATATACTTCGGGTATACTTTGTCATTGGTCATATCTATTGATTACGTGTGTGTACAGAGTTTGAATGAGGGAGTTCACCGAGTTGCTAAATTGACTGGAGTTAATATTACAGGTACTTGACAATGGTCTTCTAATTGATCCCCATGATCAGCTGTCTATTGCTGATGCGCTTCTAAAGCTTGTTGCCGATAAGCAATTATGGGCCAAGTGTCGACAGAATGGATTGAAGAACATTCATCTATTTTCTTGGCCAGAGCATTGTAAAACTTACCTATCCCGAATAGCCAGTTGCAAACCGAGGCACCCACAGTGGCAAAGAAATAATGATGGAGGTGAAACATCAGAATCAGATTCACCAGGCGATTCCTTGAGAGATATACAGGATATATCTCTGAACTTGAAGTTTTCATTAGATGGAGAAAAGAGTGGTGCTAGTGCAAATGATTATTCTATAGAATCTGAAGGTAATGTTACTGACAGGAAGAGTAAGCTAGAGAATGTTGTGTTGGCATCGTCAAGGGGTGTTTTAAAAGATACACGGAAATCTGGGTCCGCAGATAAAGTGGAGCAGAATGCCAATGCTGGTAAGTTTCCAGCATTGAGGAGGAGGAAACAGATCTTTGTCATTTCCGTAGATTATGATACTGCTACAGGCCTTCTTGAAGCCATTAGAAAGATATTTGAGTCCGTAGAAAAGGAGAGGACAGAAGGCTCTATAGGGTTCATGTTGTCAACATCTCTGACCATATCCGAGATGCACTCTCTTCTGGTCTCAGGGGGCTTTAGCCCTAGTGATTTTGACGCTTTTATATGTAACAGTGGTAGTGATCTCTACTATTCAACCCTTAATCCTGAGGATGGTCCATTTGTGGTTGACTTCTATTATCACTCACACATTGAATACCATTGGGGAGGGGAAGGACTGAGGAAAACTTTGGTCCGTTGGGCAGCTTCAGTCAGAGATAAGAAGGCTGAGTGTGAGGAAAAAGTTGTCGCACCTGCTGAACAACTTTCAACCAACTACTGCTATGCTTTCCATGTTCAAAAGCCTGGGGCGGTAAATTTTCTTCTCTTATTTTTTGTGCATCATGTGGTCTCTTTTGGTAGCTTATTATGTCCCTTTTCAGGTTCCCCTTGTTAAGGAGCTTCGCAAGTTGCTGAGAATTCAAGCTCTTCGTTGTCATGTTATTTACTGCCAAAATGGTTGCAGGATGAATGTAATTCCAGTTTTGGCATCACGTTCCCAAGCCCTCAGGTAAATTTTTCATGTTTGTTCTTACTAATTGGATGCAATAAATTGGGTTTAAACTGTTAAATTCTTCAATCTTTTGATTTTATTGATAATGTAACTGTGGAGAATAAAACATTGAGACTTGAATAGGTGCCATCTTTCATTCCATATATTTTGGTAGTCTAAACAGTTTGATGTAATCATTGCTATTTTATTGGCATTTGACTTCATTTGGTTACTAGAAGATGTTGTAGAATTTAATAGACTTCAAACATATTTCAGGTATCTATATGTTCGGTGGGGTATGGAGCTATCAAAGGTGGTGGTATTTGTTGGAGAATGCCGGGACACAGATTATGAAGGACTGCTCGGTGGCCTGCACAAAACTGTGATATTGAAGGGTGTTTGTAGCAGTGCTAGCAATCAAGTCCATGCTAATCGAAACTACCCTTTATCAGATGTTATGCCATTAGACAGCCCCAATATTGTTCAGACAAGTGAAGACTGCACAAGTTCTGATCTCCGCAGTTCTTTGGAGAAATTCGGACTCCCTAAGGTCTAAAAGGTTTCCAGCCTTGCATGACTCTTCATTTAAATTCTTTTGAGAGCTTATCATTTATTTATTGTTGATGTGATCCATACTGTTGTCTTTTCTTGTATCCAAAGCATCCTCTCCATTTCAGAACTCTGAGACCAGACCTTCTCAATCTTATATACGTTTTTCTTTCATTTTGTATATTCACTCGAGTACCAAACTCAAACGTCTTGTTGCTGCTATTGGCCTGAGTTTCTCAAATATATTATAAATCCCGCTTCTATCCTGTTTGCAATGGCTGTTGATTGTATTAAACATTCTTGTACCCTGTACCTTTGATATGATCGTCTATAATAACTGTCACTCCCGAAAGTTGCCACAGAATAGTTTGTACATACATATTGCAACTGTATGAAAAATAATTCCAATATTCGAATATTTTCCTTCCCTTCTTTATTGTCTCCATTTTAACAGGTTTGGTGATGATGAACATTCCAATACACAAGATGTAACTGTTATCAGGGATGAAGGAAAAGCTAAGAAAGACTAGCGGCTTCTTAAAATGATTGAATCGATGTCCCAGTACTTGGAGCTGCATCTGCATCTGAGCTTTATTATAATCCTGTTTTTAGGGCTTTGCCTTCAGGAAAGATTAAACCGTGCATTAAAGAGAAAGAAAGAGAGAGGTATTACTTTACATAATCTCTCGGCTGGAGTTTAAATCCTTCATTTGCATACAAGCTGGCACTGTTATGTTCTCGACTTCTGAATCCATGTTGATTCAATCGAATACTCTCTTTATGATCATAGTTGCTGAATTTAATATGAATGTCACTAAGAGAGAACCAAGAAAATAAATAAAAACAAAGAAAATTACGTTTTTTTTATTTTTTTTATTTTTATTTCTGGTATAACATTAAGGGTAGAAATTTGAATGTAGATAATAATATTCTTGAGCCCAGATTTGATGTCTTACACAGTTAATTTCTACTGACACAAATACTTGGAGTCAGAATGTAAATAACATTCTTTAGTATAACCCAGATTCCTCCTTCTTCCAATGACAGAGTACACAATTTTCTGTTATTGTGAAGTCTATTATCAATCGATTTAGACATATACATGCTCTTAAATTTTTTTCACAAACAAGCACCCGTGGATTCCTTTGAAGCTTCAGGACTCTTACTCGAGACTCAGAATTATTGCATTGTGAGCCTTTCAAAGGACTTCCTTCTTCTGAACTTGAGTCCAAGAGACTGGTAAACCCTCTTCTCCTCTCTGTGCCTGTTCAGGCTCATGATGAACCAATAATACCTTTATCTTGATCTTCCATATGTTAAAATCATTCTCTCCGTTGAACATATCAAGATCTAACTACCATTGTGTCATGATTGATTATCTTGCTCTGATACCAGTTTTTAAAGATCCAACCAATCTAAATTTATTGAATCTCATTCAAGTTGCAAGAAAACTTAGAAATGAATTGAAGATGAAGCTGAAAATAAAGGAAAACACCTAAGAAATCAAAAACACAATCAAGCAATTTACATGGTTCAGTTCTTAAAGAACCTCCATCCACGGATAGGCAAAATGGCGCCTTGTAAATCCACTATGAATCAGAGAAAAAAACTGTACAAAAAATGAATACAATCAAGTTTTCTCGAATTAGAATCGAAGCAAAGAAAGGACCCAATTTATTGACCTCTCCCTTGACTTCAATTTCCAGAATCTGTTACAACGAACACCCTTTCTTGTCAAAAGAAGAAAATGCCCTTAATGAAACAGCAGAGCTAAATTAACATTGCGGGTAAAATAGTCGTTTTATTTTTAACTGAAATTAACAGAACTGCACTCCATTTCGATTCTCAAAAGGCAAAATTCTTCAGCTTCTAAACAAAGAGTTATGAATCACTCAGTCAACACTAGCAATTGTCTGAAACACGAACCAGCGTCCTCTTTTTGAAGGCTCCAGTCCCCAACCAACTCGGCTTTAACCCGGTTGACAATAAGAGTTATTCTAATTGGGAATAAAATAGTGTGTTTAGTGATAGGAAAGTTCAAGCAAAACAAAAAAATATAATGTAGGATAGTATACTACAACTAAAATTTTTTTAACATAAATATAAAATTTAAGCTCCTTAATTTGATAAATTTTCAATTAATGCATCGCGTGAACTATAAATAAATAAAATTTTAAGTTATAGTATCATGATACTAAACGAATTCTTAATCTAATTTCTTATGTTATTATTTTGTACATTTTTTTTGTTTCACTCAAGGATTTAACAAACTTTAGGCTTTCTAATTGAAATTTTTATGTACAACCTTATTGATGTCTTATGTATATTTCTTAGTATAAGTCACTATTTAAATGTCTTAGGTATAATTAGGAAAAAGTCAATTATTTATTATTTAAGACGTATATCTCCTTCTAATTCAGCATGTGCTTACCTTTTGAAACATTTACCCAAAGAGCTAATTGTGCAAAGGAATGGAAGGTGGATGTCGATGGATGAACTTTCCAGTTAGCAAAAGCTGTTTATGAAAGATTTTGTCCTATAAAAAGATAGATTGACAAATATTCAAAGGGAAAACTTGGTATGTGTTGCATGACCATTCAACCGAACCCATATATCTTTCAACTCATGGGCATTCACCAATGGAGTTTCAAGCGCCACTCTCTTTTTGTATCTATTTTTTAATGGCACCCACTCTCAGAGCCGAAAGCAATTAACGAAAGAACTTAGGTATGCATGGTCATATATGATTCCCTTTTATCTTCTCTTCATAACAATCTATTGTGCTTTACTGGTGAACCAAGTATGCATGGTGATATATGATTCCCTTTTCTCCATTCCTTTTTTACTAAATTTATTCGTAAACCATAAGAAGATTCAATAAAATTTGCAATGGAAATTGGAATGGATTTATTTTCTCTCCCTTTTCACCAACCAACATCCTATTACGATAGCTAACAAGGAAGAGGTATTCCAAAGATTTAAGCAATGGAGACAAAAACCCTTTCTTGTATATTAAAAAAAATCAGAACGTTTACAAATTTGCATGGCCATTAGGTTAAGTAAATACGGGGCTCCATTGCCAATGTCACAAGATTTGAATACAAAAGTAAAAAAGGTTGACTAAAGAATTTAGGTCAATGAAGGAAGCTATGCCCGTCACCCCTCGAGGAAGAAATGAATTCCTTTTGGATTCCCTTGACGTGTCTTGAGGATAATAACGAAATTAAAGTCGGCCACCTGTCTTCACCGGCACAAATGGTTGCCCAATTCTCTAGCTAATTATATAGTATTAATCCCACCAATCAAAGTGAATCACGTTTATAATTTAAAGAACATTTGAAAACAAACTGGATTAGCTTCCCCCATTGATTGATTCACGCTAATAATCTTGTCCCTTCTGTAATTCGTCTTTGATTATATACAAATATATATATAAAATCCTTGGATTAATGAAAGGGAGCTGGCTAGAATAATTCTAAGTTTAATTTTAAGATTATAATAACAACAAAGGGAATTTTGTATGGTTGTAATTATATACATAACATGGAACAATAACTATTAATTACCTTGGTTTAATTTCTTTATATTAGTTTAAAATTCTTGATGATTGATTCTATTTGCATGGGAATGGGATCATTCCCTGACTTCCAAGTAATTCTATCTGGTTATTTATTATTGAAACACCTGGCAGCAACCTACAAAAACAAATGAGACAGAGAAAAAAAAAAAAAAAAAAATGAAGCCCACGCACGTGGATAAAACAATATAGTTTAGAAATAAAGCTAAATATGGTTTTAGTAACTCTTTATTCGGTTCACTCACCTTTTTAGTTTTTTAATATTAAGAAAAATTTATAATTTTATCTCGTATCTATTCTGGTTGAAGCTGCAATACATCAATTTCAGAATACATATCTTGAATTGAAATATATTTAGTACTTCTAACTTTTTTTTAACTTTGAAAATAAAAATTAAAAAAGTGTTTGTCACGAATTCTACTTAAGATTAATAAAATGTGAAAATATAAAAATATCAAAATAATCAAACTAAAATCAAATGGCATAAGAATTTTATGTGAAAAATCTAAAACGGAAAAAACACGAGTAGAGGTTGAGAAATAATTCATTATAATAAAATTGTTTATAAAAGTTTGCTCACATTTTTCTTAACTCACTTCTCGCTCTTTTTCACCTTTTTTCTTTCTCCCTTTTTACAAAATAACTTAAACGTTGTTTATATACTAAAAATTTTAAATCTTAAAAGATATAAAAATGTCTTTACTTAAAATTTAAAGAAAAGGATATAATAAAAATTTTTGACACAGTAATAATCTTCACTTTGACACAAATTCAAAAAATAAAATAAGAGTAATTTTAGTCTTTAACTTGATTCTCCACTTCTTTCACAAAATCTCTAAAGATTGATTCAACACTTGAGGCCAACTAAATGTAAGTAAAACTTGAACTTGCTAATAAGTAAGGGCTTTGTAAATATATTAGCTGAATTGTCTATTGTATTAATCTTCTAGATCAAAATATCATCCTCGGTAAATACTTCTCGAACAAAATGATATTTGATATCAATATGCTTAACTCTCTTATGGTATATTTGATCTTTTATTAAGTGAATTGTACTTTGACTATCATAATAAAGTATAATAGAAAAAGATTTAAAAGTGATTTCACTAATCAAATTTTTGAGCCAAATTGTCTTTTTGACTGCCTTTGTAATAGCCATGTATTCTGCTTCTATGTTAAACTGAGCAACTATAGACTAAAAGGTAGTTGTTTAACTGATTTCACATTCTTCCAAAGTGAAAACATATTATGTTCATAATCTTCTCTTATTAAGATCTCCTGCATAGTCTGAGTCTACAAATCCTATCAACCTGTCACTTTCTTTCCATACTCCAAACATGTATCTGTAATACTTGCCAAGTATATGAGAATTTACTTGACTGTCTCTCAGTGTTGTCTACTTGAATTGACTAAGTACATATTTACAATATTGACGACTTGAGCAATATTTGCTTTAAAACATGCCATCAAATACATATTGCTCTTAACTGTATTTGAACATAGAATTCGTAAAATGTAACTTATATCATTATCTTTGGTAAAAAATAAGTTTGCTGACAATTTAAATGAGTTGCAAGAGGAGTCGACATTGGCTTAGCTTTTTTTATACCAAACTTACTCAATAACTTTTCTGCAAAAACTTTTCGTAAAAGATATAACTTTCTACCGGGTCTGTCTCTAATAATTTCCACTCTTAGAATTTTTTTGGCAGCTTTCAAGTATTTCATTTCAATCTTTGAACTCAACTATTGTTTTACCCTTCTGATCTTAATTTTGCTAGATGTTGCAACCAACATATCATCTCTATATAACAATAGGTACATACTAATATTATATAGAAGCCTTCTTAATGTCAAATTTTTAATACCACAGTCTAGATGACTAGTTAAGGCCATACATAGACTTTTTTAATAAACACACATGGTCTTCTTTACAAGAGACTTTAGAACCTGCTAGTTGTTGCATATAAATCTATTCCTCTAGATCACCATGAAAAAAATATGATTTTCACATCTAATTATTCTAGTTCAAGATTATTCGTAATAACCAAAGAAAATAAAATATGAATGAAAGAATGCTTAATAACTAGTGAAAAAACTTCATTAATATCAATACCTTGTACTTTACTGTAACCTTTAGTCACTAACGTGGCCTTATATTTGACATTTGAGATACTTAAATTATTAATCTTTCTTTTATAACTTTATTTACAGTCAATTATCTTTTTTTTCTCTAAAGGTTTCACAAGTTTCCACGCTTAATTTTTTCTGTAAGGACTGAATTTTTTCTTGCATAGTTAAGATCCAACTTGCAACATTCTTTAAAGATATAATTTTTTTTATAGCTTTCAGGCTTATTATACTCATCCTTTTTAGCTATGGCAAGATAATAAACAAAATTTAAATAGCCATACCTCTATGATAGTCTTACGATTCTTCTAGATCGATCTCTAAGAAGGTTGTAAAATTGCTCTTATTATTCTTTTTGAATCTCTCTTGATGCTTTTGAGCTTCCTTTATTAACTTGATGATCACTCTAAGCTAAAGTAAAATTAGAAGATCAGTTAGATTAAGCAATAACTTGAAATTCCATTTGTTTTTGATCTTTCTTCTTATCCTGAATGAGTACCTTTGTTGCTTTTTTTTTTTTTTTTTTTTTTTTTTTTTTTTTTTTTTTTTTTTTTTTTTTTTTATCTTTGAGTATGATAGACTCATCAAATGTCACATCTATGCTAATTAAGAATTTATTGTCTTATGTATACCATAATTTGTATTCCTTGATATTGAATGAATATCTAAGAAATACACACTTTTTTGCTATTGATTCTTATTTTTCTTGATTTACATAAGCATCAGTAGGATAACTAAATACTCTTAAAATAGAATAACTAATAGATTTATTGGACCATACCTCTTTTACAGTCTTCTACTCAATAAATATGTTGGGAGAATGATTATTTAACCAAATTAATGTGTTCACTGCTTTGGCTCAAAACTCTTTACCCAAGCTTACATTTAAAAGCATCTATCAAACCTACTTAAATTGTATTTTATTTACCCTTTTTATGACTCTATTTTATTAAGGGGTTTTTATAATAATTTTATGTCTTGAAATACTTTTATTTTTATAAAATTTATTAAATTCTTCATTACAAAACTTGAGTCTTAGCCTTTTAATATGTTTGCTTATTTGTTTTTTAACTAGAGTTTTTGATTGTTTGAATACTTCAAACACTTGACTCTTTTTCTCTAAGTAATATGTTTAAACTCTTTTGAAGAAATCATTAATAAAAGTAAGCATATATCTAGTTTTAATATCTTTAAAAAAATTAGAAATGGCGCTCAATGATCTAAATAAATGTAATCTAAAATCCTCTTGATCTTGTGTATGGCTGGCTGAAACTTAATCTTGTCTATTTTTTGAATATATAATGCTCATAAAACTTTAAGTTTTCTATTTGTTATTCTGATAACAAACTTCTTTTATTTAATTTTGTCATCCATTTTTCATTCATGTGATCGAGCTTTAGATACCAAAGTTTGGTAGTATCTATATTTAATGATGAACTAGCTGAGCCTGAAAGAGTAGATCTTGCAAAAATACAAAGTACTAACTCTATTTGCCTTTATTACCATTAGATTTTTTAAAAAAACTTTGAGTATTCCATATTCACATCTAAACTTATAACCATTCTTTTCTAGAAACCTTAAAAAAAAAAAGAAAATTCTTTTTTAAGTTTGAAATATGTTTAATATTTGAAAGTATTTTGATCACATCATCATGTATCGTGATTTGCATTATGCCTATACTAGCCACCTTGCAAATATGATTGTTACCAAGAAACACATCTCTATTAAATAGCTTTTAGGTTAAAAACTAATCTCTATGAAAAGATAACTATTATGAGCTCCTGTATTCATGATCTAACCTATTTTAAAACTGTGTTTAGCTTTATTAATACAGAGCATTTTGCATTCAATGTCATCTATAATGTTTGCTGTTTCTAACTTTGACTTATTGTCATTTACTTTTTGCTTATTGATATATGCTTTTGCTTATTTTTTAACTTGAAACATCTACTTTAATATATTTTTTCTTGCAATAATTACATATCAAATTTTTATGTTTAGATTTAGACCTAGTCTTTTTTTAAATTTGAACCTCTTTCTTTAAATTTTTTTCTATTCATAAATAATTCGACACTCTAACTACTCTTTTTGATAATTGTCAATTTTTATCTATTTTTTCTTTGATTTCTAAATTTAACTTAATTTTTTCTAGAGATAACTCATCTCCACTATAAATCATGGTATATTAGAAACGTTTGTATTATACAGACAACAAGTATAACAGTATAAGTACTTCATTATCATCTTCAATTTTCATATTAATTTTACAAAAATATGTAATAATTGATGAAAATTCAGTTACATGCAAAGTTAAGGAACTATCTTATGACATTCATAATATATAGAGGTGTTGCTTTAATTATAGTATATTTGTGCGAAACTTTGTTTGGTACTTATCCTCTAACCTTTTCTATCCAATTTTTGTTATCTTTTTTTTAGTATCTTTTGGAGTACATCTGAGGTTAATGCTAACTGGATTGATGAGAAGACCTTCTCATTTAATTCTTTCTATTTTTTTATTTATTATATACTCTAATTTCTAATTTTTTTTCTTGTAAAGCCTTGTTGGTATTTTTCTTTGTCAATAGCACCATTATTTTAGTTTGCTAGATTGCAAAACTTGTTATACTATTAAAATTTTCAATCTCAACATTAAAGAACACTCTATTAGTGCTGGATATTATAGTGGATGCCATTGAAACAAGCTCTAAATCATTTTTTTGATAAAAAACTCTTAATAGGTTATGATACTATTCATAGTATTATTCATCACAATACATGACTATCGAAAAAAACTTGGATTCTGATATGCACCATCAGAATATAGAGCTACTTTTAACAAATAATATATTCAAAAGTAAAATGATCCAACAGTGTATGAATTCCAAATCTATTTCTGATAAAAACTGTTCATGAAGTTAAGAACAACTTCTCTACTAGTGATCACAGCCATAAACGATTGCCTTAATATATTTGGATTTTAATCTTAAACATTTAAAATGTAGAGTCATTTTCTGTGAATAATATATCTAAAAATCATAACGATTTAACTTCAGAATAACTCGAGATCTATTTTTAAAATAAACTATTCATTAACTTGAAATAATAGTTTTTCTATTCGATTTTATCTTAAAATGATAGCCTTACTATAATTAGATTCTGATCTTCACTTATTAGAATATAGAGTCATGTCCTACGAATAACATATCCAAAAACTAAAATGATATAATGGCAGAAGAACTCCAAAATTTGTTCTGATGAAAACTATTTGCTAACCAAAAAAATAATTTTTCTACTTTGTTTGATATACGAACAATAGTTTTAACTCACTCAAAATCTAATCTCCATTGTTCAAATTGTGGATATATGTCTTCTGAATACAATATCCAAAAACTAAAATAATTCGATGGTAAAAAAGCTCTTAATCTTGATTTGATGAAAATTATTCATTGAATCTCCACATTCACTGATTTAAAAATTTGGTTATGACATCAATTTGTTATGAATTTTATCCAAGATTAATGAAATATGAAAATTCAAAAACACAAAGATAAGCAAACTTAAATTAAATAACATAAGAATTCTACGTAAAAAATCCAGAATGTGAAAAGCTAAGGGTAGAGACCGAAAAATAATTCAATATAATGAAAATATTTATAAAAGTTTGCTCACACTCTCTTTAACTCATTTATCACTCTGTTTCACCTTCTTTTTCTCTTCCTTTCTACCAATGATTTAAAAGGTTGTTTATATACTAAAAATCTTAAATCTTAAAAAGTATAAAAATACTCTTATTTAAAACATAAAAAAGGAATAAAACAAAAATTTGTGACATTAAATATTAATTTCTATTAAAATTTACTGTTTTTTTCCATTAAAATTTTTATATTGTGTTTAATTATACATCCCTCAAGTATTACTATGATTTAAAGGGATAACATCTCATTCTCAAACACACTTGCGTTTGTGGTAAACCCATCATAGAAAATTATTGAATGAGATCTTTCACCTTGCATCATTTAATAATATGAAGTGATTCGCTATTAGTTTTTGAAATTTAAATTACTATTATAGGCTCTACTGAAATTGTTTTCATTATCAATTTAAATTTAATCATTATTTATTAATTATCCATTTAATCCAATTTGATAACAATGTATATATCAAATTTTAATAGATATGGAATATTTGATGACAATGTAATTTCTTACGGTCAGTTTGTGTAAAAAAAATTATATTAAAATTTATATCTTTTTTATTATTAATAGAATATAAATTTTTATATAATTAACGTAATAATATAGTATGATTATCATATATTTTATATTTTTACAAGATAAGTGAAAATTTGTGAAGATTATATGACACGTAAAAATAATAATTAAATGTCTTACATAAACGTGTGAATAATTATTTTTTGGACGTAGATTGATGTGGGAATGATTTCTCACCCAAAAACTATACTTTTCCCACGCAAATTTATTGTTAACCTAACTACTTAGTGTCCAAGCTTTAATATCGCATGCAACTACAAACCAACCGAGAGAGAAAGATTGAAAGAGACAGAGTTCTTTATATGTTGGCAGCTGGTACAGTTAGCTGGCTATCCAGCTGCGTAAAAGATACATTCAATAAATAATTTTCAGTCCATTAATTCCCTCTATAAATATATTAACGAGAGGTTCTAGGTCATCTCCCTGTTATTTTCATTACACTGTCACTAGTTTCAGAGAAAGAGGTGATCCGATCAAGAGACAAATTACAAAAACCACAATGGATCAAGAAACAACGACCATGTTTTCCTTCTCTGATGGTGATCTAAAGAAGAATATTCATCATCATCAGGAAAGCAGAAGCAAATCGAAACGGTATTCACTTGTGACTTTCTGGGAGTTGCCGGAATACATGAAGGATAACGAGTTCATTCTTAATTATTACAGAGCTAACTGGCCTATCAAAGAAGCTCTATTCAGTATATTCCGTTGGCATAATGAAACACTTAATGTTTGGACGTATGTGATTCGATTTCTTTCAATTTCAAGTGTTATTTTTGTTTTCTCAGAATCTCAGCTGTTTTATTCTGATGGGTTTTTGCGTATTTTCAGGCATTTAATTGGTTTTATTATTTTTGTGGTATTGACTATGGCGAATTTGATAGAAAATGTACCTCAGATGGCGGATCTCATTATCTTCATATCCAGGTAATTAATTCGTTAATTAATCTACTTTACTATTAACTTCTTGGTTTGAACTATAAAATACATACTTGGGCAATTTAATTAACTCTCGATTCGATCTTGATTATTGTCATTGAGTATTTACTAGTGAAATTTGTGAGAATTACGTGTTTATCTTTGAAGCTTGGTCAAAAGAAAAACGAATCGTATTCTTTTCATGTAATTAATTTGATTTAGTACCATTTTAGAAACCTCAGTTGATTACAAAATTTGTTGGTCATTTTTTGTTTAAATACTTCAAATTAATGAAACCTGAATTAATGAGAAGTGATAGTCATTAAAATGGAGGTGATACATGGTTCAAATTTTACTTATATCGATGTCCCTATGTTGTGTATAATAATACAATAATCAAAATTAACATATTTAACATTTCAATTATTTAAACAGATTAATTTAATTACATGTATCACGGTTGTTTCAGGTCTTTTCCTATTAGTGGAAATACAAACGTTTCTCATAATTCAGAAGATTTCTTCATGGCAAGTCATCAATTTATTACCCTTAGTATTCTCTCTTTATTAATTTGATTTCAAAACCTAATACTAGCTAGAAAACTTGCAGGGACCAACCAAACTAGTTGATTTGAAGCGGATAACATCTTCAGAAATGGACATCAACCCACCATTAATCCCTGTAACTCGTTGGCCATTCTTTGTATTCTTAGGTGGTTCAATGTTTTGCCTTCTTTCAAGCAGCATTTGCCATCTCTTTTCCTGTCATTCACATCATTTAAGCCTTCTACTTCTACGCATCGATTACGTTGGAATCACAGTCATGATCATCACTTCATTTTTCCCACCAATCTACTACATATTCCAATGTGAACCTCACTATCATTTCATCTATCTCGGTGGTATTACAGCAATGGGAATGTTCACAATCGTAACACTTTTAACCCCAACACTTTCGACCGGAAAATTTCGAGCTTTTCGTGCTCTACTCTTCACCTCCATGGGGTTTTTCGGCTTTGTCCCTGCTGTTCATGCCTTAATTGTCAACTGGAACAACCCAAAACGTGATATTACGTTAGCTTATGAGTCAGCTATGGCTTTGTTTTATTTAACAGGAACGTTGTTTTATGTTAGCAGAATTCCTGAAAAGTGGAAACCTGGACGGTTTGATCTAGCAGGACACAGCCATCAAATCTTTCATGTACTTCTTGTGTGTGGTGCTGTGGCGCATTACGGGGCTACGCTTGTGTTTTTGGAGTGGCGTGAACGTGTAGGGTGCTTATATGGGTTGTAAATTTATTGAAAATTGTATTGGTTATTTTATTTTAATTACCATAAGTTTGATCATTGTTATTATTTCTTTTGTTAGAGGAAGATTTTTTTAATTAATTTGTTTGAAAAAAGAGAGAGGAGAACATAGTCAAAATTGTATATTGTTGGGTCAGTGCCAAAATAGTTCAAGATTAACAAAAAAAATAAAAAAAAAAAAAGCATGGCCATCGTTCATGTAATAGCAATAAAGTGTTCACAATTCCAAATGCTTGTTAAAGCCTAGTTCACAAGATTAAGGCTTAAATTTCATGTCAAAGAGCGAGGCCAAATGGGCCAACCTCTACGAATCTTTGAACTTAGTGGCCCAAGATCTAAACAAATCAAAATAAAATCCAGGAACGGATCTCTAGAGAGCCCAACTTCAAGTGGAAGCAATGGTCGTTAAAAATTAGATTATATTTAACATTTTTAGATACTAATAATGTTAAATTCACTCCACTTCTATCAATTTAGAAGTAAATATAATATATTTTTTTGACAAATTTTAAGAGTTTAATAGTTTCTTTTTCATAATTAATAACTATTATTATAAAAGAACATTATAATAAATAAATATTTATAGAATAAAAAACGAATTTTTCATTCAAATTTCGCCTTTTTTTTTCATTCTAAATTCATAATAAAAATTAATAACTATAAGATTAAATCTTTATATTTTATCTTAATCTAAAAGAACAAAACTTTTTACATCGAATCAAGGGGAACAATGGTACGATATATAGTAGATCACATAATACTACATCTTACATGCCTATCAATTATTATACTAAAGAAATGATTTATAAAACACCAATCCCTATGCTTACTTAAATCTTTTTTTTTTTTGTTTAATATTTAAAATATTATTCATGAATATCAGCACTCAGATGCTAGGGTTCTGATCTGGTCGGAGTTTCAGCTTTCTATGACTTGAATTACAATCAACATTAAAAGAACTACACTTTGCTCAAGAATCCAAGAGACTATCATTTTCTTCAAGTTATAAGGCTAACAAAACCCACATCGATATTGGGTGATTTTTGAGCAAAATGATGCACATTTGGATTATTGTATAGATTATTCCTTCTACAATATTGGGAGACGGACTCTTGGCACATGAAATAATTGGGACCCAAACAAGTTAATTTATGTATTAGAATTAAAGCATATTGTGATGAGATTGAAATTGAATCTTGTGTTAATCAATCGGATGCCCTAGAGATGTAAGTAGTGAACCTTAATTTTCATTTATATATAATTAATAAATGAAATAATATTTGTTGTTTGTAAATAAAAGTTGCAGTTGTATCATGTCATCAAGCGATGTTTCGCCATATATATTATAATTTTGCATTTAGTGAAAAATGCATATATAATAGAGTAATATTTGGTTTCTTAAATAATATTTTGATTTTCAACCCAAGTTAAAATATTTAAGTGGGTTCATTAATCATTTTAACATTTGTATAATTTATTATTCAATTAATAAAAATTATATCATCGCTTAAAAATACAACTTATCATCTTTTAGTCTTGATTTTGATTTTATAAAAATGAACTACTTATCATACAGTTAATTTTAATTGTAAACTAAATTTTTGGATATATTATTTAATACTTAAAATTTTTTAATATAAAATTTGAATTTTTTATAGAGTAAATTTATTATTTATATCTCTAAAAGTGTTTTCTTAGACATGGAAAATATTTAAATGAGATCAATTCTATTATATGATCATCTAATTGTATTATATCACATAGAGTAATATTAAGCATTCCAATTAATTATTTTAATTAAATTATGAGATAAAATTTAACGTTATTATTTGAAGTTGCCTTATTACTAATCCAAAAGGGTCGAACTCATACTAATCAATATATATACTTGGATATATTTCAATATGAGATTTATGTTAATTAGAACATTATTAAAGGCACATTTTAAAATGTTAGCAAATAAGAATAATGTTAAGGATGTAAATTTTTAAATAATGTGATATTTATAAAATGAGTGATATATTTTAAATTATTTATTACACCATTTTATTAACGACTAAATGAATATAAAAAAATACGGTAAAAGGTATATAAATAATTTTATATATATTTACAGCAAAAGTTAAAAAACACTTGACAAAATTATCGAAACTAGAATGATGTAAGAATAGTTTTAATGCATTTAGTCAATCCTAAAAATAAAATTTTTAAAAAATTAATTTAGAAAATCGTACATACAGTAGTACTCCTGGAAATCTTTCTTCATAAAAATGCCTTTCACAAATCCATAAGACATATTACCCTCCTACTCTACTCGAACGAAACCCACATCCAAGCCAGAGCTAGAAAAATAGTGTAACGATTGGGATCGAGAAGCCATGAAAACTTTGGGCTACTCCAACTCTTTCTTGCTTCTTCCAGCTTTTCTTCTTCTTCTAGTTCTTCTCTTGCTCACTTTTTCCTATCCTTTCAGTGGAAATCCTGTTGTCCATTTTTTCATTACATCTTCTAGACCTTGGTCATCTCCTCCGGAGGTTTCTTCCGATGAGTTTTCTCAGATTACAATGTATAAAAGCAGTAAACATAAAGCTAGTAATTATTTTATCAAGGTCAGAATTAATTATGTATTTTTACATTTATCATCATGTCTTAACATAGATATTTATCGACCAGTCTTGCTATATACCTGACTATTTAATTTCTTGGTTATATACATTTTAGCAGAAGAAGAGCGGTATAGACAGAGTTGAAGAAGGTTTATCTAGAGCACGAGCAGTCATTCGCAGGGCAGTTCAGTTCAAAAATTACACATCAGATAAGAATGAGACCTTTATCCCCAGAGGTTCCATTTACAGAAACGCATTTGCATTTCACCAGTTGAGTTTCTCAACTTCTCAATCATTAATTAATTGCCTTTGCTTTGCCTTGCTTTCTTGAAATTTTCATTTTAGTATATATAGTAAACCATACCATTTTTAGAGAATCATAACATTTTGCTAGAAATACATGGCTTTGATCATTAATATTTAATTCCAGTTTTTTCTTCTTTGTTGGAATTAATAACTTGCAGGAGCCATATAGAGATGGTGAAAAGATTCAAAATATGGGTATACAAGGAAGGAGAGAACCCGATAGTACACGACGGTCCATTGAACAATATATATGCCATAGAAGGGCAGTTCATCGATGAAATGGAGAGAAAGAATAACCCATTTAGGGCAAGCAATCCCGATGACGCACATGCATTTTTCTTGCCCTTTAGCGTAGCTAACGTTATTCACTATGTTTATCACCCTATCCTCACCGTCAAAGAATACTCTCGCGACCGCCTTGTGCGACTGCTGAGGGATTATATCGCTGTCGTTGCCGACAAATACCCATACTGGAATAGAAGCTCCGGTGCCGACCATTTCATGGTTTCTTGTCATGATTGGGTACGTTTACCCAATCTTACTTTCATCTCAACAATACTGTGAAAGTGGGACTAAAGTATTTGGATATACAGGATTTACTCAAATCGATGATTGTATAATAATAATGAAAACTCCCAAGGAGTCTTTCCCTCATTTATTTCGCTTGTTTAATACGTTTTCATCGCATGTGAATTAGATAACTACTTCTCTTAAGACTGCTATATCATTCAATTTTCGTGATACTAGGAAGCAAGGCTTTAATTGTTGCTTCAGTAATGTACTTCGAAACTTGAGATCTCAATATAACTCCGCCTCCAACCTCCTCATTTTCATTTCATTACTTGACGGCATTGACTTGTTTTATTTTTTTGACTACTTTTAATCTTCAGGCACCCGAAGTTTCAAGAAACAACACACAGCTATTCAAGAACTTCATCCGAGTTTTATGCAATGCCAACACGTCAGAAGGATTTCAGCCTGAAAGAGATGTCTCCATGCCTGAAATTTACTTGCCATTCAGAAGACTCGGCCCACCGAATTTGGGTCAGATTCCCAGCAAGAGACGCATCTTAGCCTTTTTCGCAGGGAGGGCTCATGGATACACTCGGAAACTGTTGTTCAGACACTGGAAAGACAAAGATAGTGAAGTTCAAGTCTACGATTCTCTCCCAAAAGACCTAAATTACACTAAATTAATGGGGGAAAGCAAGTTTTGTTTATGCCCAAGTGGGTTCGAAGTAGCAAGTCCAAGAGAAGTTGAAGCACTTTATGCAGGGTGTGTTCCTGTTATAGTTTCTGATAATTATTCATTGCCCTTCAGTGATGTGCTTAATTGGAGCCTTTTTTCGGTACACATTCCTACTGAGAAGATATCAGAAATCAAGAGCATATTGAAAGCGATTCCGAATGAGAAGTACTTGAAAATGCATAAAAGGGTTAAGAGAGTGCAGAAGCATTTTGTGCTGAACAGACCTGCTAAGCCATTTGATGTAATTCATATGGTGCTTCACTCTGTGTGGCTGAGGAGACTCAACTTCAGATTGGAAACTTCCTCTCAATGATGAAGAATATTAAACATTATCTGTTATTAAAAAAAAAAAAAAAGTGATTGTCTGCTAATCAAATGTCCACAAACTTTGTTGTTATAATTTATGCGAATGTTCACAACCCAATTCCTAATTTTAGAGAAAACAAGAAAGGAGATGAAGTTTACAGGGAAGTTGAGAGCAAAAGCGTGAAGAAGATTTGATTTGAGGTTTGGTTTTAGGATTTTATTTTAATTTGTGCATGGGCAAGAGAATTTTTTTTTTTTTTTTTTTAATTCCGTATTTTGAATATAAAGTTAAGGGTATTTTAAGTAAAATCATATTAAAACGATATAGTTTTTTAGAGGCAATTGGGTATTTTAAAAAAATTAGACATGAGATAAAGAAATAAGTCAAACAAAAGGGTACCATAGAAAATCTTCCTGTCGGAGTTATTGTTATGTGGTTGATTGTGAATTATAATTCCTTCAATCTCGCTAAGGCACTTTGCTCTAGAATTAAATTTTGTGATCCAAGGACTCATTTCCAAATTCTTTCTCTAAAAATTCGTCAATAAAATATAGTTTTCGAGCAACTTTATGAAACTTTGGGATTCGAGAGTTTGTCAAATTACTCCTTTATATAATGATTTAAAAATTTGGATATATCTATCTCCTCTCAAGACTTAGAAGCAGCCTAACTGCACTTAATTAACAAGAACTCGTGCATTATGACCTTGGCTTTCCTTAACCGATTGGATGCCAATTAAAGGGTTTACAATTTATTTATTTATTCAGTTATTTTTATCATTTCAAAAGAAATCTTAATTAATAGAAGTCGTTAGTATTTGGTTTATCTAATTATATACTATGTATTTATTATAATTTATTTTAATACGTGAAAATAATTGATTTATTTAAAAGTAAACCTTTATATTTAATAGAATTGTAGATACTTTCTAATAATTTTGTATCACTAAGCTGGAGCAATGAACAAACTATTTTACAAATAGGAGTAAAATCCTATATATGGGCATTGAGAATTACTTCATTGCCAAAGTTGCTTGAGATTGTGATGGCTTAATTTAGAACAATCGTCTGGCTTAATTAATTAATGATTACATAGAAAAACATCTCATATACGTGTTTTCTTTATCAAACAAAACCATCTTCGATGTTTTTCTATGGGACATCACCGTCTTCAATGGTTTAGATCATGATATATAATATCAACAAATTATATATATGCGGAAAAACTTTTATCACATGCATGCATGCCCTTAAAATTTTGATATGTTTTTTCAATTTAAATATAAACTTTTATTTATAGAAATTGTATAATTTAATGGTTGAAATTTAAATTAAGAAGTAATGTTTAAAATTGCTAACTCAATAATTATCTACATTTGAATTGTATCAATTCAATAGTTGAAAATTTGTATAATTATTTTAATTAAAATTTTAAGTATCTCTATCTCTGTCTCTCTCTCTTTCTCTCCGTCTTTCTATAAAAATTAAAACGTCATAGTAAGCAGGTATCTATGGTAAATCTCAGCTGCTATCAACCATCATTTCTGCTGCTATTAACTTTTCTTCACCTCTCCATAATTCCCTTCCGCTTCTCTCCCTTTAAACAAAATGATTTTACAGAATTGTTTTCTTTATCCGACCCCGATTCAACCCATCAAAACCAGCAACCAAACCACACCCAAAACCAATGCACGTATCTGCCAAAACCCAGATGAAGCAATTTCCTTCGGAAAGTCTCCTTCAAATTCCTCTAAAATCAACAAAAACATCAAAGTATGTAACATTCATAGGTCTCTATATATTTAAAAATAATTTATTGACAATGGTTTTAATTAGTTTTTGATATAGATATGCCCTATAACCAATCATCAATCGTATTACATAATTCATAGTCATTATCTTATCTTATTGTATATATAATTTTTTGTAAAAATATTTATGATAAATAAATGGCATTTTATTTTAATATCTTGTATTTTGTTCGGTTGCTATTTACTTTATTTTTTTATTAATATAAGATATATATTCCTATGATGTATTATATGTCAAGATCTATATATAAAAAGTTGTATATATGAGTACATAGTTTATGATTTAAATATATCTAAATTCGTTCTTGATCGAGATAATGTTATTGGGGATAGTGATATTATATGATCGGCATATTTTGTTACTGCCACTGATTAGTATTTCGATGTTAATAATTGAGTGACAAGTCTTATATCACAATAATATAAACATGGGTATTACATTTGAGAATGTAATAGTGAACATGACCAAACATGACAAATCACATAAGTGAATATCTATAGTCAATAATTTATCACACAGCAGTATCAGTGTATCATTAGTCTTTAGACTTGAGACATTATGGTTGCAATCTATAATGAGATACATTATTCACTTGTGTATATCGCACCAAGTTAGCCACGTCTAGTGAAAGAAGTTTGATGGCAATGTGTTCTTATTGTATGAGAACAAGTAAAGATCAATATAGAATCTATTGACTTAGATATTTGAGCTTGAGATCCTAGGCGGAGCTGTCATATACGAAAATTAAATCTTTGACAAGAGTACACGAATTTTAAAAGTAAGTTTTTGAATAAGTGGATCCCGTTTATGATTGAGGTTCTGATCTTATGATCGAGTTGGAGGTTGATGATTCTATGACTTACACTCGATCGAGAATCGACAGTAGAAGAACTTTACTATATGCAAGTACAATCATATGAGTTTATCCGAAATTACATTTTCTGTGTTTTAAGGGTTATGAAATCTTGTTAGAAGTCACTTATGATCATTGAGAACTTAGGTTATAATATGTTGTACCAAAGTGATACGAAAATAATTTGTATCTTTTCATGTTTAGTTCACGGTGAACCTAGGGGATCACACATAAGAACCGATAAATGATGATGGGTAAAATAAATATTATTAAGTTAGTTAATGATATTTTTTAATGAATTGCTTTGATTTGTTAATCAAAAGTCAATTTTATTCTTTAATATAAAAAATAAATTTTTCGACAATGACGTGTTAGCACCCATAGTTCGAGAAATATTTTAATAATTTAAAATATCATAAATATGATTTATGAGTGTACAGAAGACTATCTATCTATCTATCTATCTATCTATCTATATTAATAATTAAATAATTATTATTTGATCAAATGAATCCTTAATTGATAAATAGCACCATGTTATGTTATTAAGTATTAATACTAGATTAAATCTTGTCAATCTATTTTTTATTTAATGGCTAAGATTAATTTTTTAATGATGGATTAAAAATTTAATATATATATATATATGTTAATGTAAATATCTTTATTTATAATAATAATAATAATAATAATAATAATAATAATAATAATAATAATAATAATAATTAGATATTCTAAAAGATAATATCAAAATATTTTATAAATTAATTTACAATTTTGTTTGAAATTCACCAATAAATTAAAGTAATATGCTTTATTTTTATTGGTTGAAATTTTTAATGCCTTAATTTCTTCTTCCTCCATAAGCTTTCATCAAGAAATTGAAAAATCAATTTGATTGTTATCATTCTTACTTGCTGGACATGAGAAAAGAAAAAGAAAGAAAAAGCTATGGTTTTAAAAAATCAAAAGAAGAAGGAGAAAAAGAAAGGATGAAAAAGTTTCCATGGCTTCTTAGTTTAGACATAGTTTATACTAATTTAGCAAAGTTTCTTCTTTTACTCTAGTCTTTTAAATCTTGATTAGAACCATTTTATCTCTTTATTTAATGGATATATTTGGAGGTCGATTGAAAATAGTTAGGTTATCTGAATAGCTTGATATATGATACTAACTTTTGTTGTTTTCGTTAAAATCATAAAAAATTGTATATGCTTTCTTATGCTAATCCTTCAGTTTCTTCTGTCTGAGCAGAAGATGAGTAGTTGGGAAAGAATAGAATCTGATTTAACGATTGCATGAACGGCCATACATGAAGCAATTCGAACAAAGAAATATTCATCTGACAAAAAGGAGAGTTTCATCCCCAGAGGATCTATTTACAGAAACGCTTACGCTTTTCATCAGTTAAGTATCTATCTATTAGCTACCAGAAAATTAATTAGATAGTATAACGTTTGATTGCTAATTAATTCCTACCAATTTTTAATTGTCTCTTAATTAAATATTAAGAAAATTTTAAGGTATATTGTTTGGGTTTGAGTTGGTTCACTGAAGAACATATTCATAAACCAGAACAAATACACGATAGCTAGTTCATTTTTAAATATTACATAGATTTATTACCTTCTATACATGAACAAAGATTAAGGCATAAATGGCATAATATATAATATTACCTTTTATACGTGAATCTTACTATATATTTTCTTTAGGTGCACACTGGGTATTTGTCCTTGAATATCATTTTTGTTTTCAAGAAATAAAAAATTATTTATTTTAAATAATTACTATATTTTATTTGAATAAAGCTTATTATATATATATTTAATATAATTTTTTATAATTTGTTTGATGTGTTCTCTTAAGACACATGCTAATTTTTACAATGCATAGGGATTAAATGCAGTTTAAAATTACGCTGGATTCCTCAGTCAGTCGCAGAGACAAACTGAATTGATACACATAATTTTGCCTTAATTTTGTATGAATAGTTGAATTTGATTTAAACTATCGCATTTTACAAAACTTTCTAGGTTTGTTATGAGGGTTTTGCTAAGGAATGCTTTTAAGGCGCTTATTAAGATTTTTGTATTTGATAAGTTATAATTTTTAATGTATTGAAATTTATCAGTTATTACTTCATTAAATACCAAAAATTATAATAAATAATAAATATAAAAAATTTAACAAGTGCTCTAAGCATACTAGTTAACAAAGTTCTTGGTATAATTCAGTAGTAACCATAATGAATGCATAAATTGACAAATATCCAATAATTTTTTAGGTTTGCATAATTAAGTGGAAGAAATCTTTTTAAGAAAAATGTTCAATACCACTTTAATTTATGGGTTAAGGTCAACAAATTCTAATATTTTACACACCTATTATATATTTTTTTTAATCATTAGATTAATCTTTTTTAAATGATTGAGATTGTATCTTACATGGCCATTAATTACAATGCATTAATTATACATATTAAATTCAATCTTAATCCAACAAATCAAAAAATTGCATAACAATATATGATAAAAAAAGTGATATCGCGTATCCTGTCACTAAATTTATTGCATTGTTTTCTTGAGTCAGATTGTGCTACATCAATTTACAAGGCTCAATTTATATAGATAGTTTAAGTATTTGATATTATTGATTGCATATCATTATTAATTTTAGAGTTTTATTCTTTATATGAATTAATTCACAAAAGTTATTACTTGTCTTGCCTTTACACTAATACAAGATTTTTCAAGTATATATGAGGTATTTGACAATAATATAATTCCAGCACACTAATAAATTTTTTTGAAGTATTTGTATTATAATATCTTTATTAATTTTATTATTAAAATTATTATTATTATTATTATTTATTTATTTATTTTGTTTTTATAGGAGTCATATAGAGATGGTAAAAAGAGCCGGATCTATAAGGAAAGAGAGCAGCCCGTTGTCCATATTGGACCTACAAAACACATTTACGACATAAAATGTCACTTCATTGATGAGATGGAGAGTGGAATGAGCCCATTCATAGTCCATTATCTTGACAAAACATGTGCGCATTCTTTATCCCTATTACTATAACTTACATTTTGGAGTATGTCTACTGCCCGATCACTAACTATCGTCATGATCGGTTGGTTCGCATTTTCAATGATTATCTCACAGTTATATCCAATGAATACCCTTATTAGAATTAAAGCATCAAAGCTAACCACTTTATGGTCTTTTGTCATGATTGAGTACTTAATACATATTCTTTTACACTCTCTCTTTTGAAAACATAATTTTAAGTTGTGATGTCTAATTATTTGTTCAATTTTTAAGCGCCCCAAATTTTCCACGACAACCTTGAGATTTACAAGAATTTCATTAGAGTGCTTTGCAATGCCAACACATCCGAAGGTTAAAACCATGTAAGAGATGTCTCATTGCCAAAATTCAACTTACCTCCAGGAAGTTAAACCTACCAACAATTGTAAGACGGCTAAAAATCGTTCGATTTTCTCCTTTTTCACAGGAGGTAACCATGGACACATACGTAAAATTTTCCTCAAGCATTGGAAGGAAAAGAATGACCAAATTCAAGTTTACGAATATCTTTCGAAGGAACTGTTAGTGTTGTATACCCTAAAATAATTCGTGTTATTAATTTTGATCACATTGTATTGAGTTACTATAATAATATGTACTGTATACATATTTTATTAATAAAAAAAATTATTTTAAATTATGTGTATATATTGCTTCTTTTATCTAATCATATTAATGTTATAGAAGTAATATCGACTAGGCATTGATATTACAGCATTAGCATACTGAATGTCTTCGGTGAATATTATAAGATGATATTAGTACAAGTAATATGATAGTCATATTATTAGAATATTAATGTGGAATAATATTTAGAGAACTATTATTTAAACGTGATCAAAATTATGATGAATCACATGAATGTATATTATCAATGATTCATTATTAGATTATATGGGTGTATTAACTACTCCTTAGACATAAGATATTATGGTTGTTAATTGGTATAAATTTACATAGTTCATATGGTATATAAATACGATACTAATTATGTCTTATACACAAAAATCGATTTAGTCATGTATTATTTATATCGAGAAGTAAATAATAGTCAGATAGAATTTGTTGATTTAATATAAAGAATTTCGAGATACCGTTGACTTGGTTCAAGTTTGAGTTTTAGTCGAATATTAGTAAATGATTTAAAATAAAATCTTTAGCCAAATCATAAATATCATATGAAGAGTTTGTAGTGACAAATTCAGCTCGTATTAACTAATTATTCAAATATAACGGAACTTAGAATTTTAATACTTATGAACCTTAATTTGGTTGGGATTAGACGAACGGAAGGAGATTATTCACATAAAATTTATAATTAGTTATAAAATATTTGATAAAGACTTCTTTTATTATGATTTAAGAACTATGATACATTACTAGATGTTAATTATGGTTATTAAAAATTTAAATAGTTCAAAACGAGATTAATGAAACTGATTTTAACTCACAACTAATATCATAATAAACTTAAGAGGTTATAATATAAACCTCAACTTATTCTTACTATTAGAGAAAGTAAATAATATTTGCAAGAGAGTTAGTACTCTTAGAGATATTATTTGGCCCAAAAGTCGTAAACGATTTATGCGTTAAATAATTTAACAGATCGAAATTTTAAGAAATTAACTCGATTGTAATTTAAAGTAAGTTAAAATATTCTATAAATATTTAAAAATATAATTAAAATTAAAATAAATTTGATCAAAATAAGTTTGACTAAATTTAAGGTCAATTCATAATTTTTTACAGTTTGATAGCCTGACTAATATTTTATATTTATTATTGAGAAGCTTGTTGAACAAGTTTTAGAACTTATTTGTCTTTAACTAAAAAGATTAAGGGCACTTTAGTAAATAAAAAATATATATATATGGCCATTTTTCATTTTTGTTGGATTTTAAGCATTTTTCTACTATTTTCATTAAGCTCTCTCTCTCTATACAATCAGTTAAGCAAGAAAGAAGAAGATGACTCTGATTTCTTAGAGATATTAAAATTTTGGTATTACTCTTTATCAAACTATCACTAGGGTTAGTGATTATACTTTAATTTGAATATATATGCTTAAAAATGTATAAAATGATACTCATGCTTGATTTTAATGTTTAGCATGCAATTATATACTTTAAATAGTATTAGAGCATGTATGTGTAATAATTATATGCTTGATTGATGATTGAAATTTGATTTGGGTTTGAATTTGGAGAGTTAAGGATTGTATGATATAAATAAGAGTTGTATAGTTTTTTAATATATTTTAATATTTTAAAAATGATAGGAACATATTAAGATGTGTTTATATTATTTATGTTTTTAGAAAACATGAAAAAATTAGACTTTTGGGTGCAAAATGATGAAAATTCGAGAGGTAAAGACTATCTGCTCCAGTGCGCAGCACGCGTGTATGATATGTGCGCTTGCACCTGCTAGCTGGCAGGGCGCATAACACCTAAGCAGCGCACACGTGCTACGCACATCTCGCGTGCCTTGCACTCCCAGCTCCCCGAGCATGCCTACGCATCCATCCACGGACGCCTATGCACCTGTTCCCGATGCACCTAACCATCTGCGAGCACCAATGCCCTGTGCATGCACCATTCTGGCTCACAACACGCACGCGAGGCAACCTCTGAGAGCGGTGGCGGTCTCAGTAGGCTATGAGATTTTGCTAAGTACGCCCCATTTCTAAGTACACCCCATTGCTAAGTACATTCCCTGCTTTACTGTTTTCACTATAATTTTTTTCTAAACTTTTCAATTCAATTTTTGGGTAATTTTAATCATCATTTATGAAATTTTTATTTAAAAAAAAAAACATTTTTAATTATACTAATAGTTAGTGATTCTTACAAAAGATATTTTCATAATTTTTTTAATTGGACTAAAATATCTTTATAATACTAATAACTAATTTTGATTGGCCTATTTTATATTATTTATATTGTATAGCGAATATGATTATTAAATTATTGAAAATAATTTTTTTAATAATCAAAAAACTCAAATTGTTAAACAATTAAATGAATTGATTTAACAATTTAATGAAATTATTTTTAATAATTCAAATTTTAATCATCAAAGTAATTATTGTGTGACGAATAGTCTCAATCATAAATTCTTAAAATTATTTGTCTGACAAATAATTTTAGCCAAACTTATAAATAGTGATAATATTAATGTAAATAGTGATTTTAGCTTGTTGACGTCGTCCAAAATTTGAACGTAATAAAAATAAATGGAGTTGCCATCTATTCAAATAATGGTGGGATAGATCACCTAAAAAATATTAAATTTCGAGTTCGGGGAGTTGATTAAGTCTAAGAAAGGTGTTAGGCACTCTATAACTTCCGTAAAAATGGTTACTAAAAATATTGATCTTAAATTTTAATTTTTCAAATTTATCCTTATTAATAATTTTTACTAAGAGAAGGGAGAATATTAAAAATATTCTGCCGTC
>JAWDEX010000018.1:4056609-4067574 GCA_035221805.1 Trichilia hirta
TTACATATCTAGTAGTTTAGTTTTGTGGGCATAACAATATTTATTTTTATTTTTCCAGGCTGTTGAATATTTTGTGAAACTTCTTCATGATCTAGATGCTATATGTTCCTACTCTTTAGACACTTCATTAGAAGGTGTTCAGCACTTTGTGGTTCAGTTTCAGAAGTCTAAACCTGATTTGGTTGCACGAGCTCATCTTCAGGTTGGATTTTGGTTTTGCTTTTACTATTTGGCAACTATTCTCCTTCATTTTGTTAAGGTTGATGAACCTTGTAATTAGATGCGGGGTCTAACTATTGTCATGGTTAACTATTTAATGGTTCAAAATATAGTTTTATTTCTACCTAATGAAGAGTGGAAAATTATACGTACTATGCAATCCTGACATTTAGCATGTTTTATAGACGATATGGAAAGCAATGCCATTTCATCTTTGAGGTCCTTCAATTGAATTGCTCAGTAGCTTGGTCTTTGTACATCTTCTTTCTTAAGGTTCATACCCCTGTAACTGGGTGTTCTTAGAAACGAAATGAAATGGAAAAAAATGGATCTCATAAGCAAATTGTTGGGTTTGGCATTCAGAAGGTGTATCTTTTTTTGCTGACTGTTTCTCTTATATTGATTTATTAAGTTCATTAGAACCCTTAAATACTAATAAAGGTCATGTGATTGTGGAAAAATTGTCATAATAAATAAAGAACAGAGTGATTCAAATTCATTCAAATTCAACTTGTTTACCTTATAGCAACTATGTGGAAATTGGGAAACAGTAGTATGTAAAACTAGAGCGTCAAGAAATTAGTTTGCTTCATGCCGAGGCAAAGGATTTGAATGAGATAAGTTTTCAATCATAGTAAGAAGGACTAGCTAGATCTTGGATCTGTATTATTGTGGCAAGTCTCTGGCTTGCTGCCAGGGATGCTTTAGCTCTGACTGCAAATTTGTATTCTCTGTTACATGTATCTTAAAAGTGCCAAGTGATTGGCATTATCAAATTGCTTTCTTACAATCTTGTTTGTCTATCATGTTCCTTTATATGAGATTGCTATTGACATATTCTATTGTTGATTGTATTTTTGGATTCCTGATCCTGGCAACTTGTTAATAGCTTCTGCTGGTTCAAGATGGGAAACTCTATGGACGAGATCCTATCTTTGCTGTTATCACCAAAGCTGCTGGATTGCCTGAACTCACAAAGAACCATGATATTCAGAAGAATGAATATACTGTTAAATGAGGACAGGTACCGAATTGTTAAATTTTGGAATTCATTGATCCTTTTTTCCTTTTTCTCTTTTACTAAATATTCTTGATTGATTTCTCTTATTGGTATTTTAAGCACCTTCTTTTAATGTGAAATTGAATTGCTAATATCGATTATTTTTCGTTTCTTTTTTGATATAGATTGCTGCTTAGTTCATAAGCTAGAATGTAAATGTCACTTGTATTTATCCTCTCTGCAATAAAGTAGGGAAAGCAGCTTTTAGCATATGTATTCTTGCTGCTAGCGCTCGATCTAAAATGCACGTAATTATATGATGCATTTAGTGATCAATATGGTCAAAATTCTTTGCACAAACGCTTTATGGAAGAGGTGCAAGCTTGGGAAAATCTTACAAGACTGGCATGTTATCTGTTGCAGGTTCTCTCATATTTGAATTTCAAATTTCCCATCAATTATCATGTTCCTATTCTTTTTTCCTGTGAAACGCATTTGACCTATACTATTTGTTGTAACATCTTATCTACTCAAGTTTGTTTCTTTTTTTAGGTCATATCCATGCACTGTAGTCTTACTATAAAGTGAGTTAGTGGAATGCTAAGTAGTTCTGAATAGTCATTTCTTGTTCTGATAATTGATTACTATATAGTTGTAACAAGATCTAAGTTTTTCCAACTATTTATTATCTACTGCATCCATTATTATTAATGAAGTTAGTGTGTATTTATGCCTTTATTCCATTATTAATTGAGACATTTAGTACGTTGATCAAGATGCATTACAATTCCTTCTCCAGTATTTTGGATGATGAGGTACAGTGCTTTGCTGTCTGCATTTTGACTATATGATTCTTTCTAATAGCTTGTGATGTATAAATGTGGGTACGAATAAAGATTTGCAGTGGTGGAGTTGGGCAATTGAAGGTATTTTATGGAAGTATTATGATAGAACTGAAAGTATAATGCAGTGGAGTAAGAGACTGAAAGTATTATGATAGAAAGAAAAGAAAATTTCGGATAATTATAAAATTTGACACACAAATGAGAAAGAAATGGAATATTATATCCAGTATTTGTGAACTATCTATCTTTTAAGCTTTTCAATTTTCATAATTTGTCCTAATTTGCTTTATTACTTTGCCGTGTTTGTCATGGTTCCATTTGATAAATTGGGATGGGATGTAAATCATCTTTTGTTAGTCCTATTCTCCTTATAAATGTTAGACTCAATGAAAACAAATCCAGCTATAGCGGGTGTGAGTTGTATCCTCCATGTTATACAGTGGTGCTGTCTGGTTTTGGACACACGTAATTGGCATTACATTCACTGAGTTGCAAAGCAGTTCATTTGGTTTCACAGAATATGTCTGTCAAAATATTAAGACACATTCTCAATTGGGCAGAGGAGCAAACTTACTGTATAGCTTTTTGTTTTCTCATTCTGGGGTTTGAATTGGACCTATATTCCCCCAGCGAATATTGTATGGTCTATTGGTATCTGTATGTTGTCTGAAAAAACTCATTGTAGGATGGCAGTAGGCAATGGGACTGGTAAGTTTGTTTACTTTTCATTTCTTGTCGCTTGTGAGATTTGTTAAATGTTTGTATAAGCACATTGTTTTGAGTGAGCTGGAGCGAATTCCTGGTTTGTTCCTTTCAATGTGCTGAAGTTGTGCGTGCCTGAATCAATTATTTTAGTTGAATAACACAAACTGGTGGTTCTTTTTCAAAAATATTTTACCGAGTTTTTGAACCATTGGTGATTTGTTCCTGTTTTTCTTTTCATCGGTTAAACTGAGGGAGAAGAAGAGAAAAGTTTACTTAAGGGAGATGCCAAAGGAATCCTTGGTTCCTCCAGCAATTTTGTTTCTTCAGTGCTATATATGTCTTGCGGAAGGGCTCATTATGGTAAATTTAATTTTCTACGGTTTATGAATAACTGCTTGAAATATGATTAAATGCTTTATGGAAGGAAATTTACCTCCCAATCTCAGTAATATATTTGTTTTGGTGGTCAGCTTAAACTTTATTTTGCATATTTAAAATGACTTGATTTCTGAACCATCTGGCCATTTATATACAAGCACAAAATTTTGCACGTTGTTAATCAAATGGTTTTACATGTCAGCTCTTATACTTCATTAATGAGTTGCGTCTTTCCAGATACTTGCTGCTTTGAGGAATGGGCTCATGGTCTTTGAGAGTCCAAACCCTTTTAATACTGAGTGTGAGGCAACTGATCTCCTTTCTTTTCCGCATCTTTTATTTATCACAATTTACTAGGCATAAAACCATGGTGGTATAAAAAAATTATTCATTCCTAACTAGCCTATGCAAAGTTTGCTTATTTGTTCCCATCAAACTAATCTGTTTGTGCAGTGGAATTTGATGTTGTGGTGTTACAGGTTCAATACCCGGGGCCTGCTCAATTTTAAACTTCTATTTATTGGAAGTTATCTTTTGACTCCAAATTTACATCTGTTGCCAAATTTATTTGTCCACCGGAGATTCATTCAGCAATTTGAGCTTCTACAAAAAGCTTGGATTCCTGATCAAGATTCATACCCTTCATTTATGGAATCAACTACCTGCCCTCGCTTCTCAGTGAGTATTCTGTCATTTACCGTTTATCTCTCTTTTCAACAGTACTCTTTTTCTACAAACTGTTATTTTATTTTTCTTCTGTTCCTAGACGCTAGCTATGTAAAATTACTTCAAGGATGCCCAGAAGATTGCAAAGGAAATCAAGAGCAGTTTTTCCAGTAACCCCGACAAATTGGCTGAACTCAAAAGATTAGAGCAGATTGCCGAGCACAGTGGTGCGGCCCTAAATCTCATTTACCGGGTAGGTTCACTTAACCCATGGCTTAAGATTTCTTTTGAGTTTAGCCATAATCCATTTTTTGCTACTGCTGTCGTTAAGAGATCTTGAAATTATTCTTTCAATGATCTTTGCCAATTTTGAACACAATTAAGAGGTTTAGATTGACATTTTGTTAAATTATCCCATGTAGAAATTGTAACTCTAGTAATTATTTTTTTTCTCTCTCTGTCGAAGTTGTCAATTATTTATTTTATATCCATTGTATTTACTATAGAAAAGAATGAAAAACATAATATTTTTTAAAAAATCAAATTTCTTTATTTTTGTATGAGAGTATTGCCAATGTTACACGGGCAAAGAGTAGTTCATAGATTAGATGTCATGTATGCCAGGAGGATCCAGTCCATTGTAGTTGTCTGATCTGAATATTATTACAATATAATGTTTTCAGAATGAATGAAGTTGAAAGATTGCTTTCATTTCGTGGGTCATCAATCCTAAGTCTGCCCATCTTTCAGATTCTCTTGTCCAAATCCATTGTATTTTTTATATTTTTATTTTTTACACTAAAGTTTGTGCTGTCTCATATTTATACTAGCGATTTCTAAGGCTTTTGTGAAAAAGAAGATGAAAAAAGGTCATAGGTTTATAATGGCTGTGTTTTTATTTTGCAAGTTGGTCATGCAGTGAAAAGGATTCCATGATTTATAATTTGTTAATAATTAATTAAATATAGAATTTTCAATCCTTGATCTTGGTACATGACAGCATATATTTAATAATCCTATCCAATTCAATACAAAAATAAATGATTAGGATTCCAGTATAATTCTCTATTTAATCTATCTATCTATCTATCAAGACTCTGTTGGCCTCATCAGCATCAGCATACTCTTTAATTTTTAAGCAAAATAAGGGGAGATTGGTTAGTAGAAATTAAACATAAAATTCTGAATTAAACCTAATTTTTAAAAAGTAATACAGTTTGGAATGTTCTAATTAGTTATTAGGGGCTGCTGGCAATCTTCATTTATTTATTTATTTATTTGGATTCCACTTTTGGAATAAGTATTTGTTTTAACTTAATATTGAAAATTTCAAATTATAAATTTATTTGTTTCTAAATATGTAAATTTTATCTAATTGTTTTGAATATTTTATTAGGTATAATTGAATCTTTAGCTCAATATGCTACATAGGTATAGGATCCAATCGCAATTCATAATTTAATTGAAAGTCACCATTTTAAACCACAAAAAAAACAAACAAACAGGTAAATAAGATCTTTTTTTTTTTAAATTTTAAATAAAGAAAAAATTTAGTAATTTTGTTAAATTACTAAAAAATTTTAACAATTTTTATATACAAAATTATTAAAAATTTAAATAAGTTCATAATTGGAAGCTCAATGCATATGCATGACAAGTTTTATTAATTATTTAATCAAACAAGAAAAAATCTTGTACGTTGAAAAAAATCTGATCCGTAGTTTCCTTTTTTTGTAATGAATTGCGTGGAGCCCACAATCAGTAGCTGTATATAAACACTACAACAGGATGCCAATTGGTCCCCACAGGGTTGTTCGTTGGGACCCACTAATTCTCATAAATTTTGTGGTACCCCTATGGGTTGGAACCCTTCATGTTTTGAAGGTAAGGGTACGATAGTCTTCTTAAGGAGAACAAAAGAACAGAATTGTACCAATATCACTGGATTGTATAACAATCATTGATCCATATATATGCAATGAATCAATGCCCTCGTTCTCTCATTTATTATATACACATGCTACCCTAAAAGAATAATGAATGGTAAGGTAATATTGGGTAAATATAATTTGAAGGCTTTGAGATCTTAAATTACACATCCAGATTCGCAGCAACCTTTTATGAACGAAATTCGCAACAATCTTTTGAATAACTAAATTATACAGAAAATAAGCTTTGCATCTTTAAACTATTGAATCTTTTGAACTACCCCATAAACCAGTGGCACATCAAATGAGTCCTTGGCATTCTCTCATTCATGCTTTTAAAAATAATTATTTTCATAATCTTCTCGTCCCACCCTCACTCTTATCTCAAGTTCCGTATTCCCGTGGGCAGCTAAATAAAATTGGCTGGTAAACTACTCAAAACACTATCTTAAGGGTTAATAGACACTATTTAAATAATAGAAAAGAGTAATATTAAAAATATAAATTTTTTATATAAATTATTATGTATAAAATTACGTAATATAAGGTATAATAAATATAATTAATAATAACAAAAAAATATAAATTAATAAAAACTAATAATAATATTATTATATTATATTATATTAATTTGTCAAAAAAAATTATATTTTTAATATTATTTTAAATAATAATAACAATAAGTTTATAAGTTTATTGGAATTATTTATGAATATTAGATTATAAATATCGAGATAACAAATTTTGGGTAAAATGATTCTATCCATATACATTTTTAAATCATTTTTGTATGGAGATTATTAATTAATTCGAGATTTTATTATTTTTTCTTCTTAAAAACAAACATTTTAGGATGCGCATGAATAAATTCAATTTCAAAGTAAAGAGCTAAAAAATTGATATTATAAAAGGAGGAGTCAACTCCAACATATGAACCATTTAGCTTCTATAATATACAAAATATTTAAAACGAAGAATTAAGATTATGACTAAGATACCGAAAGATTAATGACACAAAAACAAATAACAGCTTTACTTGGTATTGAACTAATTAATATAACCTCAAAATATTAACAAAAAATATAAATTTAATAAAAAAAATTATATTTTAAAATATTTTATTAATTTTATTTTTAAAATACAACAAACTATCATAATTATCCTCTCGCGTGTAATTATTTCTCAACTTTGGGGCTATTTAACATTGCGTGGACTTATAAGACATAATTACTTTTAAAATAAAAGTTGTAGGAATAAATTTAGCATAATTAATTTTTACTTAATTTTTAAAATAAAATTATGAAAAATATTTAATATTTTAATTTTTGATAAGAAAAATTATAAGGTATTATTAAATATTTTTTTTTAAATTTTATTTTAGGTAAAACATAATATAATCACTACAACACAAAGTCAACTTAAAATATATTAAATAAAATTTGCAAATTAACATTTTTGTAAAATATTGAAACAACAAGGATCCCGTCCCATCCCTAAACGAATCCCACAAAAATTCAAAGTAAGCGTCTTTGTTTTGTTGTCACCGGCGTTCTTCGTTTTACTTTTATTCTTCGAACCTTCTAAAGACAACGACAGATGATCAAACATTACGCAACACACTTAGAGATCGAGGGGTCGTAAAGTCATAGACGTTTGTTTCTTTGATCAGTGGAGAAATCATAGCCTACAACCCATAACAGTTGGATTCCTTGAACTACCCAATCAATATCAACGATTTCCCATTATAATTTTCAAAAGAAAGAGACCCTTTTTTTTTTCTTTTTAAATTCTTCCTTAGACTTAGATCCTAGTAATTAATTCTATTACAATTTTTCATTTTCCAAAAAAATAATTCTTTTTTATAATAGGATATATAGGTAAAACTTAAACATTTATTTTAAGTATCATGAAAAAATTTATAGTATATCCAAGATTATTTGATAGCAAAATATGGATAAAAAACAAGTTATCAATATTTTTAAAGGTTTTAATAGTATTAAAGATTGATTAAAGATGATATTATACCCTTTATTATTTTTTTTGGGACATTATATTTTTTCTTAAAATTAAACTATTAATACGTAAAAATAATTATTAATTGGTTTGAAATCTTATTAAAAATCATAACTAAAAAGAGTGGAAAAAAATACATAAAACATTTATATACACCGTGGCCTTGCCCACTATTTGGCACATAATTTCTTTTAAAAAAATAAAAAAAAATGAATTTTATTAGATGAGAGAAATATTGGTCACCCTAATTTTTAACCTCAAATTTCTATTTTAAATAAATAATGTTTATTTATTTAATAATTGAAAAACATAATAAATAATTATAAAAATTTAATATCTCGATACCATCGCATTTGCTATATGTTATTTATTATAAAAGTTTAGGATGAAAATTAAAATTACTGATTAGACAAATATTCCAAAATTCTATGGTAAATGATTTTCAAAAATTTCTAATTTAAGTTTTTATGGGAATTCTAAAGTAAATTTGTTTGGCTTCAATGGTAGAGAAAAGAGAAAATAAGTGGTTGGCTGTTGGTGGGCAAGTTCATGTAAAACCCAAAATCTCCAAAGAGGGAAACAGTGTAAAGTTCTTGCAACGCCGTGTTCTGACAGATTGTCAGTTTAAAAACAGGATAAATTTAGTATAATTAATGAATAAATTTATAAATGAAAGTAAAATAAAAATTATAGTGAAAGACACCGACGGGCCAACCAAGCGAACAACCTTCATTAGCTTATTTTTGGTCGACTTTTCTTTGGTCTCAGACCACAAAACTTTTCAGTTTCAAACTTCTCTCTCTCCTTCTTACACAATTCAGCTCAAGGTAATCCTTTTTCTTTCTCTGATCTTATTTTGAACATCATTTGTTCTTATATATCAATAATTTCTATGTGGGTATTTTTTTTTTAATTTCTTTTTAGGCTTTCTGCATTGTATTTGTTGATGTAATCATAGAATTCTGCAGAACTTTCTGTTGTTTGTGATTAGATCTTTTCATGGTAAGTCAACGGGTGCTGTTTTCTGTTTTAATTTTGAACTTCCTTTTAATGGGTTTTGTTTTGAATTCAACTCATGCAACTCTGTGTTTAGTTGGTTTAGATTCTTTCATTTTATGAAATCTTGCAATATACTTGTACAAGAGTTGTTTAAATTCTGAATTTGAGCGTGTGGCTGCTACCTTTTTGTTTTTTAGCTGGCGATAGGAAGGGGTGGGGATGATTTGCTAAAGGTGATTCTATGACGTTTTCTGAGTATTTATGATTAGATCTTAAATGATCTTAAATGATTAGCCCAAATTATGGACTTAAAGTTGAGGCTTTTTATGAATTTAATGACGCTTTGATCGATTATGTAAGTGCGGATTTTGGCTAGAAAGAATGAGTTGAAGTGCATTATTTTGTTTGTGGAGAATTTAAAGAGCTTAATAAGGGAAACTAACATCAATTAATTAATGGGTATTGGTAGAATTTTTGATTGAAAGGGAGAGACAATGTCGGTCGGAGGCACGCAGAAGAGCTTCAGGAAAGCTCTTGGAGCCCTTAAGGATACCACCACAGTTTCACTGGCTAAAGTCAATAGTGATTACAAGGTATAAACAAATGTATTTAATTTTCTTTGATGGTGGTTTTAGCTGTGAAAACATCTGATCTTCTCTCTGTGAAATTGTTTTAGGAATTGGACATTGCTATAGTTAAGGCTACAAATCACGTTGAGCGCCCTGCAAAGGAAAAGCACATTAGAGGTTGATTCTCTCTTCTTAAGTATTGTATGGAACCTGTGTTTGTTTGGTCTTAACTTGTGTGCATTTGATTTCATGCTTTGGCTTCTTTGTAGTCTCCTAAGAAAGAAATACTCTTGGGTCTTACTTCCTTTATACATATTTCTTGTGCAGCCATTTTTGCTGCTATTTCAGCTACCAGGCCTCGTGCCGATGTTGCATACTGCATCCATACTCTTGCAAGACGGTTATCTAAGACACCTAATTGGGCGGTATGTGCATCGTACAAGAACATTATGCTATGTTAATATTTAAGTGAATCAAGTGAATCAAAATCGCTGAGATCTTAAGGAACAGCTGTGCAAATATTAGCTTCCTATATATGCCTAAAATCCTTGAACTTTTATTGATGTAATATTCACTGTAGGTTGTGTAGAGTAAGAGTACAGTACCTTGATGAGGGATTTCATCTTTAGTCCTATTGATTGGTTCTGATGTATTGATGCTCATAGTGGCTATGGTCTAACCATATGAAGTGAATGAACTCAGCTGAAAGAAAACCATGAATCTGATGTTCATAACTTCTACATTAGTAGGGGAGAATTTTGTTCTTCTCTGAAAGGTCTGATCTAACAAATTGCTGAATGAATTGAAAGTTCAATAAGCCTTTAAAACTTTTCTTTCAGAGAACAAGCATGCATTCATAATTTTAGTAATGGTTGATGCACTTGTTTGTTTGTTTGTTGTAGTAATGTCCTGTCTGAAAATTTTGTTGGTATTTTACATCTCGTATCTCTATCAATGTACCTAACTCTGCCACTGATGCTAATCTTTTTTCAAGTATCAAAGTTACAATATAATAATTAATGAACATTTTGTCTTTCTTAAGTATGCTCTCATATTTGCTTCTTCCATTCTTAAGGGAGTCTTAATTTTAAAATTAGCATTATAGTAGGATTATAATAGTGAACTCTAAGGTCTTTTCTCAGCATGGTGGTGGTTGCTGTTTTACTTTCCTTTGGTTAGTGCCCAGTGGACCTTTTAATTGACTTGAATTTATACTGTATATTGTGGATAATAATTGGCTAAACACTCATTAATCATTGTTTTTATAAATTGATGCACCTGGAGAGCTGATGTTTATAAAATCTGCTTTCTGTCTGTTTGGTCTTTAGGTTGCATTGAAAACTTTAATTGTTATTCATCGTGCTTTGAGGGAAGTGGACTCCACATTTCATGAAGAAGTCATCAATTATGGCCAAAGCAGGAATCATATGCTTAACTTGGCCCATTTTAAAGATGATTCCAGCCATAACGGTAATTGAATTATCTGTAGTTAATCGTTACTCTTCTTCAAAGCTTAAGTTTCTTGTTTATGAAATTTATTATCATATGCTTCTCAGCATGGGATTATTCTGCCTGGGTGCGCACTTATGCCTTATTTTTGGAGGAGAGGCTGGAATGTTTTCGTGTGTTGAAGTATGATGTTG
>JAWDEX010000018.1:4067674-4110659 GCA_035221805.1 Trichilia hirta
TTGGGAAAATCTTACAAGATTGGCGTGTTATCTCTGTGCAGGTTTGTCTGATATTTGAGTTTCAAATTTTCCTTCAATTTTCTCGTTCTTAAGTCATTTTTCCTCTGAAACTCATTTGGCCTATGCTGTTTGTTGTGATTTCTTATGTAATCAAGTTTGTTTCCTTTGTTGGTCATCTCCATGTGCTGTAGACTTGCTAGTAAGTGAGTTAGTAGAAGGCTGAGTAGCTCTGAATATCATTTCTTGTTTTGAGAATTGATTACTATATAGTTATAATGAGATATTAGTTGTTACAACTATTAATTATATACTGCAGCATTTATTATTAATGAATTTAATGTGTATTTATGCCTTTATTCCATTATTAATTGAGACATTGAGTACGTTGATTAATGTGCGTTACAATTCTTTGTTGTAACTTGAACATTACTCAAATTGCCCACTTTTATTTAACTGTAGACTTGGTGTAGATAAAAAGGTAATTTGAATTTTGGGAGACTTTTCAGCGAAATACTTTCTTTGTTTCTTTTTTATTTTACTTTTATATTTATGGTTTCTTTTCTTAATGGTTTTACATTTTGTCTTTATTTGTGTTGTGTTTAATTTGCTTTGTTCTATGGCCTCTGAGCTATTCATAACCACCGCAACTCAGTGATTTATAATTTTCCTATCTATGCAAGTTGCTATCTATATGGATCTATGTAATGCTGAAAACATTACCAGTTATTTGTGCACGTATGTCTTGTGTCTGTTCTTTAACAGCTAGAGCTTGCTCTTAGAAATGAGGTTGGAGAAGTCTCCAGCATTTTGGATGATGAGGTACAGTGCTCTCCTACCTGTATTTTCGACTAAGTGATTCCTTATAATAGCTTGTGATGTGTAGATGTTGGTACGAATAAACATTTGCAGTGGTGGAGCTGCGCAATTGAAAGTATTTTATGAAAATATTATGATAGAACTGAAAGTAATATGCAGTGGAGAGCTGAAAGTGTTATGATAGAAAAAAGAAAATTTTGGATAATTGTGCAATTTGATACACAAATAAAAAGGGGGCGGAATATATCCATTTTTTGTGAACTATATATCTTTCAAGCTTTTCAATTTTCATAATTTGTCTTAACTTGCTTAAGTACTTGCCGTGTTCGGGATAGTTACATTTGATACATTAGGATGGGATCGAGATCATCTTTTGTTAGTCCTTTTCCCCTTACAAATGTTAGACTCAATGAAAACAAACTCAGCTATAATTTGTATGAGTTATGTCCTCTGTGTTAGACGGTAGTGCTATCTGCTTTTCTGATACACCTAATTGGCATTAGATTCAATGAGTTGCAAAGAAATTCATTTGTTTTTGCAGAATATGTCTCTCAAGATATTAAGACACATTCTTAATTGGGCAGAGGAGCAAACTTACTGGATAGCTTCTCGTTTTCTCATGCTGGGCTTTGAATTGGACCTATATTCCCCCAGTGAATATTGTATGGTCTATTGGTATCTGTATGTCGTCTTAATCAAACTTGCAGAAAAAACTCATTGTAGGATGGCAGTAAGCAATGAGACTGGTAAGTTTGTTTACTCTTCATTTCTTATTGCTTGTGAGATTTGTTAAATGTTTGTGCAGAGACATTGTTATCTGCTGAAGTTGTGTTTGCCCAAAGCAATTATTTTAGATGAATAACACAAATTCTTGCGTAAACATTTGGCTGTTCTATTGTGAAAATATTTTTCCAGGGTTTTGAACCAATGTTGATTTGTTCCTGTATTTCTGTTCATCAGCTAAACGGAAGGCAAAGAAGAAAAAGGATTCCATAAAGGAGATGGCAAAGGATTCTCGGGTTCCTCCAGCAATTTTGTTTCTTCAGTGCTATATATGTCTTGCCGAAGGGCTCACTATGGTAAATTCAGTTTTCTACATTTTATGAACAACTGCTTGAAATATGATTAATATGTTTTCCGGATGGAAATTTACCTCCCAATCTCAGTGAGATATTTGTTTTGGTGATCGGCTTAAACTTTATTTTTCAGATTTAAGAGGACTTTGAATTCTGAGTCATCTGCCCATTTATATACAACCGGAAAATTTTGCACATTGTTAATCAAATGGTTTTACTTCAACATGTCAGCTCTTATAATTCATTAATGAGTTCTGTCTTCTAGATGCTTGCTGCTTTGAGGAATGAGCTCATGGTCTTACAGAGTCCAAACCTTTTTAATACTGAGCGGGAGGTAAATGATAGCTTTCTTTCGCTTTCTTTTATTTATCTAAATGCACTAGGCATAAAACCACGGTGGTATAAAATGATGGTTCATTCCTAAGCTAGCCTATGTAAAGTTCGCTTATTTGTTTCCATCAAACTAATTTATTTGTTAGGGGGGATTGGATGTTGTAGTGTTGCAGGTTCAATACCTAGGTCGGCTCACTTTTGTACTTCAATTTATTGAAGTTTAGTTCTTGACTCCAAATTTATTTGTCTTCCAGAGATTCATTCAGCATTTTGAGCTTTTACAAAAGGCTTGCGTTCCTGATCACGTTTCATACCCTTCGTTCATGGAATCAACTACCTATGCTTGCTTCTCAGTGAGTATTCTATGTTATTTACCATTTACCTATCTTTTTCAACAACTATCTTTTCAGACAAACTGTGATTTCGTTTTTCGTCCATTCCCAGACCCTAGCTATGTACAATTACTTCAAGGATGCCCAGAAGATTGCAAAGGAAATCAAGAGCAGCTTTTCCAAGGACCGTAATAAATTGGCTGAACTCAAAAGATTAGAGCAGATTGCAGAGCATAATGGTATAGCCCTAAATCTCATTTGCCGGCTAGGTACCCTGGACCCTTCGCTTAAGGTTTCTTTTGAGTTCAGCCATCATCCATTTTTTGCTACTGCTGTTGTTAAAAGATCTTGAAATTATTCAATAAGTTATCTCTGCCAATTTTGAACACGGCTAAGAGGTTTATAGGCGCATTTTGTTAAATCATCCTGCGTAGAAATTTTAACTCCAGTAATTTTTTTCTCTTGAAGTTGTCAATTATTTATTATATATCCATTGTAATTTACAATAAGAAAAGAATGAAAAACATAACTTTTAAGAAAAGCAAATTTCTTTATTTTTGTACTGAGTGTTGCGAATGTTACACCAACAAGCAATTGGTCTTAAGATTATATGTCGTGTACTAGGATGATCCAGTCCATTGTAGTCGTCTGATCTGAATATACTGTACAATATAATACAGTATAATGTTTTCTCAATGAATGAAGCTCAAAGATTGGTTTCATTTAGTGGGTAGCCAATACTTGTTCATCTTTCTGATTTCTCTTTTCCAATTTCGATAAAAATAGAGTTTTAATTTTATATTTTTATTTGATCTTGATTTAGACCAAAGTTTGTGCTGTGACACATTAGCAATTTCTATGGCGTTTGTGAGAAGGAAGATGAAAAGGTCATATGTACATAGGATTCTATGATTTGTAATTTGTCAACAATTAAGTATAGAATTTTCAATCCTTTGATCTTGATTAATGATCTTGTGACAGCATATAATCATATCCAATTCAATCCAACAGATGGCTGATTAGGATTCCAATAGAATAATCTATTGATTCTTCTAAAGGCATCCTAATCTTGCAAGATTCTGTTGGCCTCAAGTGGAAGCATCAGCATACTTTTTAATTTTTAAACAAAATAAGTTAACTTATAGTAATTAAACAAAGGAATTAGATTTCTTAATTCTGGATTAAACCAAATTTGTAGTAACTTTTGAATTAAATATTATTACCGCTTGGAATGATTTATGGTTGGGAACGTAGGATACTAGTTAGTAATTTATGTGCTGACAATCTTTGATTAATTATTTGGACTCCAATTTTGCGTTGATACTTTTCCAGCTTAAATATTTAGATGTTTTAATTTAAAAAATAAATAAATAAATTTATAATTTGAAGTTTTATGCGTGTTACTGATGAGTTTGTGTATAGCACACGACAAATTTTATTTACTATTTAATCGAACAGAAACAATTCTTCGAAATTTAAAAGCAATCTGATTCGCAGTTCCCATTTTTGTAAAGGACAGTGAGTGAGGCCCACTATCAGTCTCCGTATGTAAACAGTACAATACAAAGCCAACTGGTTGCATTCGTCATTGGGTTGTTCGTTGGGGCCCACTCATTCCCATCATTTTTGTCGGCCGTTGATTTTTCATTTTAGACTCTAAGGTCTTGACTCAGCAACGCACTGAGGTAGAATCTGAAAAGACATCATTTGCCCCAGATTTCTGGCCCTTCTTTTGCTCTCGTAATGGCTTAATGTGAAGGGTACGATCGTCTTTCTAAGGAGAAAAATAAAAAAAGAATTGTACCGATGTCACGTGGTTGAATTGGGTTGACCGTTGGAAAGTTGGGAGTTGTATTCCTGTTGGCACATTCAATCACTGGTCCATTCACGACGAATGAATGCCCCTCGATCTCTTATTTGTTACAGATCTGGCCCATACAACAATAATGACAATTTTGGGTAAATATAATTTATCATTATTTACTTGCATAGAAGGATTTAAGACTTAAAATTATTGTCAACTATATTATACAAACTTTTTATATAAATTATCATAAATAAATTAATGAAATATAATAATATTATTTAATATAAAATACAATTAATAAGAATAAAAAATATAAATTATATAGTAAAGTTATATTTTTAGAATTATTTTAAATAATAATAATAATAATAATAATTTTATTATTGTAATGTCTTGTGTCAAGATATAATTAGTAACTTCTACCACTTTTTTCTGTTGGTTCAATCCACTACTTATTTGCATCTTATAAATGTCCTCCATGTGTTCTCTCTATTTGGCTTAGATTTTAACATGAACGTATTGTATACTTAAAACACGTGTAAAAAATATAAAAAGGTATAACACCAATCTTAATTTAATTGATTGAAGTGGATGTAAAATTTTTTATAAATAGACCACACCATATTGTATTACGGACGCTTGAACAATAAGATTTTTTTATTTTATATTTTCAAATTTAGTCAATTAAATTATCTTGATTAATTTCAATCTAACCTTTATTTCAATAAATATCAATTAAACCCCCATTTAGGTCCTTCAACTCCTTTTTATTTATATTTAAACTAATATTTACAACACGTTATTGGCATGATCTCAATACGTGAAGTATTTTATTTATATTTTTAATTTAATACTTTTACAGTATACTATATTTAATTTTACAATTATATTACTATTATTTTATGCAACTATTCTTATAAGTATGCTATGTAAATGCTATCACAATGGATCTTTTATATCAAAAAATAAGAATTATATGTATGATTTATTTGATAATAAGAAAGAGATAATTAGAACTCAAATTTTTGAAATTAACCTCATAAGGTCTAAAGTCTTAAATATTAATAAAATTTTATATGAGTTTGAAGTTTTAAATATATGTGCATTTAAATTTCAGTAGTATTATACTTATTGTTATATGTTATTATCTTTACTATTTTATTATTTCTATTATTTTTCTATTATATATTAAGTTTAAAGCTTTGATATAATTAACTAGACCTGAAGTTCTGAAAATAAATTATAACATAAACTTTGGATGTAAAGTTTTAAATATATTAAAATCTAAAGTTTTGATATAATTAGAACCTAAAATTTTGTATAATCATTAGATTAAAACTTGAAATTTTAGATTTATGAAAAATTATATGTGTAGACTTGAAGTTTCAATTATATAGATGAAGTTTATTATATTCTACATGTGATATAGATTTGATTTTTATGTCACTAATTTTTATTTTTTTATCTAAAAAGCTAAATTAAAGTGGCAAGTCTTAAAAATTTAAAAGTTCTTATTCTTAATATTACCAAAAGTAATTAATATTACCAAAAGTAACTATCTTTCTTGAGTCTTGGATGTGATAATACATTTATAAGCTTTTGGATTAGCAGATATTATCAAGAAGAAAAATTGATCATTACTACAGAATCAATTAAAGGCTATTATTTTTCTATGTCATCATTTACATGAGAGCCTAAAGGCTTAATTTCTCATTGTTGAGGATTCACTAGATCTATAGAAAAATTTAAAAGAGAGATATGATTATCAAAAAAATATTTTTTTATCTAAAACAAAAAAGAGTGGATAAACCTATGATTATATGATCACAAAATTGTTGTTGAATATAATTTTACCATATTTCATATCGTCTCACAGCTAAAATTGTGTGATAAAAAAGTATTTGAATAATGCAAATTAGAAAAGATATTCTTCATATTTTATGCAAGTAATATAGTTTTGTAGTAATAATATCAAGAATATAAGTTTTAAAAGTACTCTTAACTCATCTTCTGTCTTTTGCTAGTTGACCAAAATAATAACCTCTATTAAAAAATTATGAAAAATATCCAATCGAATCTATGTCAATCTCAAAAGTAAATGTGAATACCATTAATAATTATGAATATGACAGAAGCTTTAAGAAGAGGTATAGTTATTACCCCGTGATGGTCATAAATTTCCAAGATGGTAAAAATAAAAAAACCAATATAACCATCAAAAGGAGAATATTTATAAAATGCTAGATCCTAATGATAAGTTCAAAAAAAATTTTGATAAGTCATAGAGAAGATGTGAAGAAAAAATATATTGGTCACAGATATGTAGGGCACTAAAAAAGGATAAAAGAAAGAAAATAAAAAAAAATTTTATTGATAATTTAGATTCTATAGATTTTACTCATCTTGATATCTCTAACTTTTTTGAAGATAAAAATAGGATTATTAAACATTTAATTGATAATAAAAGTGTTTGCACCAATTAAAGTTTGCTAAATTTACTATTCTTATATTCTTTTTTGTTATTATTATTGTTATTGTATTTCTTCTTTTAGTTTAGTAATTTTACAATCATATGATATGTATTTTTTTGTTTAATATGAATTTTTTATATTTAATAAAAGGAAATGAGACTTAATAGATTCTCTCTCTTGAAAAATAAAGGTAGGAATATATGCCTGACAGACAATGCATTTTTGCATACTATCTTATAAAATAGAAAATATTTCTTAGAACTAATAAATATTAAATTGAAAGTGAATACCATCTCAGGTCTTATAGATTTGATTAAAAGCTTTGAAAGAGCTATAGTCCTGTTAGCAAGTAGAACTAAATTATGCATTTAAAATATCGTGTATTCATCCAAATTCGGAAGAAATCTACTTCATTTTAAAGATATTGATCGAAATAAATATCACTTTTAGATTTTAAATAAGAATAATATAGAATATCTTTGCATTACTTCTGATATCTTAGGCAAAAAATATATATTAAAAAAGCTTTTGACTTTAACATCTAAGTTATATTATACAATTATGATTTCAATTGAAAACTATGCAATAATGAGCCAAAAGTTTAATGATTCAAAATTATTTATATTATGACATTACTAGTTAGATCATTCAAGATCAACAATGATGCGTAAAATTATTAAAAATTCTCATGAATATCTATTAAAGAATTAGAAATTTTTTTTGTCCAATAAAAATATTTGCTACACTTGTTTACAAAAAAAAAAAATTAGTAATCAAATCATCACGCTTTAAAATTAGTTTTGAATCTCTATCTTTTTTACAAAAATTCAAGGATATCTGTGGTCTAATACATTCGACTAACAAGTTTTTTTTGCTATTTTATGATTTTAATTAATGCATCTGATCTATAGTCATATGTTTGTTTATTATCTACACATAAAGTTGTATTTGCTAGATTACTTGTACAAATTATTCAGTTAAATGCATAATTTTTTAATCATCCAATTAAGACTATACGTTTACATAATGTTAGTGAGTTTACTTTTAAGACATTTGATAACTATTATACTTTGGTGGATATTGATATAGAATATCATATCCTATATATTCGTATATAAAATAGATTAACTGAATCTCTTTTTAAGCAAATTTAGGTAATTATTAAAACTCTTTTATTATATACTCAATTACTAATTTTTATATGGGAATATGTTATTTTATATGTTGCATTATTAATCATTTTTTTATTATTAATATTCTTTGTTATAACTTATAACTAATCATTAGCGTGATATATCCCATTTATATACTTTTGTTTGTGCTATTTATGTTCTTATAACACCTCTATAATGCACTAAAATGGGTCTTAACATCGTTTGAGAATCTATGTTGGTTTTAATTCACTTTCTATTATTAAATAAGTTAAACCTTTAATAGGTGACTTATTTACTATACGATTTGCAGATTGTGAATTAAATGAAATAATTTTCCCACCATTAGGAGAAAGAAAAATGCCTTTTGAAGTTAAACCTGAATTTACTTGGAATACAATAACTTTATCTTATTTTAATCCTCGCACTAGTCAATATGAAAATAAAGTATGAAAGATTATGCAGTTTTAGCAAATTACATATCAATTATTAGATATATTTAATGATACATCACGAGCGAACAAATCATATCTACCAACCACTATTATACTAGCTCTGGTAATTGTTTCTAAAGAATAACTCAAATATATAGTAATAAATAAATAATCTATTACATTCTAAAAGTATGGTAGACTATTTAGTTCAAAAGATACAATTTCACAAAAAAATTAAAAAAATTAGACAATTAAAAATATTAGTACTATACTTATAGCTCCAAAAGAGTCATTTACTCCTGAAGAGACAAATATGCCTTAACAATTAATTATCACTGAAGATATAAGTATTCTTAAAGTTAGATAAGCGCTTGATGAGGTATAAGAATTAAAAAATGAAGAAGAGTTTACAAGTTATGCTTATATACATATAATGTAGGTTCATAATAATATAATTATTAATAATGTATTTTCTTATTCAATAGCTACTAAAATTACGAAAGATGATTACGAATTATAAATTATTAATAAATATAAATAAAGACGTGATTGGCCTTAATAGAAAGAAACAATTCAAACAGAATTAACTTCTCTTACTAAATATGAAGTATTTAGACCTATAGTCTAAATACCTAAAGATATTAAACATGTTGGATATAAATGAGTATTTATATAAAAACATAATAAGAATAACAAAATCGTAAAATATAAAGTACAATTTGTTGCTCAAAGTTTCTCTCAAAAACCTATTATTAATTTTGACAAAACATATTCTCTTGTGATGAATATCATTACATTTTAATTTTTAATTAATAATTTTTGAAAAATTAATATGAGTTGTATGGATGTAATGACTACTTATTTATATGGGTCACTTGACATAGATATTTACATGAAATCTCTTAAGAATTCAACATACCTAAAATATATAAATTAAAGTATCATAATTTATATTCAATCAAATAATAATGATCTTTATATGGATTAAAATAGTTTGGGTGCAAGTGGTATAATCGTTTGAGCAAATATTTGATAAAAGAAAGATATATTAATAATCTTATATGCTCATACATTTTTATAAAGAAATCAGAACATGGATTTGCCATCATAGCAATTTATGTCGATAATATGAATATAATTGAAACCCTTGAAGAAGTTTTAAAAACTACTAAATACTTAAAAATAGCATTTGAGATGAAAATTTTAGGAAAAATTAAATATTGTCTCAGTATACAGATTAAAGATAAATCTAATAAAATATTTGTCCATTAATATGCTTATATTGAAAAAATTATAAAGCACTTTAATATAGATAAATCTCATTAATTGAGTACTCAATAATTATTAGTTCTCTTGATTTTAAAAGAGATTCATTTCGTCTTAAAAAAGATAGTGAAGAGATACCTGATTCAGAAATATCATATCTTAATACTATTGGTGCCTTATTATATTTGGCACAATCTACCAGACTAGACATAGTATTTGTTGTAAACGTATTAGTCAGATTTTGTTTTGTACCAACTAAGCAACATTGGAATGATATCAAACATATATTATATTACCTTTATAAAATAATAAATTTTATTTTATTCTAATGAACCAATACCAAATTTAAACTTAGTTATTCATACAGATATTGGTTATCTTTTTGATCTTTATAAAGTTAGATCACAAATAGAATATATATTCACTTATAATAATATAGTAATTTTACGGCGATCAATTAAAACTTTTATTGCTATCTCTTCTAATTATGCTGAGATTTTTGCTCTATATAAGCAAGTCGTGAATGTGTATGACTTTGTTCTATTATTTAACATATTCAGAGCACATGTAACTTATCTTTTACTTTAGAGAATTCAACAATAATTTACAAAGATAATGCTATTTGCATTACTCAAGTTAAAATAGATTACATCAAAAATGACAAAATCAAGCATATTTCACTTAAATTTTTTTTATAACCATGAGCTTTAATAAAGTAGCTAAATTAATGTTAAGCAAATTCACTCCTCTAAAAATATTTCTGATCTTTTCACCAAAACTTTACCTATATCAACTTTTGAAAAGTTGGTATATGATATTGGAATACGTCATCTTTACAAAATATAAAATTGATGACAGTTTGAGAAGGAGAATTTTATCAGAGAAAGTCAAATATGTGCACCCACTGAGTGTAGCCGGATGGTTCTATCCTGGGGGGGCAATCGTGCTGGTCCTAAGTTCGAACTTCTTAGAGTGCACTCAGGTGTAAGAGCCTGGTGCAACCTCGATTTTATTCGGCCATTTGGTATCGCTGGTCAGTAGGGTCGAGTCGGGCCCCTGTTAGTTAAGGGTCTGGGCCTGTCCCTGTGACGCTGCCCTAGGGGCAGTCGAGGGCCTAGGTCCCCCTGGCGAAGTCTCCCAGAGCATTGGCTGGCGGTCGAAGTTTCCGAATTTCAAAAAAAAAAAAAGTTAAATATGCATTGTACTCTTTTTTTTTTTTTTGTACTAGGTTTTTGTCCCACTAAATTTTACTGGTAAGATTTTTATGAGATAGAATTTAACACATGATAAATTAATTGATAGTGGTAAAATTAAAGGAAAGTGTTGTAATGCCATATGTCAAGATATGATTAGCAGCTTCCACCACTTTCTCCTGTTGTTCCAATCTACCACTCCTTATGCATCCTACAAATGTCCTCCATTTGTCATCTTCTATTTGGTTTAACTTTTGGCATGAATGTATGATATATTGTATTCTTAAAATATTTGTCAAAATGTAAAAATGCATAACACTAATCTCAATTTGATTGATTGAAGTAGATGGCAAGATTTTTTTATAAATATGTCACACCATATTATATTACACACACTTGAGCAATAAGATTTCTTCACTTTATATCTTCTTATTTGCTCAATTGAATTATTTTGTTAATTTAAATTAAACTCTTTTTCAATAAATATCAATTAAGTCTCTATTTGGCTAATATTAATTAAGTTTTTTTAACTCTCTCTTATTTATATTTAAACTAATATTTACAATATTTATTCGTTTATTAGAATTATTTATCAATATTGGAAATGCCAAGATAACAAATTTGGTATAAAATGATTCTTTCCATATACATATTTAAATAAACATTATTAATAAATTTTTTTGCAATTTGTTAATAATTTTGGTATGCCCATGAATAAAAACGATTTCAGAGTAAAGAGTTCAAAAATTGATACTATAAAACGAAGAATTTAATTTCTACAAACTACAAGTAATTTAAATGAATTAAATCCTTAACCACAAGATTAAGACTAAAGATATAATGATGAATAACTCCAAATTAAATAATAGCTTTACTTAGTATGATGAACTGTGACTTTAAAATATTAATAAAATAATATAAATTTTATTAAAAATTAATATTTTTAAATGCTTTCGTAGTTTTACTTTCAAAATACAAGAAGTAATTATATTTATCTTCTCTCATATAATTTTTTCTTTCAATTTTCGGTCTATTTAGTATTGTAGTGTGATGTGGTGTTATGATTTTTAAATTAAAATTGCTGTAGTCGGATAAAAGCTACAAGGACATATTTAATATAATTGATATTTACTTAATTTTAAAAATAAAATTATAAAAAATATTTAATAAAATTCACTTATTTTTTAATTAATATTTTAACCATATCACCTGAAAAACAAAAATATATTTAAAAAAATAAATGTTAATATAAAAATATATAAATAAAAGTTAATATTATTAATTTTTAATTTATTTTTAAAAAACATAACAGAATTACCATAATACCCAACTGATACAAAATATATAAACTAAAATTTACAAGATAGCATTTTTGTAAAATGTGGAAAGAACAAGGGTATAATCACATTCATAATCCAAGAAAAAGTAACAATAGATTATCAAACATAATGATATACAAAAGAGAGAGAATGGTCCCAAAGTTATGAATGATTCTTTGATCAATGGAAAAATAATAGCCTACAACCCATAGCAGATTGGATTCATGTTTTGACTAATAATTTTCATATTAAGGAGGGTACTTTGTTAGACTTTGTTTTCTTTGTAAAATTCTTTATTAGACTTAGATCAAAATAATTAATTCTATTAGAAGCTTCTTTTCTTTTCTTTTCTTTTTTTTTTTTTTTTTCCTTTTTCCTTTTATTTTATTTTAAAATATTTATTTTATTTTGTCAAACTAATATTCCAATGATTTGGTTTTATTGAAGAATAATTATTATTTTTTAAATAGAATATGTTGGTAAAACTAAACAATTATTTTAATTATAATGAAAAAAAATTTATAGTATTTTCAAAGATTATTTGATGGCAAGAGTTGGATCGAAAAAAGTTACAAATATTTTTAAAGATTTTAATAATATTAAAGATTAATTTGAGATAAAATTATAACCTTTGTTATTTTTTTGAGATATTATATTTTTTTTCTTAAAATAAAATTAATAGCTACAAAAATAATTATTAATTAATTTAAAAATATATTAAAAATCATAATAAAAAAATAAAAAGTGAAAAAATATATAAAACATTTATATATACTGTAGCCTTACCCATTAATTGGTACATAAATTTAAAAGAATTTTAAAAAAAGGAGTTTTATTAGACAAGAGTTATGCCGGTCACCTAAATTTTTAACCTTAAATTTTTATTTTAAATAAATAATATTTATTTATTTATTAATTATAAAAATATAATAAGTAATTATAAAAATTCAATATCTCAATACCATACCATCTCATTTTGCTATATGTTATTTAAAATTAAAATTACTGTTTCAATAAACTTCCCAAAATTCTATGGCAAATGATTTTCGAAAACTTCTAATTTAAGTTTCATAAAAAGTCTAAAAATATATTTGTTTGGTTTCCATGGCAGTGAAAAGAGAAAATAAGGAGTTGGGTGTTGGTGGTAGGCGACTTAAAGTAAAAACAGAAATCACCAAAGAAGGAAATTGTAGAAAGTTCTTACAATGCCGTATTCTGACAGAGATTGAAAAACAGTATAAATTTAGCAGAATAAATAAATGAAAATAAAATAAAAATAATAGTGAAAGACGCCGACGAGCCAACCTTTTCTTTGGTCGACTTTTCTTTGGTCTTCATACCACAAGACTTTTCAGTTTCAAACTTCTGTCTTTCTTTCTTCTACAATTCAGCTCAAGGTAATCCTTATTCTCTCTCTGATCTTACTTTGACCATCGTTTATTCTTCCATATCAATAATTTCTATGTGGGTGTTTCTTTCTTTTGATTTTTTTTTTTGTTTCTGCATTGTTTTTGATAATGTAATCGTAGAATTTTGCAGAATTTTATATTGTTTTTGATTAGATCTTTTCATGGTAAGTGAACGGTTGCTGTTTTTTTGTTTTAATATTGAACTTCTTTTATATGTGTTTCGTTTTGAGTTCAACTCATGCAACTCTATGTTCAGTTTGTTTTGATTCTTTCATTTTGTGACATCTTGCTATATACTTGTACAAGAGTTGTTTAAATTATGAACTTGAGCGGGGGCGGTTGCCCTTTCTTTGGGTTGACTTATATGGTTTGCTAATGATGATTATAAGACATTTTCTGAGTATTGATGATTAGATCTTAAATGAAGTGATATAAACTGAAATTATTGGCTTAAAGTCGAGGCTTTTAATGAACTTAATGACACTTTGATCAATTATGTAATTGTGGATTTTGGTTAGAAAGATTTAAGTGAATTGCATTATTTTGTTTGTGGAGAATTTAAAGGGTTTATAAGGGTTACTAACATCAATTAGTTAATGGGTGTTGGAAGACTTTGTGATTGAGAGGGAGAGATAATGTCAGGCGGAGGAACGCAGAAGAGCTTCAGGAAAGCTCTTGGAGCCATTAAGGATACCACCACAGTTTCATTGGCTAAAGTCAATAGTGATTACAAGGTATAAACAAATGTATTTAATTTTCTTTGATGGTGGTTTTAGTTGTGAATACATCTGATCTTCTCTCTGTGGAATTTTTTAGGAATTGGACATTGCTATAGTTAAGGCTACGAATCATGTTGAGCGCCCTGCAAAGGAAAAACACATTAGAGGTTGGTTCTCTCTTCTTAAGCATTGTTTGGAGCTTGTGTTTGTTTGGTCTTCAGCTGTGAGTGTTTGATTTCATGCTTTGACTTCTTTGTATTCCGCCTAAGAAAGAATTACTCTAAATACCCTTGGGTCTTACTTGCTTTATACATTTTTTTTTTGTGCAGCCATTTTTGCTGCTATTTCAGCTACCCGGCCTCGTGCTGATGTTGCATACTGCATCCATGCTCTTGCAAGACGGTTATCTAAGACACATAATTGGGCGGTATGTGCATCATACAAGAACATTATACTATGATAATATTTAAGTAAATGAAATAAATGAAAATGCCCTAGATCTTAAGGAACAGTGGTGCAAACATTAGCATCCTATATATGGTTAAAGTTTAAAAATTTTATTGGTGTAATATTCAATTGTAGGTTAGGTAGAGTAAGAATACAGTACCTTGATGGGGGACTATGTCTTTAGGCCTATCGATTGGTTCTGATGTATTGATGCTCGTAGTGGCTGTGGGCTTAACCACGTGAAGTGAATAAACTCAACTGAAAGAAAAACCATGAATGGGACGTTCATAACTTCTACATTATTAGGGGGGAATTGTGAACTTCACTGAAAGGTCTGATCAAAAAAGTTTCTGAATGAACTGAAAAATCAACAAGCCTTTAAAACTTTTCTTTCGGAGGATAGGTATGCATTAATAATTTTATTAGTGTTTCTTTTTTTTCTTTTTTTTTTTTTCAAAATTTTAGTAGTGGTTGATACACCTCCATGTTTGTTGCAGTAAAGTCCTGTCCGAAAATTTTGTTGCTATACATCTCATACATCTATCTATATACCTAACTCTTCTACTGTTACCAATCCTTCTTCAAGTATCAGAGTTGCAATATAATAATCAATGAACATTTTGTCTTTCTTAATATGCTCTCATATTTTCTTCGTCTTCTATTCTCAAGGGAGTCCTACTTTAAAACCTAGCATTATAGTAGGATTATAGTAGTGAACTGTAAGTTTTTTTTTCTGCTGGGTGGTGGATGTGGTTTATTTTCCTTTGGTTAGTGCCCAGTGGGCCTTTTAGTTGACTTGAATTTATCCTGTATATCAGGGATAATAATTGGCTAAATATTCATTAACCACTGTTTTTATAAATTGATGCACTGGGAGAACTGGTGTTTATAAAAATCTGCATTCTGTTTGGCCTTTAGGTTGCGTTGAAAACTTTAATTGTTATTCATCGTGCATTGAGGGAAGTGGACCCCACATTTCATGAAGAAGTCATCAATTATGGCCGAAGCAGGAATCATATGCTTAACTTGGCCCATTTTAAAGATGATTCCAGCCCAAATGGTACATAAATTATCCATAGTTAATTGTTACTGTTCTTCAAGGCTTAAGTTCCTTGTGCATGAAATGTATTCTCATATGCTTCTCAGCATGGGATTATTCTGCCTGGGTGCGCTGTTATGCCCTATTTTTGGAAGAGAGGCTGGAATGTTTTCGTGTGTTGAAGTATGATGTCGAGACAGATCGTCCTGTAAGATGTTTATATCTTTGATGTGATCATTTAATTTCAGTTTTTTGAATTGATCTGCTTCATTATTTTTGCTGGTGGAAAAATTAATTGCTATGTTCCATTTAAATACTATATTTACCCGTTCAGTAGGTTGGGTTCTAGCCCCTGCATTCTGTATTTAATTGCTTAAAAAGACACCATCTTCCTCTTTCTCTCTTTAAATTGTCAATGTGTTACTGTAAAAGCTTTGTGATTTCTGTTAGAAATCATTGAAGTAATAGATTTGAGCCAAAAGAAAAAAAGGCAGAAAAAGGAAAGTTCTTCACACACTCAAGCTTCATTGCAGAGAACCAAAGATTTGGACGCTGTTGAATTGCTTGAGCATTTACCAGCTCTGCAGCTGCTTCTCTTTCGCGTTCTTGGTTGTCAGGTAATGCTTTGAATTTGTATCCCACAGAACAGTGTTTGCTTGTCATTTGCCAACAATTACTTTCACTGCACATTGATGCCTATCACATATTTTTGACATTTTTTCATTTTAATTATGCCTTTGACGGCTGCTTTTGTGATTCTTATACAGCCACAAGGTGCATCAGTTCATAATTTTGTGATTCAGTTGGCCCTTTCATTGGTATGCGAAGCTTTAAACATATTATCTATCCACAATGTTTGGTCATGTAATATGGAAACTATAATCTGTAGTTTTTTATATGTCTTCTGTTGATACAAATAGGTTGCTTCTGAAAGCATCAAGATCTATCAGGCTATAAGTGATGGTACAGTAAATTTGGTTGACAAGGTAAGCAACTTTTTTTGTTTCCTGAAATAAGCTTAGCACAGAAAATGTGCAATTGTTGAATATATGCTAATCTTAACTATAACAGTTCTTTGAGATGCAACGCCATGATGCTTTGAAGGCACTAGATATATACAGGAGGGCTGGGCAGCAGGTATTGCCTTTTGCAATATTCTTGCTGTGACTTTTAACTAGGCTTTCTTTTTTCTATTGTAGGCTCTTACAGTGTATGTATTTTTCAGGCTGAGAGACTGTCAGAATTCTATGAAATATGTAAAAGTCTTGATATTGGACACGGAGAAAGATTTATAAAGATTGAGCAGGTTTGAGTTCTCTGCTTGTGGTACAATCTCAAACTAATTTCTCTTCCTTTGGAATTTCCTTTCATTGTCTGAAAGGTACTTCTCTACTAATTTTTTTTATTCATAATGAAGCCCCCGGCATCATTTCTACAAGCCATGGAAGAGTATGTGAGAGATGCTCCACGGGGTTCAACATTTCGCAAAGATCAGGTATGTTTGTTCGTATGTATGCATGTCTTGGTGTACATATGTATGTCCCTGTGTGTACACGTGATGAATTCTCATGAGCATTAAAAATCATTGTCTCAGCAGCTGAGTAAGTTGTGTATTTCACTAGATCCATCACTTAGGTTGTAAACTAACATTGTTCTCTATGTTGTTAAATTTACATGCCTCCCATGTTTTCATCTATTTCTTTATATGGATAAGCACACATTCATTTGTGCATGTCAGATGACAAGGTAAAGTTTTAAATGGATCCAAAACTGATCCAATTCATCTGAGTGTTAACTCCATTATGAAAGATTTTAGAACCTTTCTATATTACCTCCATTAATACATGCATCTGTTTGGAATGATTTGAGAGCATTAATGAAATTTTTTTCGGCAGAAATTTTTTAAAATTCTTCCAGTTAAATTGCTTCTTATCAACTTTTATATACTGAGCAGGCGTCTGACAATAAACTTGCTGCACCCAAGGAAGTTTTGGCCATCGAATACAAAAAATCACCAGAGGTGGAGGTGGTGGAGGAGGCAAAGCCACCATCACCACCTCCTCCTGAACCAGTAAAAATAGAACCGCCTGTTGTTGAACCTCCTGATTTGCTGGTAACTTCAAGTCTTTCTTTTGTTCAATGGATATATAGCACATCCATTTTCTGAGAACTAAGCCGGTCAACTTTCTCTGTCCTTTTTTCCTCAAAGGGATTGGATGATCCTGTCCCTGTTGCATCAGAACTGGATGAGAAGAATGCCCTTGCTTTGGCTATTGTGCCAAGTAAGTTCGTTTTAATAATTCTATCACATATGGCGTTAACTTTAGTGAGAATCAATTTTGTTTCTTAGTTTGTTCTGGAATGGAATTACACAAAATCAACTGGATATGCTTTTACTCTTGTTAAATGACTACTTGATAGGTTAGAACCTATCAGTAGCATTTAAGCTTTAGTAGTTTTCACTAATATGATCAAAGATTATAATGTCATAGATTATAAGTCCAGAAATGATCAGAATCTGAAATATAAGTATTATGCTTTCTAAATTAGATTATGATTGCATTTTAGAGTTCATACCCAACTGAGAATTAATTCATGATTTCATGGTGGTTGTTGCAGTTGAGCAACCCGCTTCTGTTGCTCCCAATCCTCAAAATGGAACCACAGGCTGGGAATTAGCACTTGTTACTGCTCCAAGCTCAAATGAAAGTGCTACCACTGCAAGCAAATTGGTACTCTTAATTCTACCATTTTCCCCAAATATTTAAATGTTATTTGTGTTTACCATTTAAAGTTGACATGACCTACTGGCTGCCATATCTCCAACTGCGACACAGATATGTGTTTAGGATGACAAATATTTTTATTTATGCATCTAATGCATACATGTTAGCTGTTTTCTGTAATGCCTTATTAATGCTTTTTAAACTGTATTCATTGATAAGGCGGGAGGACTAGACAAGCTTACATTAGACAGCCTATATGATGATGCCTTAAGAAGAAACAACCAGAATGTGAGCTATAACCCTTGGGAGCCAGCACCAATGGCTGGTCCAATGATGCAACGAAACGGACATGACCCATTTTTTGCTTCAGGCATGATTGCTGCTCCCCCTTCTGTGCAGATGGCAGCCATGGCAAACCAGCAGCAAGCTTTTATGTTGCAACAACAGCAGCAGATGATGATGATGACCCCACAACAGAGTACGAATCCTTTTGCAAACCCATATGTATCCAATGTCCAGCCTTATGGTTCGGGTATGCCTGTTCAAGCCTACAATCCATACAGAGGTCTCATGTAGATAATCTGCGTCACGGATACATTCTACACCATTATAAAGCCCGGCAAAAAAAATGAGAACAGTCGATTGAGGATGCAGGGACGTGAATATTTCGAGAATAGACAGTAATTGTGTACCATATGTTGTGCAGCAGTTAGCTAGAACGAGATTCTTTCTTTAATAATTAGCGAGAGAGAGGGTTCTTCTTGATCGTTGATTATTTATATTGTTCGAACGAACAGTGAAAATAATATTTTCTTGGCTACTGTAATTTTTTTTTGACCTGTTTGAAGTTGATGGTCAAGCAAGAACCTTATTCTTGTTCATTATTATTATTATTATTTTTGGTTTTCCCCTTTTCACGATCCAACTCCTGTAAGGTTTTATTGTAGATGATAAAACAGAGGTGTAATCTCTGTGACGTTACCAATTTTATATCAATGAGACATTGTTCTTTTGCTTTGAGTTGTAATGTTTATTATTACTCATATTTACTGCAATTTAATATACAATATGAAATGATTATATTTGTTATCAGTCACCTAATTGTGGAAGCCATGGCAATGTTTCTTCTGTTCTGGTTAAAGGAAGTAGGTGAAGAAGCTACTGCTAATAGGGAGCCTAACCTATGTGTCTATGAATTTTAGATTCCTTAAGAAATAATAAATGTGTTGGTCCAGTGGTCTTTGATGAACTTGACATCCCAACCCTAATTCAATGGCCAGCGTTTGTTCGTTAAAAGGGACGGTGCCAACCGGAATTGACTGCTAACATTCAGAAAAATGATGCCGTTTTGGTCATCTTCTCGGATACAACTTTATTTGGAAATAAAATGAAATTTATTATCAAATTAAGAAAATATAAATTTACTCGGAATATATATATATATATATAATCAAATGCCCTTTAAATTATTATTATCAGGAGGTTCCACTTTTGTATATTAAATAATGGCTGACGTGGCATGAGCAATTCACTAATGAACTAATACAAGATGTAATTTCATTTCTAGTGCTTCGAGCTCCGTAGACAGAGATTTTCTCTTTTAAATTTTTTAATAAAACATAATTATTTTATTTACAATATTGTCATTATTTTCTATTTTATCAACCACACTAACGGTAGTTTGATGCTTGTTGAAGTCGAAGTGGACACACTAACACAATCTGCATTTAGCTGTATCTCTCTCAAATTCTACCATTTCACTCAGTCCCAAATCTTCATAAACAATGTCTTGGCTATTCAAATCTCTTCAATCTGACGAACCTGATTCGCCACCACAAAACAACTCAAACGACAGAAACGGCGGCGGAAAAGACAACTTTTCGGTTATAGGACAAACTATCGGACGTCAATTACTCGGTGTCGCAGCTTTTCTTGCGCCAACGCCTGTGACGGAGCAGCAATTGCAAATGCCGCCGGAATCGCAGCAGTTGGACTCCCCCTCGGCTCAGAGGCTTCAAGGAATTCGCAACGATCTTGTTGAAATTGGAGGCAGCATTAAGAGTGGGCTGTCGCTGCTGTCTAGTAACAAGGCGGTTACCGGATTCTCGAAACTCGCTTCTAACTTGTTGCAGTTCCAAAATCAGGGTGATGATGATGGTGGTGATTTTGATGGAGTTCCGGGGATTACGGAGGAGGTTGTTGAATTTGTTAAGGAGATTTCTTTACGTTCTGAGTTCTGGACTGATTTCCCTTTATCCGTAGATGATGGTAAACTAGATTTTACTTGCTTGCTTGCCTGTACTAAATCAAGCATAAAATGGGAGGCATTTTTCTTGTTAATTTATGGGTACACCTAAATTTTGTATGGAGAAAGAAAAAATGATATTGCAGTACTAAGAGTTTGAACTCGTTGCATTGGTGTTTATGATCAAAATTATTATTATTATTTTTTTTTTTAAGTTGGATGGACATGAAGTAAGCGAGGAATCATTTGTAACTTCGAATTTTCGTATGGTTGGACTGAGAGGCAATCTGTTGCTCTTCTGTTAACGGAGGCAATTTTCAATTTTTTATTGGACTTTATCAAGACGAATTTTGGATCATTCTTCTACGGTTTAACTACCAACTAGAGGTGTGATTGCATATCATCACAGTAGAAGTTTGGAATTTCTTGAAGGACTCCATAAGTATTCCGTAGCTCTTGCATTGAGTGCACCATTGTTGCACATAGTTTCTCTCTCTGTTTGTTGAGTGAGTGAAGGGTGTGGAAAATGTTGTCTCAAGGGATTTTATATTCGTTGCATGTTCATTTGGTTGAAGTGGTTTTCTTATGGTACATTGGCGTTACTGCAAAAGTTGTGATGTGGGGAAACGTCTATCTTGTTGACTTTTTCTCCTTTTAGTTTCCGTATCTAGTTCATATCTGCTCTTATCATCATATTGTCTTCATGAGTTATTGTAATCTGTTTCTGGTTTCCCAGTAATATTTACTAGCTATTTTCTTCATTGCCTTTGCTGAGTCTTTCATTACGCTACATGGTTGATGCCATGGGAAGGTAAATATTTGGCTATGATACTAAGATTGGTGGAGTATATTATCCAGCTTATATTTTTGTATTAGTGGATAAGAGAGCTTTAGTAGCATCTAGTTTGTGGGAACGAACTGATAGATGTAAAAGATTTGGCTGATAGCTGAATTACCTGGAACTGGTGTCTACTGCTTGACTCTTCCGAGTTCTATTGGAATATATTCCGAGCTTTTATGGCGAATATCATGGCTAGATTGAGAATACCACTGCTGATTTTCAAAAGTTATATTTGATGCTTCTGCAGGAGGAGTGTGATAATATCCTATCCCTCTATGGTTGCCTTTTGTGCCCAAACAGCTTTGCCGAGTGTAGCAGCTGAGGAAAAGGTAGTAAGGATGAGAATATCATGGTAATTCCATACTGATCCTTAGGTTGAGTTGATCAGCACTGTTCAGACGTAATTGCTGAGGGATAATTACTTAAAGCAGCCCTTATAGCAATGGCAAATTGGAAATAATAACCAATTAGTGAAAAACAGAAGTCCATTGCAGTTAAATCCATGGCTTCATGAAATAATTGTGTCTTTCCATGAACTTTTGGATAAAGTAGTTGTTCTTCTTCCTTCTTAATTGATAGTAAATCAGCTTTTATTTGTTTTAGATGAAATTGTAGCTTGTATAGGTCTTCTGTACTTATTCACCATTTTCTGCATATCCTTTGAATCAAATGGATATGTATGGCTAATAGGACTCTTGCCATTGTTTTTCCGTGTGCAGATTTTGAAATATCTGATTCTCAGAGAGAACATGCTTCTGCTGTTGAACATCTGGTCCCAAGTTTTACAGATCTTAGAATTAACCTCCGTCCTCACTTGGAAGATGATCAATTTTGGATGATCTATTTCGTATTGTTGCTCCCAAGACTAAATGAACAGGATTTTGAGCTTCTATCAACTCCAAAGGTAAGATTTTTGTTGATATGTTATTCCATTTTTCTATTTTAACTTTTATTTGCATGTACAACCTTGGTCTTCTGATTATTTCATTAAACATAGGATTCTTTCTTCTGTTGGCCTGGTTTTTTTGTCTTCCACCCATGGAAACTCTGCTCTAAACCTTGCACTTCAGGCACTTTTCTTCGGTTTCTGCACTTCTCTATTCTTTTTCTTAGTCATTCTTTTGCCTAGAAACAGGTCCCTTTTATTAATAAGACTAGGATGCAAAAGTTGTGAATCAGATGTCCACTGAGAATTAAAAATAAAACGTCAAACAGAAAAAGGCCACAAATCAACCCAAAACAGAATCCTAATTATTCAGAATGAGAAAAAAAAAATCCTGGAATCTATTTAGCTCTGAAGCCTAAAAAGAAGCCAGAAAGGAAATTCTTTTCCTATAGAAAGTCAGCATCCTCCTTCCATCATTCAAACTCTGTTCAAATGGCATTGATATGTGGGATTGTTGTTTTTGGTGATTTATCAAAACAAACAAAAAAGTAGTGTTATTTTTTCAAGTTTATTATTCTTTTACTGTGCTATATTGTATATGCCAGCAAAAGGTGTTTATGAATTATCACATACAATTATGTGTTTTTGCGTATGAGCTGTTGGCTGGAAGGCTTTTTGATATACTGTGGCTTGAAAGGCCTACCTTAACACTCGGCAATATTTGATTATGTAAATTACTTCTTGTCTCCTTTGATCTAGTCAGATTTTAACATTTCTTAGTTTGCCTCTTTTCCCCTTTTGTGCTTCTTGTATTCATTGACATGCTTCCTTTGTTGATAATATCTGAAATTTGTTTTTACTCTTTCTTTATGGCTTTTAAATTCAGTTAGTCTGCTCCTGTGTATTAGAAGGATTCAGAGATTCCTTTATAGCACTAAATTATTCGTTATTTGAAAAAAAAAAGAAAAAAAGAAGGATCGGTAACAAGATAATGTTTATTTCCTTCATCAAATGTTGACATCTCACCTAATTACCTCCTTCCCCACCTTCAACCACCCACACACCCATAGACCACCGCCACCAGCTCCATTAGTCTCTCATCAAAATCTAATCTCCTCTATCACCACAGCCACCAAACCATCATCATATCACCAGTACCAGCACAAAACTAGCACTCCACTATCATGTCACTATTATCTACACCATTGCTACTTCATCTGGCAACACCACCACCCTATGAGCCACCTGGATTACCACCCTGTCACCACTACTACCACTACCACAACCATTGTAATTATGATTTTTTGCATTTGAATTCATTTATATCGGACAGTTGATATATGTTTGGATGGATTTCAGATAAGAAAAGAAAAGTTATCTCAATTTAATGCGAGAAACATTTTGTCATCTTTGGTACATTTGTCAAATAGCGATTACAATAAATTTCTGATCAGTTTTGTTTCATTTCAGATTATACAAACAAGAAATATACTTCTGCAGAAGCTCCAAAATAAGAGGAATGCACAAGTGGATAAGTCTAATACTCCTGATGCATCATCTAAAGAGGGCAGCAAGGTTGGTGAGACGCAAGGAGAGAATATCTCCTCTGGGGAAAAGGATTTTACAGAGATTGTAAATGCAACAGATGGTATAGAAATTAATGACGGAGAGAATACTGAGCAATGGTTTAAAGAGTCAGACGTAGATACAAGTTCTATGAATACCCAAAAACATATTTCACCTGAAGAGGATGTCTCATTCAGTGATTTAGAGGATGATAGCAATGATCTTGCTGGTGGACTATCTTCCTATGGACCGGCAAGACACACTAGGTCCAGTTCACCCGGTGGATCGAATGATTGGGTTAAACTAAACGATAGCTCTGTGAATCGGGGGAGCCTAGAGAAGGCTATGCAGTCAACTTCTCGCGATAAAGATTCCGAAGGCGAGTCCAGCGATTGGCTTATTGTTGATGATTACGATTAAGTAGGTGCAAGATGTTTGATATGCAGATTTATTACAAAGTCTTAAATTTTTTTTTTATTTTTGACTGTGTACCGATGAATCTCAAATCTCAACCGGCACGAAATTGTCACCATTTAAAGCAATAATTATGGACTTTGACAGTGACCATTTACTTTGCTGGATTATGCTCGATTTATTTCTGTACATACCAAAAGAGAACCGAATTATTCCCCGTTTCAATTTCCTAGCATTTTATATTTTTGTATATCTTCTCTTTATATTTAGCTTGCAACTGCAATCAGGTGTGTTATGGTTGAGCAGATATGCCAAATTAATGTAGAGAAGTTGCAAATTTATTTATATTTGTAAATTTATGTACATTTTGTCTGTTAAGTTTGTCTGACGAGAGTACCTGGTGGTTTGAAATTTGTTCTTTGATAAGCCCATTTAATTACCTCTCGATAAGGTTGCATTTATTTTTTTATCTAAAATTTAAATATTTTAAAATTCAACTTAAGTTTGAATAAGTTTATAAATATATATATAATATAATATTTTTGTTTTTTATATTTTAATGTTTGACTATAAGTATTAAATTATTTATTTTATAAATTTATAACATCAGTATTTTGACATATAAGTTCTTTCAACTATTATTGTATATTGAAAGTATTTATATGTCTGAGATTATTTTATTTAACTTGTGTTAATATTTTAATTGAAAATGAAAATTAAAAATATGTATGTTACTTTTACTTACAAAATATATGAACTTTTTATATCTTTTATAATACTTTTTGTTTATTTTTTTTAAAAAAATATAGAAACAATCATTTGAATAAAAGAATATATATGATAAAATAAAGAAAGAAATTAATTATGTTATTTTAAAATTATAAAATTTATTTTATTATAAATATTTAATAAAAAATTAACAGGTTTGGTTTTATATGGGAGAAAACAAATGAATTTAAATAAGATTTTTTAAAGTAAAAAATTATGTATTCATTAAGACCTGTTTGCATTTAGATAAAAGTCATAAAATTTTACTTCTTCTATTCAAAGGCAAGGATCCTAAGCAATGGAGTGAGCCCTTGAGGTTCCGACTTGTATTAGTTTGCAATATACAATGCCTCTACAGCTTTGCTATGCAGAATTACATTTTAGATTTTAAGCACCAGGGAAAATTACTATATTTTCTTCCAAATGAAAAATATTTTCATCCTTCAATCTGCATTATCACTAACCTCTGCAACTGCGTCGGCCATATTCAGTTGAAGCAGTAACGAAACAAGGGATCTTGACAAAAGAATGCAAGCGAAGCATAAACGATGATCAAGATAACAATCAGTAAAGCAGCAGCCCTGAAAGCCACGAAAATAATGGACCTCTCCCTCATGAACCATAAGAGAAGAGAACAAATTAACAGTTATTAGTTCACTTTCATCTGTTTGCAATTTTCCCACCGTACAGAATTCTCATAAGTCGAGCTTGTCTCTTGAAACGAACTGTATTTCCTTGCAATATTGCAGTTTTATCAACCAACAGTGTCAAGCGATCACCTCTCTCCAAGACCTTTTCAATATTGTTTATCGTAACACTCCGTACCTATTATCAGCATCATCAAATCTATAGTATAAGATGGTAATTTTGTTCAACAGGGAAGGATGAGTTTGGAAAGAACAACATAATGGATAATGAAAACGAATGAATTGCACTAATTTTATGAACCAGTATGCATGTATGGGAAACTTACACGACTCATTTCACCTTTCAAACGGTTAAACCTGTCTGCATTGGGATCATTTGAGTAATGTTCCATCCGTGGGCTTAAAACACCCCAAAATTCATCATTCATGGCATAAGCAGCTGCTTAATGAATAGCTTGACAGTAAGTTGTTGCAATCTTTGATGGATATCTTCTAGAAATGCAAATTGGATGCTCCCTACACAGTTGAAATGAACACTTCTTACTCTTTATCAGAAACAAGACTATGACTAACTTCATATTGTTGCTAACATTATAATATGCTTCTGTGATTTTTTCATGTTTTACCAATTATATGTTTGAGTGATAAATTTACGTCTCAATATGAAAGCTGTAAACCAATTTATATATCTGCTTTGTAGAACACCAAAAAAAAATGAAGACGAGAATTCAGTAGTTTGTAAACTGTGATGACAATGAAACCATTCTCTCAAGGTTAATGCTGTACGAGATAACACAAGTTACCATATGAAAAAGGACCACCAGAATTAGAATAAAGTGGCATTAGAGCTAAAGAGGTCCATCATTTGTGATCATAGCAGCTTATATGATTTCCAAAAACAGAATGCTTAAAATACAATACTCTTTTTTGGACAAATAAAAGGGCACAACCCATTTAAAATTTTAGGAAAGCAACCCTTATCAGGCAAAGTAGGAGATGGGCTTGCATGCACCCATCCACCCATTTGTCGCCAATCACAATGCCAGCTCAGTTGATTAGCAACAGATTAATAGAGCGAGTGCGTGCAATTTTTAGTACGCGAAGCAGATCTGTGATCTGGCTGTAGCATCCATATGTCAACCGATTTACTTAGACTCAGGAATCAAGTTCAGATCCAACACTAATCAAATTGAATCTCGGGTAAAATTTTGATAATTCAGGACATCAACCATGACTTTCAGATATATTTACATTGCGATAAAGGCTGATATTGGATTGAAATGGGATGTATGTCTTGGAAAGACAAGCCTAAAGAAATAATCATGATTACCCCATTTGGTTTAGTGACCGAGAAACAAACAGATCAAAGTCATTTAGGTGGTAATGAGCTGAGAAACCACACTGACAACAAGTAAATATAAATCCTAATACTTTCAACTTTTAGTTTTAGAACGTCTAATATATCCAAATAGTTGAAAATTTTAAAATCTTTAATGATGAAAAAAGACATTAATAAAAGAAGAAAGAGGCTAACTTACGTTTGTTGGGATATTTAAGTATTTAAATAAAAAAATACAAGTTCCACGTTAAAAATATAATGCTTTATAAATGATTATAAAGAATGTGGGCTCATTTTGTTGGAGCTCCAAGTGGATAGTCTCCATTATTCTTTTAATATTTTTGTTTATAAATTAATAGTATATTATTTTGTTATATATATGTATATATATATATATATGTACCTTGTAAATAGTTAAATTTTGGTGGATAGTTTCCATTGCCCTTCGAGCCTTTTATCATTAATTCTGCATTTTGATTAATTTTCACGTAAGCCATTTTAATATTTTTGTTTATAAATTAATAGTATATTATTTTGTTGGTAGATAGTCTCTATTGTCCTTCAAGCCCTCTATCATTAATTCTGCATTTTGATTAATTTTCATGTAAGCTATTTTAATTTTTTTGTTTACAAATCAATAGTATATTGTCTGTTGAGCTTTTATTTTATATATATATATATATATACCCTCTAAATAGTTGAATTCTGGTATAGTCTTCATTGTCCTTTAAGTCCACTATTATTAATTCTACATTTTAATTAATTTTCGTGTAAGTTATTTTAATATTTTTATTTACAAATTATATATATATATATTCTGAATAGTTTGAATGATGCTCTGTATCACATATAATCAAAGTGTCCTTCTACAAAACCTGTATGGGAATTCTTGAGAAAAAATATAAAATTAAGGATATAGGAGTAAAGAAATTTGTGATTGATAAATTTTTTAAGTACGAAATGGTTAACACCAAAATAGTGATCAAGCAAGTTAAAAAACTATAAATTCTTATACATGAATACACTCAGAAGATTGTTTTATAAACAAATATTTTTAAGTTGGTGCTATAATTAAAAAGTTGCCTCCCTTATGGAAGAATTTTAAGATTTATTTAAAATGCAAATATAGAGAGATGACTATAAAAGACCTGATATTGAGGCTACGTATAAATGAAGACCACAAAAAAGAGGATAAGGCTTATCCAAGTTTTATAAAAAATAAGGTCAACATAATTATGGTTCCTTAAAATTGAAAAACCAGAAGTAGAAAAACAACGGAAAAGCAAAGCCACATGCACCAAAGAAAAAGCCTTTAAAAGAATAAAAGGCAGTTATTGGATATGTGAGTAGGCTGGACATAAAGTCATAGACTGTCACCATAAAATGGACCAAAACACTATAAATTCTAGCACAAATAATCAAGTCAATACTACTGAGATGTATATTGATCTTATTGCTGTAATTTCTAAAATAAATATGATGACAAATGCCAATGGTTGGTGGGTTGACATAGGAGCAACAAGGCATATTTATGGAGAGACAAAAATTTATTTCAAAGCTTCATACAAATATTTGGTGATGAAAAGCTGAATATGGAAAACTCTTTCCCATCAGCTATTCAAGGAAAAAGAATTGTATTGTTAAAGTTCACTTCGAACAAAATTGTAACCTTGAAAGATTTTTTATATGTTCTTGATATAAGAAAAAATTTAGTATATGGTCCACTGCTTAGTAAAAATAAATTTGAACCAATTTTTGAATCTAATAAGTTATACTTACTAAGTTAGGGAAGTATGTGGAAAATGATTATCAAACTGAAGGAATGTTTAAGTTGAGTGTAACTGTTTCAATTTTTACGAATAAAAATAGTCATTTTATTTATTTTGCTAATTCTTTTGATATATGGTACGTTAGATTATGACACGTTAATCATCAATGTTTAAATAGGATGATCTATAAAGGTTTATTACCAAAATGCAATTTTAATTTGACAAATAAGTATGAAATATGCATTGAATCCAAATTTTCTAGGCAAAGTTTTAATTATTCAGTTTAATTCAAAGTGATTTTTGGAATTTTAGATCTATAATTACAAGGGGTGAAAAAAATTATTTTATTACTTCTATTGGTGATTGTAGTAAGTTTTGTTATATCTATTTGATTAACAATAAAGATGAGGTCTTAGAAATATTTAAATCATATAAGGCAGAATTTGAAAATCAGCTAGATAAGTGAATAAAAATGATAAGGTTTGATAGGAGTGTTGAATATGAGTTTGTTATATTTGCAAAATTCTGTTAAAAACATGAAATTATACATCAAACAACTACACTTTATTCTTGACAACAAAATAAATATGTAGAAAGAAAAAAAAGACTTTGAAAGATATGATTGATTTCATGTTAAATAGTTCAAAACTTCCATGTAATTTACAAGGTAAAACCTTATTTATTGCAAATTATATATTAAATTAAATTTCATATAAGAAGACTAATAAATCTCCTTATGAAGTATGAAAAGGACGGTTATCAATTTATAAAACCTTAAAAGTGGGGGTTACCTAATAAAAGTTCAAATTCTATTATCTAAAAGGACTAAACTTGGACCAAAAATAGTAGATTTTGTATTTAATAGTTTTGCTAAAAATAGTGTAGCATATAGATTTTTAATTATAAAATTAGATACATTAGATACACGTATTAATACAATAATTGAATATGTTTATGTTGAATTTTTTGAAAAAAAAAATTTCTTACAAAAGAGAGATGTCATATTTCTCTAAAATAAGAGTATATAATGATATTCTTGAAAAACAGTTTACTTCAAATAATTAGAATCAAAACGTGAAACATAGAAGGCGTAAAAGGATGAAAATTTCAAAGAATTTTGGTCCAAACTTTGCTAATTTTCTAACAAAAGGAGAACTACAAATATATAAAGAAGCTATATTTTCACCAAAAGTTTCTTTATGGAAGGAAGCTATCAATAATAAAAGAAAAATCTATTTTGTAAAATAATACTTGAGAATTGGTAGATTTACCATAAGAGAATAAACCAATTGGCAATAGATTTTTAAAACAAAGCTTAAGGCCAATAAATCAATTGATAAATATAAAGCACGTTTAGTTGCTAAAGGATATCAGCAAAAGGAAGTGTTAGACTATTTTGATATTTATTCTTCGGTCTTTAGGATAACATCTATAAGGGTATTAATAGCAATTGCTACAGTATATAAAATAGAAATATATGAAAGAGATGTAAAGCAGCATTTTTAAATGAAAAACTTGATAAAGAAATTTTTATGAAACAACCAAAGGGATTTATGGTCAAAGGTCAAAAAAAAATCTATAAACTTATTAAGTAATTATATAAGCTTAAATAAGCTCCAAAATAGTGGTAGAAAAATTTAATTATACAATGCTAACACAAGAATTTAAAATTAATGAATATGACAAATGCATTTACTTTAAAATAATGAAAAATTCTTGTGTGATGATATACTTGTATGTAAATGATATGCTCATAATTAGGACAAGTAAGAATGCAATAAATTCCACCAAAAAGATATTGAGTTCAAAATTTGACATGAAAAATTTAGACTTTACTAATGTCATTTTAAGAATTCAAATCAAGAGGCATGCTAAAGGATACATTCTTACACAATTCTATTATGTTAAAAAATTATTAAAAATGTCTAATCAATATAATTGTAAACTTATTATGACTCTTTTTGACATAAATTGCCAATTAAAGAAAAATAATAGAGATGCAATTTCGTAGTTGGAGTATTTACAAATAATTAAGTCTTATATATTTGATGATTCTACTAGGTCAGACCTTACTTACTTAGTTAGTAGGCTTAATAGATGTAAACACAATTAAGGGCTTGATCATTAGACAACATTGATTAAAGTACTAAAGTATTTAAAATATATTTTAAATTATGGATTGATGTATAAATCTTATATACTAGTAGTAGAAGGTTACAATGATACGAATTAGATTTTTGATAATACAAAAATTAAATCAACAAGTGGATATATATTTTCAATTGGTGGAGCTACAATTCATGAAAATCCTCTAAACAAACATGTATAGCATTATTTACTATAGAATCAAAATTTATAGTGTTAGATAAGGTTGCAAAAGAAGTAAAGTGGTTAAAGAATTTTTTCAAGGACATTCCAACTAGCTTAAATATATTACTATAATTTTTATACACTGCAATAACATGATAGCTCTATAAGGCGTTATTAAGGCATACTATATATAATGGCAAATTAAGGCATACAAGGTGTAGACATAATGCAATAAAACAATTGCTCTCAAATGGAGTGATATCCACTCAGTATGTAAAGTTAAGGGAAAATATTATGGATCCTTTGACAAAAGGTATATCAAGAGAACAATTAAAGTGTATATCAAAGAAAATGGATTTACAACCAATTTAACAAATTGAACCTAACAGAAATCTAACTTAGTAGATTAGAGATTTTATGGTCTAGGTTTAATAGACAAAATAGTTAGGTAAAACTTATAAGAGAAACACACAGTTTAATATATTTTTATGACAATGGTGTATTGAATAATAATGGCATAGAATATACTTTGCATTTAATGATACTAATGTAATTATAGTATCACTTATATGATAATAAATGTTAGGTCGCATTTATGAAAATAAAATGGGTAAATTCTCTAAAGTTATCATGAATACTAGAATATGTTTAAGACCAAAATAAACCATAATGTATAAAATGTAATATATAAAAGATGTATTGTAAGTGAAACTTATTATCTTAATTTAGTGAATAGTTCAAAAAATTATTTCTACTACTTCACTAAATATATCTGATATATATGCATTAAAAAAAAGTTCAAGTCAAAAGCACTTTTCTACTTATGACACATTGATTTTCTTAAGAGACAATCACTTTATTATTTTTCTTTCTAAAATGTGATCTTAAATTTTTTAATTCAAATGTGTGGTATTGTTAGAATATTTAAGTTCTTGAATAGAAAAATACAAGTTTTACATTAAAAACACAATGCTCTCATAAACACTTTATAAATGATTACAAAGGATGTGGACTTAAATGGTCAATAAGATGAGTATTGTTGGAGCTGCAGACCCATTTACCCATACATATACATGTACATATATTAAATATCGATTAAATATCAAAGATGGACCTTGACCCTTGAGGCTCTTAGACTTAAGCTCAATTTAAAAGCCTATATTTTTAAATTTTTGATTTATTTATTTTTTTAATTATTATTTTTTTAATCAAGAGTTGTAATTGTTAAGAATAATTGTAATTTTATCAAGAGTTATAATTATTCAAAATAATTATAAGTTTACCAAGGGTTGTATTAGTTAAGAATAATTATAATTCTATAAATTTATAAAAGAAGAATTTATTGAAAATTTTTTTAATGAAAAATTATTTTACGTTACCTAACTTATGAATTATAATTCTTTAATTTAAAAGAATTGATAGTTAAATCCTCATGGATAGTTTTCATTGTCCTTCAAGTAATCAAAAAAAGGGAGAAATATTATCTTAAGATATTACAATTATTATCTTACAATTATACTATAAGTATTTATCATTGATTCTACATTTTAATTAATTTTCATGTAAGCTATTTAATTTTTTTTTTTTTTTGGTTTACAAATTAATAGTATATTGTTCTATTATGTTTTATTTTATATATATATATATATCAAATCATAAATTAAACAAAATTAATATAAAATTATCCACTAATATCAAACCCTAAATTAAACAAAATCAATATATATATTAGTTTAATATATATATATATATATATATATATATATTTGCAAGTTTATTTATAGAACTTCGACCATAAAATATAAGCAAAATCAAATATAAATTTAAAAAATTAAATATATATTTTCTACCTTATTAAAGTAAAATAAAAATAATTCCTATTTTATTAAGGTAAAAAAATATAAATTAATTATTATCCTATTAAGATAAGAAATAGTGAGGTTAATTAATTGTAGGATAATCTTGATTTCAGAAAAAAAAAATATTATCTTAAAATTTGATTTTTATTATTATATTCTATTTTTTTTTTTTTAAAGTTGACTCCACTATAGTCCAACCAATACCCCTGCCTTTGTCCATCAACTGTTACGTTAATTTATATATAAAACAAGAATCTATATAGAAAATTACTCTTTAATTTAATTTAATTTATATTTAAAGTAATTTTGATTAAATAAATATTTTTTACTTAATTTTTAATAATAAAATTATAAATACAATTTGATTAATGTTACTTTATACTAAACACAATATAATATTATATATAATTAAAATTAAAAAATATAAAATTCAATCCAATTCATTTCAATTTGTCATATCAAACGATGCCATTAGGAACAAACAAATAAAATTGTAATAGTAAATATAACTCATTGATGATTTTAATTTAGTCATTTACTTCGACTTATTTTGATCAGCGGGCCTTGAGGACATTACCCATTGGGCTTGGCTATACATTTCAAGTTTCTAGACCAAGCCCGTCCAGCCCATCAAAACTTGAGTTGGATTTACTCATTTTACATCTCTACATGTGACTATACAAGCGTTAATGGAAGTATTTTTCCAAGATTTAATGTTGTGCACGTCACTCAGTAGTGAGGATAGTTTATTTATTAGTTTTTTTATGAATTTTTTTCCCCTGAATCTGTGTATTTATTATGTTGGTTGAATGAAATTTTATTTTATTATTTAAAAAAAAAAAAAGATCGAAATGGTATATTATTTAATTCACATGTTTTTATAAATAAAATTACTAATTATTAAATCAATATTATTAAAGACTCAAGCTAATTTACAACATTGAAATGAAATGCAATATATATACAACTGAGTAAATTGTTAAATATATAAATTTATTTATTATAATATTGTTGAATGTTTTATATTTTTAAATAAGAAAAAAACAAATTACTTAGAACATAATAATATAAATTATTTTGTGAGACTGAAATGGCAGACAAAAAGTGCATCCCACTTGCAATCTTTTGTTTTTGTTTTTCAAATATATCAATCTTATAGAAATCGAAGTAGTTTGTTCCACTACATCATTAGTGGGATAGATCTGACGGACCAATCAAAATTTTTTTAGTTAAAAAAGATTGATTGTTAGAATTTAATAATATTTTTATTACTATAAGATTAAAAATATAATTTTTTGTATAAATTAATATAATAATATTGTTTGACTGTCACATATTATTATAATTATTTTTCTTTTGTTATAGTAAATTTTAACCTAATTTGATAAAAATATAAGATAAATGATATTTATATAATAATAATAACATATTGATTTATATTAAAAAAAAAAAATTATCACTAAACAGGGTGTTTTTTCTAAGCTTCACATATCTAAATTTTATATTATTTCATACACACTCTCAAAATTAAATATGGATCAACATTAAAAAAGTTGACTCCCTTGTATTATTATAAATTATTCAACAAAATCTTTAAGTGCAAAAATTGAGTGATTAAATTAAATTTCAATATCTAAAACTTGAAGAAAGTATCGGTGATCATTCAATCTCTAAAAATTTTTTAAATTTACGTATATTTTAATGCAATCATAATGTATAGGAGTATTTGTCAAATACTCCCTATAATTTTTTGAAATAATATTTATTCATTGTTAAAAATTTTACGATAAAAATTTCTTATAATTTTCTAAAATATTACTTATCCCTTACCAGAATATTGTGATAAATAATGCTCTATAATTTAGAAAGTAATAAAAATTATTTTACTTCTAAATCAAAATTATTAATTTTTTTAAAATAATATTTTAAATTTAATTTATAAATTATAATACTTTATGAAAAAAAAAATTTAATTAATTTTTTTAAATTAAATTTAAAATATTTTTATTTATATTCACAAAAATTTATGAATTTATTTTTATTTTATAATTTAAATTTATAAAATTTTTATTTTTATAAATTAAATAAAAATAATTAAAATATTTTATTTAAATTTTTAAGAAATTACAATACTTTATACTATAAAAAATTTAATTTATAATTCTATATTCATAAGTATTTTTAAAAAATAATTTATTAAATACATAAAATAAAAATTAAGAATTTATATAATAAAAATATGTATTTTTATTTTTTAAAACAAAAATTTTTGTCACTCTTTTAAATTATGTAATATTTATCATAAATATTTTATCAGAAAGAAAGTTAAGTGATATTTTAAAAAGTTGTAAAAGAGATTTTGTCAAAAAGTTTTTAGTAAAAGATAAATATTATTTTAAAAAATTATTAAAAATATTTATTACACAAACTTTTTGATAAAAAATTAATATTATTTTAAAATATTATAAAAGATATTTATCGTGAGTTTTTCCGGATTTTTCCATTATCTAACAAAAGGACACTCAACATTCCAGCGCCGCCAGAACAATACTGTAGCCCACATGGTATCTCCTGAACAGACAATCGACTTTCCTTCTTATTCAGATGTTTTATTGGGAAATCTCAGCCATTGGATATACACAACTGTAAACTCTTACGGTAAGCAGACACCACACACGACAAAAACAAATTTATAGGCACTGTCGTTTACACAAACAAGAGAATATTGGAAACGAGAGGTGGAATACAATACAAGGAAGGCAAGAATTTCTCACTCAGGTTCCTTGGCGATTTGTCATTTAATTTACGATTTTCTCCTGGTCAACCAGTATTTTCTCTCAAGAATAGTATCACTATTACTGTTTTATATGATTCTTTTTCTTTTTTTTTTTTTTACCGTAATATTATATTATCCCGACATATTTTATATAATTAATCTATTTTTTAAAAAATAATAAACAATAATATAACACTATCACATAATATCAACTTTTATAAAAGAAATATTCTAATAATAATGTTAAAATATAAATTTTTTATATACATCTATATAACAATGTTGTATAATTGTCATATATTTTATAATTTTAAAAAATAAATAAAAATTTATGAAAATAAAATCAAAATAAATTATATAGAACATGTCACAATAATATAATTTTGTTATATTAATTTATTTAAAAAATTATACAAAGATTTATAATAACCCTAATAGTATTGTTATTCTAATTATACATCCGAAAATATCAGTAATAAAAACATAAATTAAAAGCTAGATATTATTTAATATAGTTCAAGAATAATTTGCTTCATAATTTTGGGAAAATATGAGCTTAGTCCACACCGTTAGTTAGGACTGTTAATTTAAGGAAAAGACAGTATTTACCCCTAAAATATAAAAAAATAAAATAAAATAAAAAATTGAGGCTATATATCATAATATCATCCATCTCTAAGAAAAATATATAACAAAAACTTATAACACTATTATTTTTATAAAACACAAAAATAAATTAAAAAAATAATTATAAAATTTTATAATTTTTAAATATATCATTGGCATAGAATATAAGATTTTAAGAATAATTATAACGTGGCTGTATTTTTTCAAATTGTAAGAACAAAATAAAATAAAAATATAAATTATATATGGTTTAAATAAATCAGCAAATAGTTATATTTTTAAATTTTTATTAAATAAAAAATAATATCAATGTACTTTATTTAATACTTATAAGTTACTAAAAAATATTTCAATTATCTCATAAGTACTTTTAAATAATTAAAATGTTCCATTTTAATTGAAGTTAAAAAATTTAAGCCAAATATTAATTTAAACTTTTTGAAATATTTCTCAAGAGACATATTAGATTCATACATCTCAATTTTAGATGATAATGTTATATTTTTAATTTGTAAAATTAAAATTTCTATTAAATCACACAATACAATCCACTAAACCTTCAAATTCTAGAAAAGATTTGTTATATAACAGTAAAAAAAAAATAATAAAAAAAATTGTCAAATACAACATATAAATTACTCGGTAGAACCTATCCAAATATATAAATTTTCTCAACCGTGGATGTCTATACTTGAAAAATACAATCAGAAATTTGTCCAGCTGAATTGAATAATTTTACTGACTGACTTTTGGCTCATTTTAATTCAACTAATTAACCTATGAAAGCTATTAATGGTCAAATTTCTTAATTTAATCATTTAAATTCATGTCTGTACTGTTAAATTCAATCAGTCAAATTTGTGTTCGTATTTTTCTTAATTGCGAATGCTCGTTTCTGAGAAGAACTCTGTGTGTCTGGTCTGGCAATATATTGTTTTGGTATTATTTAAAGCATAATTTTGCAATTATAAAGTATTCGATTTGTTACATCAAGTCTTATGTTTTAACTTCTTTTAAAATCTTCTATAAGAATAATAAGGATATTTAACTTATTGAAATAAAAATATTATTTTATTTTATTTTATTTTATTTTATTGTTGTAAGTTATTAAAAAAGTGTCATCAGGAATATAGTATACTCATATATATAGATAGAGAGGGAGGGAGGGAGGGAGGTAGTAGCCCCTTAAATCGTTTAAATCCAAAAGATATTAAGAGAGAAATTTAATAGATTAAGATTGAAGTATAAATTAATTAAAATAAAATATGAGTATGTAATGATTCAAAGATGAGACTTGACTCTACTATTAGTCGCCAAGAACTAAACAATAAATGAAGAATAAAGAGAAATTATGTGAAGTTGTTGACTAAGAAAACTTGAAGTTCTAGTCCAACGATACAAAAGCAGATCAATGATGCTGCTCTCAACAATCTCCACTGCAACAGAACCATCTGTTTGCTGATGATCGGAGAGGGGACAGAAAATGGAGAGAGAGAGAGAGAGAGAGAGTCCGACCAATTACATCAAGATCAGAAAGCAGAATCACGGATGTACAAGATTACAAAAGAATCCAGCGTCACCTAGATTCAAGATAAAATAATGTCCGTGCACAATGTCAATGGACGCAAACCCATCAATCATATATCTTTCTTTGATCAGAATGCTCATACATGCACTTGTGCATACATGTTAAAGCTTTCATTGCCTTCTCTTCTCTCTCTCTAGTCAGTAATCACCAATCACCAATCCATTCACATGGCTGCCTTACTGCATTGTTTCTTTATAGGCATTTATGAAAAATCACTAAAATTTTATTAGGAAAAAATCTCGATGGCCACGTTTCCTAGATTTGAAAACCATTTTGGAACGGACAACCCAGAGCACCCGGCTAGGGCAACTTTTGGACTTCAGTTATGGTAGCATACATATCCCAAATTTAGAATGGTTGATATTGATAATTTAAAATGGAGACATTATATATTTCGAGATAGACAACAAATATATCAATTTTTTTTAATCTCTAATAATTAGTTAACGTTTATAAAAGCAATTTAAATCCTCTTTTAAAGTTAACTTACTTAGTCTTTTAAGAATTTTCTAATATCTGTTTATTTTTATTTATGTATAATCAAAATTTATATTTACTAATTACTCAATAAGAAAGAATTGTGGTTTTATTAACCTTAATTACATAAACATATTAAAATCTGGTTATGTATGAAAATTTTAGATGACTTTATGTATATAATGGAATCTAATTCATGTAAAGTGCGATAGTAATCCTAATCCAAATCATTGCATACAAATGTGAGAAAAAAGTTCATCAAATTGATAACTATCCCTTAATGTGGCCCTTATAGTTTGACAATATAATATAAAATGTAGGGAAACTAGCTCTTAGCACAATTCTCTGTCGAATTCCCGATCCATATGTCGGGTCTTTTTTCTTTTTCTTTTTCGTTTCCCTGAATTTTAGGCTGTGATTTGTGCAAAGTAACCCATAGAATTCAAGTACTCTCCATATGTTTATTGGTAATCGTGTCGCAGCTCGAATCTAATATTTCTCTAAGGACAGCAATGGAGTTCTATACAACCCCAATTTTATACTTTATTGAGTTCAAGAAAACGCCTTGAAATAAAAATATTTTATACTAAAAAAATATAAAATAAATAAATAATATTTAATTAAAATAAAATTATAAATTTAATATTTTAAAATTTTAAATTAAAAGTAGTGTTTAAATTTATAAATATATTCACTCGTTTAATTTATATATATTCTCTCTAAATTTTAGGTAAATTTTTTAATTTTAACAAATTGAATGTATATTCTTCTCGAATTTTAAATAAATTTTCTTAATGTTAATAATTAGTATCAAAGCTAAGGTAACAAGTGCTATTTATCACATCCCTATCCGTGGGATTTATATGTAACAATCGTCGCAAATCTTTGAGACATACTCTAAATTTTGAATATACCTCTCAAGTCTGTAAGGTTAAATAGGCATATGTCTTTATGCGATCATAAACATATATTTTCAAATAATTTATCAATTATTTTATAAATATAAATCATACTCGTCTCTATGAGAGTTTTAAAAATTATACATAAAAAATAAATGAACATAAATTAGTTTTAATCATACCCATTATACAATTTAATAAAAATATTTTTCTAAATAATACCATATCAAAACAACTTACAAACATATAGGTCATATATTCCATACATATTTATTTATATCATAAAATCTTTTATATAAAATATTCTCAGTGGATAATTTTATTTAAATACTAGTCACAATCTATATAGATACCGATAGCTCTAAATTTTTCTTGATCACCACCGCTAACATGCTATTTATCCTATACTTTATCACCTAAACTTAAAGAAAGAGGGGGTGAGTATACCAAAGTATACTTCGTGAGCAAACTAAAAATAAATAATACACCTAATATATCTATCTATCTCAACATACATAAGAAGAAAACCAATCAAAATAAAATATTTGCATCAATTAAGTTTTTATAATAAAATATTTATAAAATAATAAAATAAAAATTAAATTAAATTATCAAGTAACACTTTTAAAATGGTCAACAAAATTATTGAGTCAACCATCTTTCCGGTGATCGCTCTAAGCAAACCCGAGCTATCAGCGAGTTTTTCATACATTTTAAACAATGAATGTTTAATGAAAATATAATCTATATTATAAAATACATGATACATGTTCGATAAAAGTGTAGTTTGTATAATAAAACTCATGGTGCATGATTTCTTTTAAAATTTCTGCCCACTACTAACGTTGGCCTTGAGTGCCTGTCATTCCTCACATGACTAATCTTTACCATTTCGTTAGCGATCTACTTTGTCCCAAATAGGATTACCACCTCTCTTATACTGATCTCGCTAACGATGCACTCACCTAGGTGATCTCTCTGTAGGTTTGTTCCTAGACTACTTACTCCATAATTACAGTTCTGGCTCTTACAGCCAAGGTTTTTTAGGCCCGTATCATGTATCAAAAATTAAATAAATAATAACCTGACTCTCTAGCTATAAAATCATCATAATCTCATCTATGAATCAACACAATATATTCAACATCACAATTATGCAAAATGTCCAGTTTACAAGAAATCATCAATGTCAAAATATCACCATTGGTCTCCTGTCATACACATATACAAGTCATAAATCATATATCATAAAAAATCATCAAAATATCATCAAAACAAATATATCACAAAATATATATTTAAATCAAATCCATAACAATGGCTTTCTGGCCAAAAATCAACGTAAAATCATCATGCATGAAAACAACGTATCCAACAACATAATATACAAATTACCAAAGTTCAAATAACAATATCAATGTATAAATATCCAAAATCGATCTTCAACCTTTTAAACAAAATAACATCTATATAACAAAATTATCAATCATAAATTACAAATAAGAAAATCTCCTCCTGATCTCCACCACAGCAATAAGATTAACTCTTCCCACGTGATCCCCAATCATATATGTATAAAAATATTCTATCATTTTATAGTATTTAAAAACATAAGATTTAATTCAAAATGATAAAAATATTTTTAATTCTATCACTCACTATAATAGGGTGGGTATATACTCTCTTTAATTCTTATGTCTCGCAAATCCTCGAAGCTTATATGATATAAATATTAATAAACTCATTAATTTCTCAATTTTAAAGAGTAGTAAATAAAATTATAAACTCTAAGATACCTTAAATACTAAACTTTTACAATCGAATCTATTCTATCAAATTTTTGTACGATTTCGGCTATTTATCAAAATTTTATTTATTTAAACTCTCTAGTCATTCATATAACCTTCAAACCTTGTTCGAATGTAAGTTTAATGAAAGCAATGACTTTTGAAAAAAACCTATATTCGAATAAATAGTAATCATAATCAGTAGTCGTAAATAGTAACTCTGTCTCATTTTTTATTCAAACATCATTTTGAACCATTTTACATTTAAATTTAATATTTCTTAAGTCAATTTTTCAAATGAATAGCTCATTTGATCTAGTTGAAGTCTAAATTTCTATAATTTCCTAAATTTAACAAACCTAAGCTCTAACTTCCATCAAAACACAATCTCAAACTTAAAATTAGTTAAAAATCTTATTAAAAGATCATTTTTAGCTTGAGAAAATTGAATCCTTGCTCGATTATTAGTCAAATTTGGAAAGCCCCAATTTTGTCCCAAAACTCTATCTTTCCTTTCTCTTATAACTTTAAAAATGATGGTTGACACTCGAAATTACTAGATTAAAAAGCTCAAAAATGATGAAAATAAGTTAATTTGGGTGAAAAATTTGAAAGAATTTGAGGAATGGATGAGAAAAATTCGTTTGTTTAAAGAGGAAGGAGAGAAGGAGTATGTTATGAGTGAAAAAAATAAGAGAAAAAGAATGTTTTTAGATTTAGAATCATTTAAATAAAGGTAAAAAGTCCATATTGCCCTTATAAATTAAGAGTGAAGAAGAAATAACAAAGGGGCAAAATAAAAATTTTATTTTCAAAGGCTTAAGGGATTAGTTTTGTACCCCTTATTTGCTACTTTTGTAAATCTTTCAATTTAACTCAGAATTGATTGAAATTTATTTCAATAAAATCCTTATTTCATTATCTTTTATTTAAAAAAATAACTCATCATTTAGACTTCTTGATCAATAGGAATTTGTATTTGAAAATAAGGTGTACAGAATGATTTAAAGAATCAATTTCGGATCTCTTACTTTCTACCTTTATTTTTCTCTTCCATGTTAATCCAAAATTTATTAAAATTAGTTTTAATAGAATTCTTCTTCTATTAACTTTTACTATAAAAAAAAAAATTCGTCAATCAGACTTCTAAATCAACAAAAATTTATATTTAAAGATCAGCTTTGCAAAAGAAAAGCTAGAACTCACTATAGCAAGAATTCCCTTACTGTAGTGGGCTGGTTCTTCGCTGCAACTAGGCTATAGCAAACTGTTCCCTCGCTGTAGCGAGGCAGTCTATGCTGTCCCGCTTTCTACTTATCACTTTAAGACTTCGTTTTTCTCTCATCCGAACTTCGATTTACTTGAAATTTAATTTTATAAAATTATGAATTTATTTATTTTTATATGAAATAAATAGATTTCAAATTAGATCTTTCACTTAAGAAAAATTTATACTTAAAGCTTAGGTGCTTGAAATAGACCTTATGACTAAAATTTTCTAACTGCTCTAAAACTTTCACGAATCCTTTCAGATCACTAAATAAGCTAATGTACAGTCAATAAGTTGATTAAAAATAAAAATTAGACACTTAAATATAAATTTTATAAAAATAATAAAAATATCATGGAGTAAAGTGATAAAATTGCCC